>CM055274.1:50005097-50132830 GCA_029237695.1 Conchocele bisecta
AGAGTATTGCCAATACGAATTAAATCGTGTTCTATAGAACAACATCTGTAGACGAAGACTTGCATAATAAATATTATGCAATATGTACGTAACACATTGTTGTATATATGAATGGAAATTAATCCGAACGTGTCTACACATTGGAACACCGATAATGTAAGCTAAGGCTTGTCACATTCTAATGAAGGTTAGCGTGACATAGACAGCAAACATACAGGTGACCGAGTACAGCCGACATGAAAAATACCTAGTCGGCTGAATTCGGCCGACAAACCCCACCCATATTTTCTTTTAATTTGAATAAGCGTGATGTCAGATCAACGGTTTTCCGGAGAAAAACAATATTTGCCGATTCGACTTAGACAGAGTACATTCAATTACATTATGGAGTAGTATATAGGGAGTCAAAATGATACCACCTAACGGTGGTATCATTTCCCCACCCTATATACTACTCCACCGCCCCCCGAAAAACACCGTTTTCGTCCAATAGCACAAATTGGTCACCAACACAAAAAACGTGACAATTGGTGTCATAAATACATCATGTTTTTTCCAATTGAACAGATAAATTTGATAGGTTATAACAAAAATACTATAACAAAATGGATAATATAATACGCAAACATATGGAATCTTATAACGCTGTTAAAGAATATTACGGTGTTTCTACAACATTAAAACACTTTAAAATGAGAATAATATGCAATATAGAATACATGAAATATCAACGTAATTTATTACGCTCCGATAAAAACGTTGCATTTACAATATTATACCGGCAGTTGTGTCGCTGGTACAAGGATCAAATTCGCGAAATGAAGCGACTAAATAGGATCGGAGAAACACTACCGAAACATTATCAAAATGATATTATTATAAACCGTTTTAAAATCAACGATTCGTTTACGGTTCGATATTGCTTTTAACGAAGAAAAAATTATTAGAAGAAATCATTAATGCAATTTCAATGCGTCCGCGTGCGATAGTTTATTTTCCAACACGGCATTTTCCTCCTCCACTATAGCTAATTTATTTCATAGATCAGCAACTAACTCTACCAACTCTAGTCTACCACGTTCCCCCCTAGCCACAGGGCAGCGTAGTTGCTTATGTCTACAAAGAGTTTGGGCACTAACGAACTTACAGGGGCATCTGGGGCATTGAAATTGTGGGGCGACACAAGGAAACTTTCTACGTCTCGATATATGCCTTCGTAAATAGTCTTCACACGCAAATGTCTTACAACAAGTCGCACACTCCATTTTTTTTTGTATATATATGTATATGTTTATGTTTAATTGGACATGAAAAAACATCATGTGTAACTTTTCATGTCCAATTGAACAGATAAATTTCATAGGTTATATTACAGAAAATATGATAACGCCAGAAATCGAAAGATTGAGAAGAGAAGCCGAATCTCTAGGGATTGCTTATAGTAAACGGTTGAGAGTTAGGGGGTTGACAAATCTGATAAACACCACAAAGAATGAGGCGTTTATGAAGCGGTTTACCCGCGCCCACAAACGAGGAGCCTTTAAAGACCCTCACTAGCGGAAGAAGTTGGTAACAGA
This sequence comes from Conchocele bisecta, assembly GCA_029237695.1. Classification (NCBI taxonomy): domain Eukaryota; kingdom Metazoa; phylum Mollusca; class Bivalvia; order Lucinida; family Thyasiridae; genus Conchocele; species Conchocele bisecta. The sequence goes on from CM055274.1 coordinate 50,006,675, forward strand.
ATTCAAAAAGAAAGTATTGCGGGGTTAAGGGCCAGTGTAATCAAACCTTTAAGCACATCCCAAATTAGACGCCTAAATAATAAGAAAAAATCTATCGTTCTCGCGATAGTGGAAAAAGGTGAAGAAATATTGGGGGCTCACGATGAAACGTTGGAAAAGGTAGAAAATGGAAGCCGGATAGTTACATTATCCTTTCGTAAAAACATTAACATTAACGAGTCTGAACGCATGTCCGATAAAATCGCTCCGTATCTAACAACAAATTTTTATTTGAGATATTCATATTCTTACAAGCTAGAACATATGGAGGAAACTAAAAATGGAAAACCTAAAACTATAATATTTCACAAAAATCTCGGCGGTAGCGAACCACTATCATCAATGAAAACCGTTAAAAAATGGTTGTCAGATAAGGAGCAAACACGAATAATGTCCGATAAAATAGACAGACCGAATACAAAGTGGAAGTTTGTAAGATGGGTAGAGGTTTTTGTAAAGTTAATACAGGGTAGTAGGGTAATAGATTTGGGACTACAATCCAAAGAAGCGGCAGGAGGAGAACTTCCAGAATGGTTGAGGAATAGAAAAGGTATGTATTCTTTAGATAAGTATAATGACGATCTTTGTCTGTTCAGGTGTCTAGCTATGCACCTTGATAAAAAGATCAGACCGACAGATGCACGGACAAGGCGAAAGAACTTAGTAAACAATATTTCGGTAGTAATGTGGTTTCACCAATTCCTTTTTCAGATCTGAAAAAGGTTGAAGAGTTTTTTAAGATCGGTATAGAAGTATATCAACCCACCGAATGTAATGTATGGTGGTTGAAAAAGGTACCAGCGCACTATGATGCAATAGGTAATAAACCAATGACAATAGGACTGTTTAATAATCACGCATTTCTGATAAAAAAACCTTAAAAACCTATCTAAAATTTACGCCTGCGATAATTGCAAACAGAAATTCACGAAAGCGAGTAATATGAAGAGACACGGACCAACATGTATGAGAGGTGAGACAAACGTAATATGTGATGGTAATTATTTAGAGCGCCCGCGTTCGTCGTTCGAGAAAGCGTTCTACCCAAAAGGTTCTAACAGTTATGGTGCGATCGATTGGATGCACTCTGTGGAAAAGCGGGATGGAATTCACATTCACCACGAACAGTGCGGACACGGGGGGTGAAAGATGGATTTTAGGAGCTCCGGTAGATGGATACTGTCCAGAAACCAATACCGTATATCAATATCACGGCTGTTACTGGCACGGGTGTGAGATTCATGCAAAGCATTAAAAAGAAGAACGCGCATCCACAATGAGAAGAGATAAATTTATTAGAAGCAAATAATTCAACCTAGTAGTTATGTGGGAATGCGAATTTCGAAGAACGGGTAAAGATATAAAGATCGGTTGCGACACTACTCTTTATCCATATCAGATAGTATACGATTTTGAGGCGTATCTCCAGCCAGAAGTTGAAACTACCGGTAATAGTTTAGAGTACGAAGCTGAGCACGTTCCGGTAAGCGTTAGTATAGGAGATAATTTCTCAGGAACGGTAACTCATATTTGTGATAAAGATCACGCAAAACTTATAGAAAAATTCATAGAAGATTTGAAAGTCAGGGGAAAAGCTATAAGAGAAGAAGTATGGTCAAGATACGAATTTAATACGGAATATTTACGCGAAAAACAAATCGCCCAGATCGAACAGTGGATAGAGCAAGTACCGGTTATAGGTTTTAACAGCAGTAAGTACGATATAAACTTAATAAAGAAATATTTAGTAGGCGAACTGTCATCAACAACGAAGAAAGTAATGGTTGGAAAAAGGGCGAACGCGACAATATTTCTGTTTTCTCCGGAGTTTAGATTTCTTGATGTAATACTTTATCTAGGACCCGGTGTAAGTTACGATAGTTGGATAAAAGCCTACGACTGCAAAGGACAGAAATTTTTCTTTCCTTACGAGTGGTTCGATTCTACAGACAAGCTGGATTACCCGGGACTACCGGATATAGAGAATTGGTATTCCAAACTATCTGGGCAAATGTTACTAGACGAAACAGAATTAAGCAAATGTCGTAGAATTTTCGAAGAAAATAATATGAAAACTTTCAGAGATTGGTTGAAATATTATAACGATTTAGATGTAGCACCGTTCCTAGAAGCTGTGGGAAACATGTGTGAATTTTATACACAGGGGTGGTAGATATTTTCAAAGACGCGGTGACACTACGGGTGTGGCTATACAATATTATTGAGAGGAACCATTAAAGAACAAAAAATCTTCAAAGACGATTATACCGGAGGATGCTCTATGCGCGCCGAAAGAAGAAACATACAAAATGATGAAAGACGCTCTAGTTGGTGGTCCATCGATAGTATTTACGCGATATGCGGAAGCCTGTGTTTCAAATATTAGAGTGGGTTCCAAACCTTGCGAGGCTGTTTTGGGGTACAACGCAAACGCGTTATATTTATCTACGTTAAATAAAGAGATGCCGTGTGGGAAAGAAACTATACATCATATAAATAACCCACATAATCCTAAACTTATTAAAAAGTTTAGTAAAAGAGTTTTATCCGGAGACTGGTTTGGGTTTGCGGAGGTGGATATAGAAGTTCCACACAACTTAAAAGATAAGTTTTCCGAAATGTCTCCACTTTTTATAAACAGAGAAGTAGAGGTTGATGAAGTTCCCGCGCACATGTTAAAATATTTAAATGATACTGGCTGAACTAGAGGAAACGGAAGAAAATTGGTGGGATCTATGTCGGCCACTAAAGTATTGCTGTACGCGCCACTGTTGAAATGGTATTTAAAACACGGCCTAGAAATAACGGGAGTTCATCGTGTTATAGATTATATTAGTGGTAAACCCTTCGAATGGTTCGCTAAAGAAGTTACAGCCGCAAGACGAACGGGGGATGTAGAACCGAATAAGAAACCGGTGGCCGACATAATGAAATTATTAGGAAACTCGTGTTGCGGAAAAATGATAGAGGCAACGAACGAGAGACATTTAAATACGACATATACGCGAGACGAAACCTGTGTTGACAAAGAATTAAGATCCGCGTATTTTGATGATTTGGAAGAGATAGGAGATGCGTACGAAATATCTTCAAGAAAACCCCGGTGCTCAGTAAAGAGACCATTCCATTGCGGAATAGCGGTTTATCAACTAGCTAAATTGAGAATGTTGGAATTTTACTACGAATTTCTAGACAAATACGTAAAAAGAGAAGACTTCGAATTAATACAGATGGACACGGATAGTATGTATATAGGAGTTAGTGGAAAAACGATAGAGGAATTGATTAGACCTAACTTACTAGACGAGTTTGAAAAAGAAAAAAAGAAATGGTTGGCTTGGGATAAATGGAGTAATAGAGAACCAGGACTTTTCAAAATGGAATTTAGCGGAGATAGGGCGGTAGCGTTATCTATTAAGTGTTATTTCGTAGACAAATTTAAATCAATTAATAAAAACTCCGCGAAAGGAATGTCCAAGAGAACTAACGATTTAAATTGGGATAGATATAAACGAGTACTAAGCGAAACTACAGAAGATGGAAAACACATTATAGATGTAGCGCAAAATAGAGGATTTAAAATGAAAGACGGCGTTATGAAAAAGTACTGTCAACGAAAATTAGGACTATCGGCGTACTATGATAAAAGACGCGTGCTATCGGACGGAATACATACGGAACCTCTTTAAAGACTCTGACGATCCGGGGGTAACTGGGTGTCAGAAGGCACCGCAAGAAGTTCTTCGCGAACAAACCCTCGAGAGGGCCCTTCATCCAAATAGTAGAGCACGGGCTCATCGGGTTTGGTAATAGATCGATCTAGATGATATACATTGAGAGACCACACGGGATCAGTCGCGCGGCGGCTGCCACCTTCGAGCTCTCCCGGTTGATAGAGGTACCGGACGTCAATATCCGATGGAAGCCGTTGCTCCTCTACACCAACGGGTCGCCCGCGCGAGACGGCGGAGGGCTTGCTCGTCACCCTTTTAAACTTGATAGCATTTACGGGCTTCTTGCCGATCAATCTGGTCACCTCTCCGTTCAGTGCGGAGACCACGGCGGGCAGTCTGGCCACCCACTCGGTCGATCGCGAATGAGGGTCTACAAGTTCTTTAGCGTATTGGTGTCCGAACAGTCTCTCAGCCAGGGTTCGATTGAAGCGTTCCACGATCCCCTGGTCCCGGTGGATGTTGACCCGGCCGCGTCTGACAGAAACTTTGTGTTTAGCCAATAGATGAGAGACAGCGCCCATGAACTCGCGGCCGGGATCGACCTGGAGAAGATTCGGCCATTTGAGAGGACTCCTCTTATATATTCGGGAAAGAGCCTCGGCCACTTCCTTAGACTCTTTAGTGGCCAACGGCTCAGCCCCCTTATAACGACTCGCTACGTCAACGATTGTCAGCGCGTACTTGTACGTCTTGCGATCGACGCGATCGTGAGGGAGAAACAGGAGATCCGCTTGGTGAACTTGGTTCGGCACCGGCACGTCGATTTCGGGCGCGGAATATTGCGAGGCGGGTAAATAGATCTGCCAGATGGCCTGCGTCTTGAGCATTCCTTGACAGCGTTTTCGGAAACCTTGGTCGCCGCCGCGAGTTTCTTGATGGCCGCGAGTCCTTTCCAGTAGCCGCGTGGGCTATAGTACGTATTCGCCAGCTTGCGCGTTAGTTTGGTATCAAGTTTACGCGTGTTCATCGTATGCGAAGTATTCTAATATATCGGACAATCTCCAACATGCACTCGTCAGCTCGTCCGGTAACTGCGTCATTAATAATAAACCTTTGTTGGAAGTACAATCACATTTGGAGGTTAAGTTCTGAAGGAACTCGGAGGAATCCCCAGGATTGGTGGGGGAATCTAACATCCGCTTCGCGAAAAGGGTGGCCGTTTTTTCGTCCTCACGCCACGTCTCAAGAGAATCTTGGGCCAGACGGATCATACCCTTTGTGCCAGCTATACGGTGTCTAATGGCCGTGTAGCCTACATCGATCAAAGCGTAATAAAGATCGTCAACTAACATCGTTGATATATATATATTTAAAATGAGTTCAATTGCTTATTTCAATCTCGATTGAATATATAGTAGCTGACGAGACCCGTCGCAGCCATTCCCACGACGATGAACGCGATCTCGCGGTCTTTTTGGGCCTCTGAAGGTACATAGAAATCTGAAAGTTGGGGCTCGCGATTCATTGGATCGAGACTTCTCTGCGGATATGCCAGCGCGTACTTGCGGTTGGCTTCTTCAACGTTCTGGAAAGTTTGCGCGGTATGATTCTCGCGGCGAAGCTCTTCGTTGACCCAGTCGAGATGGGCGGTTCGTTTTTGTGACCACGCTTCCTTCGCGCTATTCAGTTGTTCTACAGCTAAATCGTGACACTCGCGCTCCTCATCCGCGTTCGAGTTTTGTAGTTTAGAGAATAGAAAGTTGCTGCCGCTGAACGCCAATGCGTTCACGAGCGCTCCTCCTACTATTATTCCGATCGTAGCCATTTTATTTCCATATATTAACGGGTAGAATTCCAGCTTTAATTAGATAATCTCGGGTCCAAACTGCGGCCGCTACATCTAAGGTCACGAGCCCTACGTCTCTCGCAGTAAAGTCAAATTTGGGAGCGGACCCTCCTAGGGTCATCTTTGATAGTCGAGCGTACCCGATACTGAGACCCGATATCACCACGGCGTGATAAAGCGCATTCACTATCATTTTACCATCGCGTTCAGCCATTATTGCATATAAAAAGGATCGCGTTTAATGTTTAAATGGGGCGCATCCCTCAACGATTGGATTGAAACCGCGTCCAACAGTGTTGGGGGTTGTTTTTTCAATTTCAACCTCGTTGATGACCTGTTGTTGGAACGGTAAAGCACATACAGGGTGCCCACAACCGACAGACCACCAACAACAACCCACGAGATCCAATCAGTTGGAGCAATCGGTTCCAATCCAATAGCGATTGGGGGAGAAACAACTGTCACCGGGTGTTTTGCCGTCTCTGTCTCCGATTGCAACGACCGTTTGGCCTCTCGAAGCTCGGCGAGTATTTTATCTTGTTTAGCTTTTCGTGTGGCAACAGCCGCTCTCCCAGCCGCCTGTCTTTTGGGATTTTGTATACGCGGTATGTCATCCAGTGGTGGAGTAACACTCGGGTTCGATTGTGTTGGAGCAATCGGGTTCAACTCCGTCACTCTCGCGGGTGTGTCTTGTGTCATCATTTTCTGAGCTTATAGTTCGTGGGCATATATGTCCAAATTGACAGTGTTTACCCGTGGTCAACGCGGTTGTCAGCGGAGCTAAGTACATTCCAAACTTGTGATAAATTGAGCAACATGCCGTTCTAAGAGTGTGTCCTATAAAAGGGTCAGTCTCTAGATCGCGAATCAACCCCGCGGTGTCTGGTATAGGGAGAAGTATACTAACGGTGGTAGCGTACAAATGAATAGCCGCCGATCCGAGAGTTTTTGTCATCTCCGCACCTAATTTGGATTCGTATCGCGCGTACATCGTATCGACCTCCGCATCTGACATCTTATCCACCTGATAAACTGAGAGACGCCTACCGAGATAATGCTCCGACTGTCCCCCAGCAACCAGCGCAGCTAGACGCTCGCGACACGCCGCGTTTTCATTTTCTTTCGGGACCGTATCGGCAGCCATGCCGGCAGTCGTGCTGACAGGTGTTCCTACAGTTTCAGTCGTGTCGGCAGTCGGAGCGACTGTTTCTTCCATTAGCTGATCGAGAAGTTCGTCGCAGTTCATTATTGCTAATTTTCTTAAAATTAATTTAATTATACTTACAAGTCTCATAAGTCTAACATATTGCCAAGCGCACCACCAGATACTTATGATCACCGTTATGCTCGCAATAAAGCTCGCAGCGGAGCAACAAATTCTTAGCAATTGCTCAGCATTGTTAAGCATTTTCTCAGCATTGTTAAGTATTTGTTAAGCATTGTTCAACATTGTTCAGAAATTGCTTAGCATTGCTCAGCATTTGTTCAGCAGTTACTAATTAATTACATTATAAGCAGTTGGTTGATCAGTCTTTAGCAGAAGCTTGGCGTGCTTAGTTTCCGAAAGTATCTGTCAAACCTCCAGGCGCTCCTCGCGCGTTGGGATAACGTCGTTCTCTCTAAGACATTCATCGAATGAGTCTCGGTCCTTGCAGTGGAAGAGGGCGACCCATTTCGTTTGCTCACGCAGATCCTTGAGGACGGCGTTGTACTTCTGAGTGGAGATCCATACGCTTTGCCTAGCATGGCGGCCAGAAAATGCGAGCTCGGAGAGCATGTCCTTCTTTTTGGTCATCGCCGCCTTGGCCGAGCAGTCGTCAATCACGTATAGGGTGGGCTCTCCCTGGAATATTTGACACGCAGCCAACCGTGAAGCCTGTCGCCGGAGTCAATAACGTATACCTCAGGGCCGGTCCATATCCACGGGCGCCGCTGATAAGTCTCGTTGTGCCGCACAGTGGGACACAGGATCACAATGTGACGAAAGGCATCGCGGTAGGAGCCCTCTATCAAGTCGAGGATGAAAACCGTTTTTCCGCATCCTGTCTGCCCACATATTACGGCAGAGTGGGCATCTCCAATCGTGAATTGGTATTGATTGCTAAAATCAGTATAAAGCTGAGACGTATCGGCCATTTTCGATGTCGAGTTGCGCGTCCGTTATTATATATAAGTATACGTTCAATATGCCAGCTCCATCCGCCTGTTTGGTTATCTAGATCGTCACACCCTCACTAGCGTTCTCAACTTGATGTCCGCTACCGTGCATTTGGTCGTCGTCGCTGGCTCGCATGTCTAGCCATAGAGCGTATTTGGTAGTCAGAAAATCCGAGAGGGAGACGTCCGAGAGCTGCAGGTCTTTGGCAACCGCGGCAACCTCCGGGGAACGCTTAGAGCCGGAAGCAAAATGTTTTCTTACTTCGTCCCACTGCTGGTGCGCGCGAAGACCCGCGCTGTAGAGTTGATTGGGTACTCCCTCGATCGTCACCTCTACCTTCGTGATTTTGGGGTTATAGAATTTGTCGGATTTTCTAGCACCTAACGCGAACCGACCCTCCTCGAACAACATCAGTATACCTTTCATCGAGCGGGCGGGTACGTTGACGTTAATATTCCACAATGTGTCGCTTTTGTCTTTCGTTATCTTGCGGTGGCGAAGAACTCGGTCGTAAAGTATGGCAACGCGCCCGGCGTACTGGGTTCTGATCAATCGCGCGAGTTCGGGCATCGTGACCATGTCGTACTCCAGCGAAACATTGTCGATCGTATACTTCGATGTTATGTCAGTGGCTATGATAACTCGGCCGTAGTCGTTGAACGTTAGTTCGTATTCGAGGCGGTCAGCTAAAGCACTCTGGTAGTATGGCATATGGCTCTTCAGCAACTCAAAATCTAGAGATATGTAGAATCTATTACCGTAAGCGGCCGCGACCACGTTGTCGCTCGCGACGTTATCTGCCTTGTCACCAGCCCCGATTCTAAGTCTGGTTACGTTCTTATTTCGACTGGTGTCAATACCTTGATACACCGCATTTTCGCGCTCTTGCGCCGTCTTCCACAGGTCCTGGTAGCAATGGTAGACGTCGCTGTCATCGATCGACATCACCTCATTACCAGAAATCTCTATCATAGTCTTCTTGATGATGGCGCGACCCAGGTTCTGAACGACGGTTCGGTCCGCGTCCGTCGATGTAAGCGAAATAGTGAAAGCGAGGCGAACAGTCCCCGGCATAATGACGTCGCTAGCTCCGAGGTTGGGGAAGCGGACTAAGAGCTGCTGGTTCTGGTCGATCGTCGATGGGTTGTTCGTAATAACGACACTCTGTCTCACACCTTTTGCCCCGAGGGGCTCACGCAGTCTGCGATATGGATTGAGTTTGCGACCGTATTGACTCGAAGACATAATCTATTAAACCTGTATGGTTTTGTCTTTAATATAATAATAATTATTAAAGATGGCTGGTCTCTATATTGGCATGGACGAGTTCAATCTCGATACGGGCGACCGAGACGATTACCTCGATGATGATGATGACTCCAACCGAACTTCCGATTATATGGATGATGATGAAGAAGAAGAAACGACCTTCATAGAGACCCCACCCGAGAAGTATCCGTTTCCCGGGTGGGCACACGAGAACACAGCCGAGAACACACCCGAGAAGATTTTGTTTCAACCCGTGAATACATGTTTTTTTGACACACCCGAGAAGAATTTGTTTGACACACCCTGGACGAAAACACGTTTCTTCCCGACACCCGAGAAATATCGGGGTAATACACCTTTACATACGTGGGAGGCCCCACCCCAAACTCCGACATGGGCGGGCGGTGCCGATATTCCTGCGGGGATCTCCAAGGGTGAGCTGGCTAGTCTCACGGAAACGGATTCTCTGGTGAAACGGTGGGAGAGTATAGTGTCTAAACACGGCATCAAGGCCACGTTGGAGTTTCGCAGCACTAAAAGAGGAGACCTGTGGGTTAAATGGGGCAAGGACTGGAAGTTGCTGACGTTCAAGAACGACCCGAACCGGTTCCTCGGGGCCTCTTCAGTGAGCCGATATGGAGCAGACCTCGCTCGAGCTCTCGGAGTGCTCGATGATCGGTCGCGGGTGCCTAAAAAATGATAAAAACCATGCAGGATACCGACGAAACGCTGGCGAAGACGGCCGCCGCTATAGAAATGAGCGATATCAGCGAGGTCCCTCGTATAGTCACCGACGCGATTAACACAGTGGAAACCACGGTCAACGAAATAAACGGCACGAAGTATGACCAACCGTTACCTCTTCGCGAACTCCTGGGACTCAACAAGGTTCTGCAAACGGGCCGTGGTGAACTAGTTAATAAACTCTCCAAACTCACGGAGCTGGACGAACATATCGAGCAAGAAGAAAGAAAAATAAAGGAAGCCCGTGGCGATAGAGAATCTACCGAGCGGATCAACAAACTCCTGCGGTCGTTGCGGGACGAAAGAGAAGCTCGCTTAGCGGCTGTCTCAATTAACCGTGAGACTCTCTCTGGACAATTAAGTCGTAGCCACGAATCAATCACGAGTATCCTACGCGAGGACACGACACTCGGTGAACGTCTTCGCACTCTGTTCAGAGAGAAGGGCTTCACAATAGTAACCATCCTCACAGCTTTCACCATAATTATATCGACCCTAATTCTATCTATATCGTCTCTAGTTCTATCTATCACGGGTGGCTCGGCACCAGCACCCGCGCCAGCACCAGCGCCAGCGCCAGCACCAGCTCCATCCGGTGGAGCCAAAGAATAGATACAGAAACAACTAAAAGCCCTCGCCAATCTCTTGGCTAAATTAGCAGGAAAGTTGGCTGCCGCGCTGCATGGGTTGATCGGGGGTCTCCTCTCCTTCTTGCTATCTATATTATCAAAAACGGCCGGATGGCTCGCCGATAATGTTTGGGCTCTAATCGTGGCAATCGCCGGTCTCCTACTTTTAGCCTCCCGAGAGTTCCTAAATCCAAAGCACAAATAGTCCGGCCGCCACGAGGGCTACGACGAGCCCTAATTTCTCCTCCTCGTGGGTTGTGGCACTATTTTCCCCCCAATCGCGATTGGGGGAACTTGCTGGTCCTATTGCAGAGGGTGAAACAGGAGCGGAACTCGGTGGAACACTGGGTTCGAATGAACTTGATGGGGGGCCCAATTCGTGAATTGGCGGTTTTATGAAATCGGTTCCACTGTCGGGGGTGCGCTTGATGATATCCGCGTTCACGTTCCCGTTGTGGCCGATTTTTTGATTGACGGTGTCGATTACGATCTCATTATTGTAACCGTCAACCGGGTCGTCTCGTAGTATCATATCGCTCGGTGCCATATAAAGTCCTATTCCGAATACGTAGTCTACCGGGGTGCTGGCATTCTGCAAAACGTCTTGATACTGCTCGATCGCCTTCTCCAGGTCCACCTTAGCTGAGATGGCGTCCTCTACGAGTGCCAAGAATTGTTTTATGCGCGTCAAACGCCGTTCCCGTGCCTAGTATAGAACTGCGAGTTTGCTTCTGCGCGCCGAGGATGGCCCAGACGTATGTCCGAATGGAGTCGTTGAGGCGAGTAACACCGGCCTGCGTGAACCCCATACCCTTATCTAACATAAATGTACCCCACGCGTCCCGGACCTCAGCAGCCTGCTATATGTAATCTATGTGAGCTCGTTTCGGAGGTAACCATTCGCAGGATGAGACGCCGCAGTGCCGACCTCCAGATACTTCCGGCCCGAAGGTCATCGTCGCCGGATCAAAATTCCCGGCGTTCCGACTGACGATGTGGTCACCCGATCGATCGTGTCTAAAATCAATCTGCGTCCAATTCCCGGACTGGCCCCGAATGAGAACGTCCCCGAGGCCAGGAAATACTTTCTGTCTCCAGTCCGCATCTTTTGAAACGTTAAATTAGTTACACAGTCTTTCGAACGTCCTACGATCGAACGTGTTGGAAATGGGATTCCATGCGTCATCTTGAGGTAGTGGAATACCTAGTTCTTTGATAATCCTCCTAATGGTGTAATACGCGTGAAAGTTGTAGACACTTCGGAGCATGACATTCTCGGATGTCAGATGGTCTTGATGCGAAACTCCGCATCCGGCCGTTGCGCACCATACGGCGAAGTTGAGCTGATTCTGCCAAAACTGCATCGGTGTTGCTTTCCACCCGTTCACTGCCTCCATCGTAGTAATCTTGGGCAGCCTATATCGTTCAAAGATGTCGGGAAAATTGGTGGTAAAGCCACTTTTCGGTCTAACCGTTACGGTTGGGTGTACAAGGTGGTTAATAACGTCTTTTTGCGTGTATTTACCTCCGACCGCGTACTTTGCATTAGAGTTAAAGCTAAATGCTTGGGTATCCATTGAAAGATATTTATTATGTTTGCTTCTATCACTAATTTTCAAAATGAGAGTTGTGAACTTCAAAAGTCAATCGACAACTGCTGCGGAAAACGCCGGGTAGGCCTCAGATCAATCACCTTCACGGTTGGGTGGAAAAACGTGGGGAATGGCGAAGGGTTCGACTACGTGAAGGATAGACGCTCAGTAAGTGTAAATATGCCCCCCGGCCTTTGGAGTTCGAGATCCCTCCAAGCTTTTGTTGCGTCGGAGCTTGCTGGTAAAGCCAGCCTCACAATCTCGAAGGTTACCGGACTCGCGAACTTTACCGTCGAACCCGCAACCGGGTCATCGATAACCTCGGATTTGGCTGTGCGGCTCGGTTTTTTTTTCAAAAACATACGGAGATGGCATCGATGGTGAAATGTTTGTCCCGGGTGAGCACGTCGGTCATTACCCGGTGGACTTCACCTTCACAAAAACTCTCAGAGTGCACCTGGATCAGCTGAACACATCGTACAACACGTTAGACGAGCTCCCAGCACATTACTAAAAACTGTGCCCACCAGTGACTGTTTCTATGGGGAGACTGTGACCTTAGACTTCCCAACCCCCGAGATGAAAGTTTTGAAATCGGGACACATCCCACGAGTTGCAGATTTCTATTCTAGATGATAAAGCGCGAGAGTTGAATAACGATTACCCCATTTCGAGCGTTCTCGAAATAACCGATTAAACATAATATATATATACGTATTAATCATGAGCATATACGGTCCAGGTAGTTCCAACTTAGAACGGGACGTTCCCGTCGCGGCCGCAGCATACGATGAAGACGCAATGAGAAGGCTGGAGAGGGGCGTATCACAGTCCCACACAATTTTAACTAGGGTGGTTGAACAAATTAGAACATTGCAAGCTAGCAGACACGTCGTAACAGTTTGTGCCGAGGAGCGGGGTTCACTAAGCGAGGGGGCCTACGAATATGCATTCGGTGCCAACGCGAGCAACAGATACGGGGGATACACCATGGCAGTGTCCGGGACGATTTTTCGAATGGCGGTCTGCTCGGTCAACTTTCGCGGACACGCCACTGCCAAGTCGAGTGAATGTCGTCCTGAATGGTGTAGAACAGAATATTGGCATCACAAGCACGCGGGACAGAGGTCAGGGTTTACTATATTCGATGATGACTACTATTATTAAAGTTTCGGCAGGTAGTGTTATTAACTTTGTTACAAAAATTGCTGACCAATCAGCTTCCTCCACTGTAGTGAAACTGTTAATACAACTTGATTTATGATGAATGATGAGAAACTATATCCACACTTACCTTCGAGGGACGGTCGACCCGGCATCCTTTAGGATGACCAGGATCGTCGAGATACAACATATTCTACAACACGAGGGAGAGATGCGGACGGGTTATGCGAAGAAATATAGACGGTCGGTCAATATATTAGAGGGGGTGAGCACCGCGTTAGCCTCAGCATCCGTTATAAGTGGGGTGGGGAGTGTGTCTTTATTGTCAACAGTTGTCGCTGCACCGGTCGCGGCGGCCTTGAGTGCTGTAGCGGCGGGGGTCGGGACTGTTTTGCATGACGACCAGACTCGTGGGCCGAAAACTAGAGGCCAAGAGTCGAAAGCACGATCGAATAGCGGTTCTCGCGAGATCTAAGAAAAACAGTATCGACGTTATCGTGTCAAAAGCGATAGCCGACAACGATATATCGGATAGCGAGTTCAAAATGGTCGTCGAAGAGATGGTCAGATACCAGGAGTTAAAGGGTACTATCCGGTCTAAGGCTCGACCACAAATTCTGGCGGACGAAGATATAAAAAAACTCGTTATGGAAGGGAGGGCCGACGAGAGAAAAAATCTCCTCTCCCGTCTCGGGACGTGATATGCTTATTCGCGTGTCTGCATCAACAGCAGGATATTCCTCCACCATACATTCCATCTGTTCCTACGGCCCCTCCATACGGAACATAATTTTTTTTTTTAATAATTTAGGGCTCCGTTGCGACACCCACTGACCACCATACATTTACTATAACCGCGTATCGACACCCACTGACCACCATACATTTGCTATAACCGCGTATCGATATACTTTGTGGTTTTTATTTGTTTTCTTATATTAATTAACTTTATAATTTTCTTAAAATTAATTAATAATAATTTTATTTTTACAAAACTAATTACCAAATGAATAAAATAACGAACCATCCCGGAAATTCGTGAACCTTGCTAAGTGTTTATAAATAATTATAATTTGCACACCATTTTTATGTTGCATAGGAAAGTGATGAGAATATATACGTTTAAAAGCCTTACCACAATTGGTCTCATCTCGTGTGTGCCATGTTGTTGATCCGGTATGACGTCCGTCTCGTCTGTTTAATGGTAGCAGTCTCTAAATGTGTGTGTGAATTGGTGATGGAATTGTATAGCTCAAAGGTGCCGGCCTAAATGATTTCTACCTGAGAGCTTGCAATTACATCACCAAATCACAAAATAGGCTCGCCTTACTTCATCGGTTTCTCTGAATTGAGGAATTGGCAATGGGGTTAAAGGCGACCCGTAAAATGAGACTGTGAGCCAACAGATGCGTGGGCTTAAGAAAGGTCCCAACACCCCAGTGGCTGGGTGACGGCTAAGAAATCTGCCCAGTCGCTGGGGGTGTGTGCACGAGTGGAGGCTTTTGCGATTTTATTTTTTTTTACAAATTATTAATAATTTTTCAATATCGTAGAAATAAATTAGCTATAGTGGAGGAGGAAAATGCCGTGTTGAAAATAAATATGAGGTAGTTATGACAACGAGACAAAAATAAATCCTTTTTATTAGTATAGTTTTATCTGTTCAATTGGACGTTAAATGAACATGAAGTATTTATGACAACGAGACGAAAACAAATCCTTTTTATTAGTATAGTTTTATCTGTTCAATTGGACCTCTTTTCAAATTATGTATTTATGACACCAATTGTCACGTTTTTGCTGTCGGGTGACAATTTCCTCGTTAACCAATTTTGGAGTTTTTCGGGGATCGGTGGAGTAGTATATAGGGTGGGAAAATGATACCACCGTTAGGTGGTATCATTTTGACTCCCTATATACTACTTCTGTACATTTTATGTGGAGGAATATAGTTTTATTTTGTCTGTCCGTCCGTTTCGTCCGTCCGTATGTGTAACTATGCATTTTGTGTCTCACCTACTTTAGATAGTGGAAATGGAAACATTGCGGTTTCCCGCGGTATCCGCACTTCAGCGATTAAAAATTGCTTCTGTAGTTGATGAGATAGTTAGGAAAATGTAATAGAACGTGGGCTTAATTGGCAGGTGCCCTTGACGTATATTACCCAGCCCTGACCGTGCAGACTTCCAAGCGCTACCCTTGAAGGTGGTCTCCCACCAAGCGAGTGAGATTGCGAGATGGAGTAGAAACTACATGCAAGCGATGTAGGCTTTTGCTCTCGAGCTAGTATAGTGACTGAACTGTATGCATGTACATAGTGAGTAACGCATGGAAGTAAGAGTGCCGGTCATCAGACATGGACACTGCCTTTCAGTGCTACAATTTTTTATATCCACTTTTTGAATAAAAAAATGGGCATACATGTATTGTTTTCGTCACGGGTGTCCGTACGTCCGTCCGTCCGGGCCAACGTCCGGGGGTTTGAGAGCTTAGGGGCGTGGTTAGGAACAAAATATTCCTTTGTAATATTCCGTAAGCTCATAAACTCTATTGTTACTGTTTAGGGGCTTTTTCATTGTTCTTCAAACAATGGAAATACCCCATAAACCCAAAAAGTTGGAACGTCCGTCCGTCCGTCCGTCCGTCCGTCCGTCCGTCACGTTTCTTGTAAGAAGTAACACTTTTTAACAGTAATAAGACTTGAAACTTGATGTGTGTCTTCCTTATAATGTGTGTAGATGCGCAAAGTGAATTTTGATTTCTGATTCGACCTCCCGGTCATATAGTGTCTCACCATTTCCGACTTAGCATATGGAAAAAGTGTGTATATTGCAATGGTGCACCAACGACTGTGCACTGATTTTAATGTTAGTTAAAGGTACATGCCCACTCAATAGGCACAAACTATTATGTATAGTATTTAAATAAGTGTATAATTGTGTCACCATTCCACCAGTTCTAAAACATTAGGAGTGCCCGCTATACAGATATAATCATTTGGTAATATTTATTTTACTCATAGTGACTCGCGGTGGTATTAGTCTATTTTCATATGCAAACGAGGCATGACATTTTTTAATTATTTATACTAATTAAATGCGTCACCTGAAAAAAATAATATTTCGACAGATTATAAAGTATGATCATTCATTACACATCAACACACACATACAGAGAATACATAGTAATGTCCGTTAACATTTTAAGAAAACACTATTATCGCCCCTGATATCAGTGTGGAGATTTACGTCTGATATAAATTGTATAGTAATGCCAATCAGTGTGTCGGGTTTTATGGTGGATGAATGTTTATTTTGCCTGAAAATGTTATATCTACAGAATATACAAAACTATCTATAAAGAACAGTGTGTGCCTACTGAGTGGGCATGTACCTTTAATGTTGAACGTATTGTCCTCCCCATTTACAGGTGTGTTCCCATCTATATTTGCTGAACTGTCATATAGCCCCAATGAACCAACCAGTTAATCAATACATAAATGACATACCTGGACAGTAAATATTGCTATCTGTTTCATATACTTCTGTGGTTTTCTACAATTATAAATTATTACAACGCTCAGTAAACTGGACGTCAAAAAGAAGAAATCGGCATACAGAATCCGCCGTACACGCGCACGTTTATACTTGCTGGTACATGAACTTGCCAGTTTGTCTTTATCGCTTTTCACTTTCAGGTATTACCAACATAATCAAGCTCACCCGTCTATACATTCATTATTCAATGTCAAACATGCTTCTAGTTTGTCAACTTGCAAACTGTTGTAAATGTTGGCATATACTCTATGTATACCGGTAAATACGTAGATACTGTAACGTCGTTTTGACGTCGTTTGACGTCGCTTTTACGTGACGTCTCATTTGCTCAAACGAACTGAAGAGTGGTGTTGTATAAAATATAATATCTTAATGAATGTTGCAGATATCATGATCAAATAAAAAGCATTCAATTCATCATCCAAATACCAGTGTCATAGTAACACAATGTCAATTTGACCAAATATTTCCCGAAGACAGGTTTTCTCGCGACGCAGCTCATATTATGTTCTCCATGGCGTTATTTATTTAACATCAGGTAACCATTATTAGTTCACCTTAATCGGCCGAGTAGTATATGAGAGTCGAAATGATACCACCTCCCTCTGGAAGCCACCAGCTACGCGCAGTGACTCCCACAGGAAGGTGGTATCATTATTGACTCTCATATACTACTTGGATTTTCCCCCACTGTTCGCACGATATGGATGAGAAGAGTGGAAAAAAAATGTCAACAACCACGAGACCATATATTTCTTCGACTGGATGAGAAGTTATCAATGAGATTACACCCTATTAGAGATAAGAATCCATTGGTTATACTCAGTATATGTACTCAGACAATGGTTCTAGTTAATTGTGCGTGGTTGAAGACAGGTAGTCACGAGAGATGTCATCGTACCGGTATTTACGAGTATTTCAAGCATCACCGGGCATGGATGAGAAGAGTGTCAGTTTCGCCTCGCCCATGTCGGCATTGCGGGGTAGGGACCAGAGCCGAGTCGCTGCTATGTCCACCATGCGGTGGTACTCGCGCTACTCATCGACTGGTTAGCAAGGAATTAAGTGCTCGCAAGTATTATCGTTTAGTAATAATTCAATTGATAAACTTCACACGCGTCACGTAAGAATATTTTGCTGAGTTTATGTGTCGGATATTGGCACTTCACCACCGCTCGTTATATCGGCATTCGGCTGATTTGTGACACATTTTAACGGTGGTCGGATAGGAACGCCGCCTTAACCCACACAACCACAAAGGCAGTTGTGTAACGTAAACATGAAGATAAACAATACCTAGTGTTGTGCAATATCGATTGGCGAAATACACTCGGCTATAAAGACACACATGTTCATAACCCGTGTAATTGGAACATTGTCGTCTGATATTAAAAAAAGGTGTCCAATTAGATATGACCAGTCTATTTTTTTTTCTGGATGTGCCCGATATAGACAAGCAGCGGTCGGATAGGAACGCCATTACTAAGTGCATGACAGCTGGGGGTTTCGAATATTTCGCCTTATCGAGGTTACGTGTAAACTATAACGTATACACAATTGTATTAAGCTCGGCGCTAACCACATGCGACAAAGTATATCGATACGCTATATATATGAGAGAGAGGTGACTGCATGGTAACACGCTTACTTCCTGGTACGGACAGTTGCGGTTATAGAAATGTATGGTGGTCAGTGGGTGTCGTAACGGGGCCCGAAAAAGTGTTATGTTCCGTATGGCGGGGCCGTCGGAACAGCTGGACTGTATGGTGGAGGGATCTACTGCCGTTGCAGACACGCGAATAAGCATATCACGTCCCGAGACGGGCGATGAGATTTTTTCTCTCGTCGGCCCTCCCCTCCGTGACGAGTTTGTTTACGTCTTCGTCTGTGAGAGGTTCAACTTTGTTGAGGGCGCGCGCCTTAGTCCGAATAGTATTTTTTAAATCCTGGTATCTAGACATCTCCTCCACTACCAATTCAAATTCAGCGTCTGATATATTGTTATCGGCTAAAGCTTTAGACACGATAACGTCGATGCTGTTTTTCTTAGACCTCGCGAGAACCGTTATTCGATCGTGCTTTCTGCTCTAAGTTTCTAGTTTTCTACCCACTAATCTGGCAATCATACAGAGCAGCCCAGCCACAGTGGCTACCCCGCTCAAAGCTCCAGCGACAGGCACAGCCACGACTGTGGACAACAAGGCCAGTAGTAATGGGTGGCACTATGGTACGGTTTTTTAACATGTGTTTTTTACATAGACGGATTTTACCCTTGCACCGGTTGTCTATGTAAAAACCACATGTTAAAAACCGTACCATAGGTGCCACCCCTTATTACTCCCATTATTGGTGATGGAAATTTCTTGTATTACACAACAGTGGTTAAAAACCGTACCATAGTGCCAACCCTGAACCATTTTGATGGAGATTCGTGAATTTTATCCGGGGTGGAAACTTCTTGTATTACGTTAGAGTGGCTAAAAACCGTACCTATCGTGCCACCCTTCTGAACCATTTTGATGGGAGATTCGTGAAATTTTATTATATATCCCGGGGTGGAAACTTCTGGTATTACGTTATAGTGGCTAAAAACCGTACCATAGTGCCACCCCTGAACCATTTTAATGGAGATTCGTGAATTTTATCCGGGATGGAAACTTCTGGTATTATGTTATAATGGCTAAAAACCGTACCATAGTGCCACCTCTGAACCATTTTGTTGAAGATTCGTGAATTTTATCAGGGGTGGAAACTTCTTGTATCACGCTATAGTGTTACCCCTGAACATTTAGGGGTGTACTGTTCCTGTATATAATTTTCAAATATTTTTGACAACTCCAATATTATCAAATACATATTAAAATGTCATAGAAATAATTTTCATCCACTTCTGACAACTCTAATATTGACATAAGTTAATGAAAATAAATATTGATTGTAAATCAATATATTGGTATTTTTTCAATGTATGGTAAAATTGAATACGAGATATGTAAAGTTTTAATAATATTTTATTGAACAACAACAACATATTTTACAACATGGAATTATAGACCAGATATGATATTCATATTTGATCTTTACAAAAGTACATGCAATATTATGTTAACATATTTGCAACATGAAGTAATTTTGGAAAATGCAAAGACATGGCATGATGATATTGTTGTGGTATACAACATTGACACCCGACAGATGTTGAACTTTGTTGAGGTCCTTCGTAGAATGTTCCGAAGTGATGTTTGAACCAGATCGTTATAGTCCTATCATTCTTGAAGTAATCTGATGAACTGAATGTTTGTTGAATACAGAGACGCAGAGTATTTCCTCTTGCAATCGCAACCAACACAAACACACCGTATTTTCCACATGTTGTACTGAATACACTTTGTAGTCTCTGTTTGTTAAATGTCCATTTCGTAGAATTGTTTGTCAAGTAAGACAATATTTCTTCATGTAGTTGTGGTAATCCATAGGAGTCAAAGTAGGTTGCTTCATTCTTCTGGTCGAATACAATGGCTATCCAATGTTTTCCAGGTTGATCAGAATTATCCGTGTTGATTATGTACGCTTGGACGTCTAATGGTCTGTGATTTGGTAGCTTGTCTTTTGGACATACTATTCCGTTTAGTCTCTTCAGCCATATTTCTCGATCCAGTATGTATTGTAATTCGATGGTTTCCATCTTTGGATGTTGATTTCACCAATACGTTGCTTTCCTTCCGGCTTGTTTTGTTCATATTGACCAATATTAATAGTCGGTGATCACTTCACGAAGACTATTTATTTCAATCTGGTTATCAAACTCTGAGAACACTATGACATTGATGACTTTTTCAAGTGCCCTGGCAAACTGAAGTTGAAGTCGTAGAATTCCAGTTCTTATAGGGTGTAGGTGTCCCTCTTCGCTGCCCTGGTCAGGTGTCAAGTCATATCCCCACAAACAATATCCATTTACATATTCATCTCTAGTAATATCAAATAATTTGTTTTGACCTAGTGAAGACACAGCTTGATACAAAGACATGTATGATTTAAGATATAATTTATGTTCAAAATCCGGCTCAAATGGACGGTTGAAAATACCATGACCATTACAATTTACATCAATTTTTGATAGATTAAAATGATGAAAATTTAATGGATTTTTTGCGTATTCCCCATTGAAACTAGCATTATCAACCATACCAATGAATATCCGTTTTGGTAATTGCCCTTGAAAAAGATGATCTTCTATTTTTGAGCGCATTCCAGTTGCAATTGTGAATGTTTTGACTTCTACTCTACGTATAGGAATTTTCATATTCTTTTGAGCTATGAGTCTGTTCATGTCATTGGACACAGCAGGTAATAGCTCAACAGTTCTTACATTGAAACTAACATTTTCAAAATCTATTTTTGCATCTGGTGCGTCAGTGCCGCCTATTAAACAAAACTTTGACGATGCTCTATTGAGTCTTATTCTAATTTCAATTCCATTGGGTAAATATTTTTCTTGTAAAAATAAATCCAAATGCAAGCGTGCTTGAAGTTCGATTACTTTACTCCCAGAAATAAATTAATTCCTCTTATTAAGACCTGAATTTTCACCTGTAATGTCAATAGCCTTATATTTACCGGCGGTATCTTTCAACCACATTTCACTAGCAGCTAATTGTGTTGATTTACATTCAGCGTTATATGACAAAAGATTTTCTAAATATGCCCTAAAAGGATATGTATCAGAATTATTTGTTATCAGTTTATTGTTTAGATATAAATCAATGTTACTGAAGATACTATGAAAAAAATTGTTAACTGGAGCAATATTATCATCTGCGTCTAACACAGTATTATCTATTTTTAAAAAAAATTCAATTTCAAATACATGTAAGATTGACATAAATCTGTCCATTTATCTGTTTGTGGTGGAATTACAAATTCTATTGGAGCATTATTGTTGAGAGAGGAAATCGGAAAATGTTCAACCCACTGACTTTCGTGCATAGCAGTCATGGTTGGAGGTACTGATTGAACATCCAACTCCGTCTTACTACATTCACAAGAACCGTTTTGCATCATTTTTATTTTAGTCAAAAATTTCTAAATTTCTGTTAGATATTTTTCTCGTTTTTCTACCAAGACCTTTTTGATTGTTACTTGATTTATGGACCTTAACTCTTCGATGTACTGAACGCGACTGGTGTTTCCTTTTATTTGTTTTTGTTTTTATACCTAATTTCTTCAAAAACAATTTTCCTATTGAATTCATTGTTTGTTTACCTCGTGAAATAATTACATCCTTTGGATTTTTGTTTTGAAGAAAAATATCTTGAGCTAAGCCTATTCCTTGTTTCATTCCTTCATTTTTAAAAGAATTTACCCCAGTTTTTATTATTGGTTTTATAAATGGTGAAACGGTTCTAATTGTAGATTTGAACAAGGATCCTAATCCTGCCCCATACTGACGTGTAACTCCTCGATATACAGGATGCATTTTCAATCTATTTTTCTTTTCCTAAAATGTAACTTCACCATAGACTTTCCAAGAACAAAATGAACAGGATTGCCAGAATCTCCTCTTATATTTATATGAATTGTATCAAATTCAGATTTTGATATAGGCATATAATGTAAGTTTAAAAATTCATGGTTAATATGTTGACTGCCACTATCATTTTCGACTGAATTTGATGTTTTGAATGGTACAACTCTTAAAATCGGAGCTTGAATATGCCCTACAATCGAATATTCAACAATATCAGAGTAAACAAACAAATGATTAAACCCCTCATTTAAATTTGACAAATGTGGAAAAAAATCATTTGCATCACTGCTTGGAAAAAATGTATTGGATACTAGCTTTGGATTTCCACTTAACTTTAAAAACAATGTATGGTTAAAATTAATTCCTGTTTTTAGAATTTTCTGGAAAATAAATTTTGGACGTTTCATACCATGAGAATATGAAACGTGAATCGCTTGCTTGTTTTTAAAAAAATATCACTAAAAGAATCTTGAATAAGATTATCAATTGTTTCAGGATCCAGGTTGAAAATTAAATTTGATACTCCATTTAGTCGGGGTACCATCTTCACTAAACCTATCTCATTTATATCAAATTTTCTAGTTTTTATTTCTGAAACATTCGCGTAGAAAGTTAAATCTTTTGTTATAATATTAAATTCTGTTTCGTCTTTGGTGATATTTAAAAACTGTGAAGGAATAATTAATTCCGCTAATGCTATTTCCCAGTTTTCTTTCTTTATCGACGCGAACTGTTCGAGGTAATTTAACTTTGAAACAACATTGTATATTTGATGGATAAATATCCATAGAACTATCACTCAGTAAGGTTACGTAAAATGAATTAATTTTTTACCGTCTGTAAAATCGAAGCCTCTGTCTGTGGTTGGTAAATTTTAAGCCTGGACTTGGTAAAATGTATCCAAGAGAACTACTTAAAAGAACGAGCCACAATTCACGATTAGAACTTTGAATACTTAAATGAATGATGGCTGGTTGTAACAATTGCATATATTATAATTACTTGAGAAATATATTGAAATTGATTTTTTGGTATTCGTTTACCACAAAATGAAAACTCTTGTTTTTCTATTTTTCCGTTTTCAATTATATCTTGTTCATTCATATTAGTTTGATGTTGAAATCCAACTATCAAACTTTGACGGATAACCCATCCAACGAACTTTAGTTTCCTTGATTGTTTTATTACCTACACGTCTTATACGTCGAGCAAGAACTGATTCAATTTCATATATCATCATATATACCTTGAATTTCCTTTCCATAAAATGTACCATTATTTTTTCACCATCAAGATCTTCAATTTTATAAGTTGCTGGTAAACTTTTATTTTATTAATATGAAATATTTTAAATAATTCTTTCGTCCAGTTTGGTAGATAACCCTTTTCATATGTGCGTTTTGTTTTATTAATACGAACTAAATCACCGACATGTAATTTGTTTTTGGCTGGAATAGCTTGTTCCATTCCATACAATGCATGTGTAACCTCAATTTCATTTGAAGTATTGACAGAAATTGGGGCCCTCTTAATACTACGATGGTATGTTTGGTTGTATCCATCAACAATATTTTGTAAAATATCAATATATTTTCTAATTTGATGATATGTGAAATATTTCCACATACGTGTTTTTAAAGTTCTTTGAAATCGTTCAACTATACTTGCTTTAGTTTCAGGGTTTTCGGTTGTGAAAAAATGAATGTGCTTAGATTTCAAGAAATGTTGAAATTCTTTATTTTTAAATTCCGTTCCTTTATCGCTTTGTAAAGACCGTGGCTTGCGTTTTGATGTATCAAATCAAACGCGTTAATCAATGATTTCCCCGTTTTGTTAGGAAGGGGTATGACCCATGCATATTTTGAAAATACATCTATTACACACAATAGATATCTTTGATTCTCATTTTCACCTGAGAATTGTTGCATATCTGCCAAATCAGCCTGCCATTGTTGATCGATACCTCCTACTATTGTCTTACGACGTGTAAAACGTCTTTGAATTTGTTTATGAAGTGTATATGTTTTTTGTCTACTCAACCATTCTTGTATATGTTTCACATCTGAAAATGTGTTTATTCGTTTAATTGAATCATACAAGTGTTTTGCACTTGTGTAGGCAATTGAACTTTTTTTTTTCATAATATATTTTCTTTAGTAATGAATTAAGTTTCTTCTCTTTATGCTTTAATAAGGCTCCCATCTTTTAAGATATGTTGAATCCGACTTTCTTTTTATACCAGTTGGTGTGACTGAAATTTTTGATTTTGGTGTTTTACGATGTTTCATTACTGTTTTAGGTGTACTAAATATTGAATCCGACTCAATGTCAGATGTATCAGTTTGATATTTATGCATCCAGTTCCATCGTTGTCTATTACCAACTACGTCTTGTGGTATATTGAGTTCCTGTAAAGCTGTACTGAATGTCTCCCAACCTCTAGGGTTAAATCCTTTTCATTGACGTAAAGTGTCATTAACTAAATCAATAATATTTGATCCCTTCATAAGTTTTCCTTTATATGTTACTAAACCATTTTCATCCCAACTGATTTTTGGATTATCTTTCAGCATGCTTAAAAGAAGTTCGGCCTTTCTTTGCATTGTTTTTGGTATACTTTGTAAAATCCTATCATTAAGTGGTCTTTTTGTACTTTCATTTACTGTAACATGTTGAGGTTCTAAAACTTGTTTAAATGATTCCTGGAATTTATGTAATGTTTCTCCGTGTTGATTTACCTTTTCACTTTCCGATACCTATCATTAAGTGGTCTTTTTGTACTTTCATTTACTGTAACATGTTGAGGTTCTAAAACTTGTTTAAATGATTCCTGGAATTTATGTAATGTTTCTCCGTGTTGCTTTACCTTTTCACTTTCCGATAAATCTGTTCTTTCTAAAAGGTTAGATAATATTTTTTGAAGTTTAGCTGTATTTGCAATTTGTGGATCCGGTGGGAGCTGAGGTTTTTGACTTTGTTCTATTTTCCATTTATTCATTTCTTCCAGTAAATGAAAAGGAACAAGTGCCATTTTCCTGACCGACATTATTTAACTAGAGCTCGAATACCTGCTCTGGCACCAACACCAAGTGCACCACCTAGAACAGCTTTACCTATTAATGGTAATAATGGAAGTAAAAATGGTAAAAGACCTCCTGTCTGATTTATAATATTTTTCTTTTTCTTAATTGTTGAAATTGATTTTGATACAAGTTGTCTGAGATGTTTACGCTTCGTATACAATTTATGTTTCTAATCAGATGTAAGTGTGACATTACCTTTTAAGAGATTGTGACAACATTCACAAATACAATTAAGTATATGATTTGGTGCATTTTTTATTAATTTTTCACGATATTTTTTAGGTTCATTAGCTATAGCCAAAAGCATAGCACCATGTTTTTTAATTAATGGTTTCTTTTTACTGGTTTTATTCTTGACCTTACCCATCTTATACTAACAATACTTTATATTGAATGATACAAAATTAATTAATAACTGTATTTTATACACCTAAGTACCTATTAATTTTTACTCTTAATTCAGGATTTTTAAACGCAAAATCTTTTAGATGTTTTATTTCCTTTTCTTTTTGAATAAGTTTGTTTCTGACAGCTTCTTTGGTCTTAGGAGATCTCAAAGATGTTCTTAACGGTGAAAACCTAGCTATTGGATGTTCATCCAATGCATTATATTCCTGTAACAGTTGTTCATGTTCTCTTGTTGCTTTATTAACAAGTCTAAACCATTTTTCAATTTCAGGGCTATACTTGTACTTCTTTTTTTTTGGAGTTTGTCGCTCAAATGAACCAGAATTACTGGGTAAAGATGTATTGTATGATGATCCAGATTTGTTACAAGTTGATGTAAGTGGTAATTGCGGAGATCTTAAGGAAATTGGTGTCGATGTGAACTGAGGTTTTCTACCCGATAAGGGTGTATGAAACGTTGATATAGATCTATACGAATTAACAGGACTAGGATTTGTAGACATACTAGACATTGAAGAAAATCTTGAAGATTCGTTTTGTTTTTTAGTTGTTTTCTTTTTAGGTGTTTTCTTTTGAGATTTTTTATTTCGTGTTTTATTATTTCGTGTTTTCTTTTGTTTACCTAAGTACCTATTACTTTTTACACTTAATTCAGGATTTTTAAACGCAAAATCTTTTAGATGTTTTATTTCCTTTTCTTTTTGAATAAGTTTGTTTCTGACAGCTTCTTTGGTCTTAGGAGATCTCAAAATGTTCTTAACGGTGAAAACCTAGCTATTGGATGTTCATCCAATGCATTATATTCCTGTAACAGTTGTTCATGTTCTTTTGTTGCTTTATTAACAAGTCTAAACCATTTTTCAATTTCAGGGCTATACTTGTACTTCTTTTTTTTTGGAGTTTGTCGCTCAAATGAACCAGAATTACTGGGTAAAGATGTATTGTATGATGATCCAGATTTGTTACAAGTTGATGTAAGTGGTAATTGCGGAGATCTTAAGGAAATTGGTGTCGATGTGAACTGAGGTTTTCTACCCGATAAGGGTGTATGAAACGTTGATATAGATCTATACGAATTAACAGGACTAGGATCTGTAGACATACTAGACATTGAAGAAAATCTTGAAGATTCGTTTTGTTTTTTAGTTGTTTTCTTTTTAGGTGTTTTCTTTTGAGATTTTTTATTTCGTGTTTTTTTATTTCGTGTTTTCTTTTGTTTTTTAGTTTGTTTTTTGGTTAGTTTTCTATTTTTCACGTTTTTTGTACCTGTCCAGCGAAGTAAACTTCTAATAATTACACCACCTAAAAATCCTCCACCACCAGGTTTTAATATTATTTTTTTCTTTGTATCATCATCAACTGTAGGATCCGCTAATTGTTTAACATCTTTTTTTTCTTTCTATGAAACGCACTGTTTGTTTTGGTAATTTTATTTTATTTTCAACTATATTTTGAGCAGCTACTGAAAACCATTTCAATATCTCTTTTAATCCAGATTTCAATATTATTTCTCTTGTAAGTTTATGTTGTTCATCACTCAAATTTCTTAAAGCATGAATAATATTTCCTGATGTGTATGAGAAAGCCATGTTAGCACCTTGGTAGAAAGTACAATACTGATATCTATATTACTATATTGGAGAATAAATAGTAGGTCCTCTAACATCCTTATCTGTAATCCAGCGATGAAAAATGTCACTTCTTAAACGAAATTGTTTTTTAATTCGTGATTGAAAATCAATTAACAAATAACCATGTTCCTGAGAAGTAGCATCATTGTAGGCTGAAATTAGGTGCGGACTTTGCATTTGACGTGATAATGTTTTAATTTGTAACCCATCACGTTCATTTCTAAATAAAGTCATGTAACGAGAATTAAGACTTATAGTTCTACTCGATTTATTTTGTTGAAACATATTTTGTGTAATATATATTACACTTGAATTTCTATGATGACCTTTTCTTGTAAACCACAATTTTATTTTTTTTTCAACTTTTTCTCCTAACATATCATCAAATACTACAAGATGTGGAATTGTTACATCGGATACAATTTCATTTTCATCATCTGGGATACCTTCAATAAATTTGAGGAAATTTAACTTTTCTTGCATGATAGTATAGCTGTGTTGCCATTCTTTGTAACACCATATTACTTTTTCGGGTATCTTTGCGATAATCAATAATCTTTTGTACAATTTCAGTTTTTCCACATCCACTTGGACCTGCTATATAAATGTTACAGGGATGTTGAAATAACAAAGACAATAGGTCTTCGTTCTCCATTGTTTACAGTATAAGGTCCACATGTATTATGATATACTATCATGTGTATAGCAATGTTTTATATGAAAAGGAATTCTGTTCGAATAGTTTGGGATGGCCCTGAAAAGGGCCGTTTGGGTAAAGGTGCGAGTACTGTTATTTTTTTTTTTTTTTAAAGACACGAGTACTGGTACAATATTTTATTTTCGTGGAATCAAATGATTTTCTTTTTCTGGACGAATGTGTTTACGATGTGCGCCATTCCCACTTTTATGTGAATGTATTTTTTCGTCAACTGTATCACACAGGGTCATCTCGACATGTTGACTGATGTGTGCCACTGTTTTCTTGTCCAATTCAAACTTGATAGGTACTTTCAATGGCTGTGTGTTAAATGCCAAGTTCCGATTTTCAGACTGTTTCTCTAGTTTCCTTGATAATGTGTCTGTCATACGGTCCAGTTGAACACTATGGCGTGATGCGATGTTCTCTAGTTTCTGTATTATTCTTTCTGTATTGTTGTTCAGTTTATGTAGTTCTTTCAATATCATCATGTCTTCTTTCTTCCTTCCTTGGATCTGATGTTGTAATGATTGGTATGATGTAGAATCTTCTATCTTCTGTGCTGGGATGTATACAGGAACAGTAGGCTGCTGCTGCTGCTGTTGTTGTTGTTGTGGTGGTTGGAAGGTTGGTTGATATATATCATTCATCGCCTCTGCTAATATATCAAAATCTTGACCGGCAAGATCGTAACTTCTGTTGTCAACCATCGTATCGAATGTAAATTAATGATTTTATGATCGTCTTTTATACCCATCAAACGGATTGACCTACTTATAAATTGATAAAAATCAAGTGACCAATCACAGTGTGTCTTACAAAACGATGCTTTGTTAAAGTTATTTCATTTTTACTTATTTTTAACAATGTAAAAATTGTAATGTTTAGGATATGGTTTTATATTCTACCTGAGTTGTCTTTAGCAACTAACGGTACATATACAAAGTTATTAGGATATAAATTGTAAAGTAATCTTTTCGTAATAATGTGTGGTGGCCCTGAAAAGGGCCGTTTTTTGTCGTGGGGTTATTATTTGAGGATATCGTTCATCAAATCATCGAACTTGTTCCAGTTATATACGAAGCTATTCAAGGCTTCTCTTGCTTCAATTTTCAAATTATAGTAAGGAATTAAATTCCTAACCACGTACTCGTGAAATAAATATATTAAAGTTAACATCCTAGATGTGTAGAGTCAGGGTTGTACTCTGACAATGTAATGCTTTGATTTTATGATCGTCTTTTATATCCATCAAACGGATTGACCTACTTAGAAATTGATAAAAATCAAGTGACTAATCACAGTGTGTCTTACAAAACGATGCTTTGTTAAAGTTATTTCATTTTTACTTATTTTTAACAATGTAAAAATTGTAAGGTTTAGTTGTGTTTAACAACTAACGGTACATATACAAAGTTATTAGGATATAAATTGTAAAGTAATCTTTTCGTAATAATGTGTGGTGGCCCTGAAAAGGGCCGTTTTTTGTTTAGAGTGTACACCTGTACAAACTAATATTCAGTTTAAGTGCGTCGCCATTTGTTGTTTGATTCTCGTGTTTTAACTCTGACAAAACCCGTAGTATCAGGTTTTGTTTCTGTAGTGAAACTCTTTTGATCGTCCATTTCAAATTCTTTGTAAGTAGGCTTTGGTTGTTCCGCTATTTTCCCCAGCAGGTCAGCCGTAATCAATTGCAACGCTTCTATATCTTCCCTCATCGTCCCTACTACTTCAATCAATTCTCAGATCCTTCTTGCCATCATATTGCTTCGATCAGTATCCATTTTTGAGTGTTCGGATGAAACATGTGAAGTATGTGTTAAAAAACACATACTTTTATACCCATCAAACGGATTGACCTACTTTTGATAGTTTAGTCATTTTTCAGATTTTCGTCCAATCAGAAAGCGTGTTGTAAACGCATTTTGTGAACAAAGCTTGTTTACACAAGCTTGGCTGTAAAAACGGATTGAAATTCATCCAATGAGAGGGACATAATCCTTAACCAATCAAATCCTCTAAATTTTTAGCCAATGAAATGATGGATGAAATCATTTCAGGATCTAAAGCGTACAGTATTCATTCTATTCATTCTTACATACCAGAATGCAGATCAAGAAATTCTTCCACAGTTTGCGAAAAATTGTATTCTCCAGGAAAAATTATGCAATTGAAGAAAAGAAGAGAAATACAGAATTATTACAACAATTCTTTGCAAGACGTGGATATCATTGGCCTTCCAAACAAAATATTGTTTGGAAAGTTGCAATGAATAACTTGTACCCCGATCTGTCTGAATTATATTAGACAGTAATTAAACGGTCCTTTTCAGGACCACAATATTTTCCAGAAAGAAACACTTGCATTTTATAAATCATATGAATTAACCATACAAATTATAAAATGATAAATAACAAACAAGAAAATACATTTCAACTTGTATTCATTTAACAATATTTTATTGAACAACACTATATTTACAACATGTAATACATAGTGTCTATTCAATCAAATCTAAAAGTCATTTTTCCTCTTCTTGACTGCAACACTCGATTTACCCTGGTATTTACGTTTACGACTGTTTACTGGTTTCTCTGTGGGGTTAACATCCACTGTGTTAGGCGTGGGTTTCTGGTCACAATCACAAGCCCAATGTGATTTCGATTTACAGATGAAACATCCAGTGTACATAATATTTCTTGGTAGCTTCAGATGACTCTCTTCGTTGTAATAAGACATGAATTTTCCAACACACAGGTCTTTGGTGATACTAGGAGAATCCGAAAATTGAACTTCATGAGAATATGGATTCACAAACACATCCATGTATTTTCCTTGTAGCTTCTGGCTACATTTATTAGCCCAATGCTCCGTTGATTGGCAGATGTAACATCTGTTAGGTAATATTTCGTCACCTCCATATTTCTCATCGATGCTGAATTTTGTAAACCTCTTTCGTGTAGAAATCAGGTACTCAGAGTCGCCCAAATAATTGTAAGATATAAACGATCCAACAAAGTTTCCAATATGTTTTATAGGATAGGTTTTCGGTATGTTGCTGAATTCAACTTCATGAGTAAACGGATTTACATATCAATTAATTTCACATCCTTTGTGCCAATATTTCATACTTTCGAAATAGTCAGCAAAATGTTCCTCGTGTTTTTGTAGTTGAATTGAAGAACGTTCTATCACTTGAGAGTCCATGTCGCTTCAGAGTTCAGTAGACTAATGATGACCATATGGAATTTGTAGCTTCTTTTATAGCCGTCACGGTGTAACGATAGTATGTAAGCTGCTGTAAATTGATTAATACTTTATTATAAAATTCAACATGCCACTTGTACCATACTCGGACACCGAGAGTGAAAACGAAGAGTCATCAGATGTTAGAAAATTTTATGATCTTATACAAGAAAAAAGTCGAAGATCAAGAAAATTCAGAACTGAATCATCAGTTTTTAAAACAACATTCAAGAAATTTGATGTAGACGAACACCCTCAAAATTTCGTTGGGGTATTATTTGATGATATCGTTCATCAAATCATCGAACGAATTGATGGCGATCCACACGACAAAATCAGGGTAACATTAAATCATCCTGCATTAAAGATGGGGATACCGATTCCATTCTTGAATGTTGAAGATTTGAATGGGAACTATTGTTACAAGAAATAGAAAAAGTTATACAATCGAATATGGATTTTAATTTGAACGATGGTGAGATGACAATCGAAACAACGTTTACCAAAATGCCAACAGGTTCTGGAAGAAAGAAGACGACCTCTGAAATTGATTCTCGAGTTTTCATGAAAAAAAAGAAAACTGTTGTGAAAATTGAAAATTCAAAAGACAATATGTGTTTAGCCCGGGCTATTGTTGTTGGAAAATGTCATGCTGATCGAGAAGTTTCTTCAACCTGGAATAGACGGTGGAATGTAATTCGACAGACATCACGTCCTTTACAACGTATTGAAGCAGAGAAATTATTGAATGAAGTTGGAATTTCACCACAAAAAGCTTGTGGATTTGAATAATATAAGAAAATACAACAATATATGTATCTAGAATATGTGATCAAGATTCATCAACAACATGTGAAAACAGAATTGTTGTTTGAATATCCAGAAATTCAGTCATACACCAAAATAATACATGTATTCTATAATCAAGATCACTATGATTGTATTACAAATATTGTTAGATTTCTTGGATGTTCTTACTATTGTGAGATGTGCGATATTGCTTACCAAAATCGCGAAACACATATATGCCCTACTTCGTGTAAGGCATGTCGTTCCAAAACAAAATGTCATGTGATAGTTTGTATCAAGTGTAACGATTGTCTCAGGACATTTAGTGGACCGTGTTTTGCAAATCATAAGCAAATTGAAGGGCGGAAAAAGAAATCAATTTGTCAACTCATAAAATGTTGTGGCAAATGTGGAGGTCAGTTTGCCGACTCCAAGAAGAATCATACATGTAAAGGAAAGAAGAAATGCAAATTTTGTAAAGAGATTGTTAATTTTGACCATAAATGTCATATTCAACAGTATAAAAGCAAAACTGAAGAAGATGATGATGAACCGTTTTTTATATTTTATGATTTCGAATGTCAACAAGACACGTGTGTACACATCCCTAACTATTGTATTGCACACAGAGCTTGTGATGAATGTATCAATGAACCAATATAATTCAATTGTGAATGTTGTAGTCGGTTTCCTGAAGGAAGAGAAGTAGTATTTGAAGGAAAAAATACTTTGTCAGAATTTTGTAATTGGTTGTTTTCAAAACAACATAAAGGTGTCACAGCTATTGCACATAATTTCAAAGCGTATGATGGTCAATTCATTCTTCACCATCTCATTGAAAAGGGAATGTTTCAACCAAAGGTAATAATGAACGGTAATAACATCAGGATTGGCAAAATTTCCAGAAACCTTTGAATTGAAAGAAATGGCTAAGGGGTATTTTCCACATTGGGCAAATACTGATAAATTCGCCGCTTATGTTGGTCCATACGTTGATGTCTCTTATTACAAACCAGATTCAATGGGGATAAACTAACCCTGCTAGGGGAAAAGTTTTTAGTTTTTTGTCATGTATAACGAACGTTTGGAAAACAACGATTGTTTCAATTTATCAAACAAGAAATGGAAAAATATTGTCGATCGGATGTAGATATTTTGAGACTTGGTTGTGGAGAATTCAGGAAGGTATTCATGGAATATGGAGGTATAGATCCGTTTCTAGAAGCCAGTACAATCGCTGATGCATGTAACAAAGTTTGGCGTAACAAATATATGCCAAGTAATCAGATCGGAATTATTTCAAGCAGAGATCCGATTAAACGCAAATGTTCAATGAAAGGTATTCGATGGATACAAAGTATTGCACACGAAAACAATATTGTTATCCAACATGCAAAAAATGTTGGTGAATATCAAATTGGTCCTTATACTGTAGATGGTTTTCACAAAGAATCAAATACTATCTATGAGTTTCTCGGTGACCTATGGCATGGTTGTCCTAAATGTTACCCAAATTGTAATCTAAAAAACCCGATAAATGGTGAAACAATGCAAAATTTATATTCACAAACATTTGAAAGATTGGAATATTTCAGTGTAAGTGGTTACAAAATTCACACTATGTGGGAGCATGAGTTTGATTTGAAAATGAAAACTGATAAAGAATACAAAAAGATGATCGAACAATTCTTTCCAAACTGTGATCCGATTGAACCTAGGGAAGGATTGTTTGGTGGACGTTGTAATGCTATAAAAATTAAATATGATATTGAAGAAATTTCAGATGATGAAATCAAATATATTGATATTTGTTCATTGTATCCATTTGTATGTAAACACAAAGAATATCCGATAGGACACCCCGATATTTTGACAAAAGAAAACATTGATGTAGAAAACATCCGACAGTATGAGGGTTTGATCAAATGTAAAGTTCTCCACCCTACCAATCTATTTCATCCTGTGTTACCAACACATTGTAATAATATACTCATGTTTTTGCTATGTAGAACATGTGGAGAAGAAAGCTCTACAAAGTGTGCACATACAATTGAAGAAAGAGCTTTGATTGGTACATGGGTGTCAATATAATTGCTTAAAGCATTGGACTGTGGCTATACGTTGTTAGACGTATATGAAGTATGGCACTTTTCGGAAAAATCTAATGATTTTTTCTCGGGGTATGTGGACAATTTTCTTAAAATCAAACAAGAAGCAAGTGGCTACCCAGGATGGTGTATAACAGAAAAAGACAAAGAAACATTTGTTATGGACTATGAAGAAGCTGAAGGTATTTGTCTTGATCCATCAAACATACAAACAAATACTGGTCGTAGAGCATTTGCCAAGATTATGTTAAATTGCTTATGGGGTAAATTGGCACAACGTGAAATCATGACACAAACGGAATATATCAATAATCCTTCAAAATATTTTGATTTGATTTCAAATCCATGTATAATGGTAAAACACGTAGAAATATTTGATAATGAATGTCCATTCATATTGGTTAACTATGAAACTAGGCTTGAACACATTGAATCCCATGCAACATCAAACGTTGTAGTGGGATCATATGTAACAGCATATGCAAGACTTGAACTATACAGTGTTTTGGAAAAGTTAAATGAACGTGTCTTGTATTTCGATACAGACAGTTGTATGTACATACATAAGCAGAATTCATGGAACCCCCCCCCCCCCCCATAATCAATAGTAGGCTTGGTAAATGGACTGATGAAGAACCCGGAAATAAAATAATAAGTTTTAGGGGTTTAGGACCAAAGAGTTATGCTTACAAGTTGATAACAAAAGCTGGGGAAATAAAATCCAAATGCAAAGTTAAAGGACTGACACTCGATTACAACACAAATCAAGTAGTGAACTTTGATACGTATGTTCAATGTGCAGAGGACCGAAGTACAGAAGATAAAGTTGTGTATGCATGTAAAATTCGGAGACATGAAAACAGAACAGCAACGAGTGAATGTCAAAGCAAGACATTTAGATCTGTGTACACAAAACGTGTCATTGTTGACAATTTCAATACTGTACCATACGGTTACAACACATTGAGACTTTGATTGATTTATATGTCTTGTTAAATGAATACATGTTGTAAATATATTGTTGTTCAATAAAAATATTGTTAAATAAAACAAGCTTGACTGTAAAAACATTTTTGAAAATAAAATGGATCAACTAAGAAAACATTGTGAGCAGCATCCGAAAGCCGAAGAATGTAATTGTTTTGATTTCCTCAAAAATTGTTCTATATGCATATTAAACGGAGAATACGCTATTAATAATGTAAAAATTAAAAAATCACCCAAATATCAATATTATCCTTTCATAGGATACATAACAAACAATTCTAGATTTATACCTTTTGGTATTTGTCCAAAGATAACTGTGATAGAAAAAAATAAGATTTATAGGTTCTAGAACATACGGGGAGGATAGTCAGATTTATTTCGATAAGGATCTTAAATTCCTTTTTCAGGGGATGTGAACATAGAAACTAAAATTATTAAGAGTTATCCCAGTATCCCTCAATTAAATGTGAGAAAAGAGTACTGTAAATGGAATATTGGATAAAAAAGAAAACTTTTTTGTAACACGCTTTCTGATTGGACGAAAATCTGAAAAATGACTAAACTACCAAAAGTAGGTCAATCCGTTTGATGGGTATAAAAGCATGTGTTTTTTATATCCATCAAACACGATGTCGAAGCCTACAGAAAACTGGGGTGATGATGAGAGAGCGAATGTACAATCACAACAAGAAGACTGGGATGAGGAGATTCGACGAGCTCCAGCACCATCATTTGTGATTCCTGGAAAACCCAGCTAAAAGTCTACACACAGATTTCTCTTAACATGTTGAAGCTGTGGATCCAGGGACTGTGGTGATCATAACAAATACATTGAAAGAGTGATCAAGTATGATAAACAGCAAACTTGAATTATACGATCAAGACAAAAGGCCCTTTTCAGGGCCATTACAAATATTTAGACCAACTTAGGCATGCATGTTTATCACGGCAAGACAAAGTCCCCTATTTATTTTTAAAAGTTGCAGATGACTTATCTCCCCTTGGTGGACAGTTTTTTAATTTTCGCATTATGTAACATTTTTCACGCAATAACTCAAGTTCCACTTGACACATCTGAACCACCAAATTCAGCATACATGTTTATCACGGCAATACGAAGAATCTCATTTCAAAACTATCGATTATGTCCCCTTGGTGGCTATTTTTTACGTTCGCCTTCTATGTCATTTTCCATGCAATAACGCAAGTTAAGCTTCGGTATACATATGCAAGAGGGAATTGATCGATTTTCCAAAACAAAATAATGAGCTATTTCCGCGCTTATAATGGCTATTTTCAATTTTCGCGTCTGTATCTTTGTCCTCGTGATCACAATTTATACTTGTTTATTATGGCAAGAAAAAGAACCCTATTGAGTTTCTTATTTTTTTCCAGCGTTTTATCTCCCCTCGTTTACTGGCTATGTCTCGACGAGCGTATATTATGACCTACGGCACTCTTATTTTATGTTACGTATTAGCCGTAACATATTGGCTGGTATTGGTAGACCAGAACATAGGTGGTGTTTCATTTGGCTGTACATGTCTGTATTTTACAGGAGACGATGAAATGTGCGAGATTGAACAAGAACCAAAGAAGGACAAGACTACGGCACTACGTAGACAACTTCTGTCAGCTCTGCCTAAAGTCCCATCACTTCATGGGATTCGACCCCGTTAACCCGACCTAAACTGACAATAGCTGCTGACAAGATTGTCACAATCAATATTTTGTTGTAACTGTATTTCTGTTCAACCGAGATAGTAATGTTCTAATCTATTGCTGATGAAAACAATACCGTTTTACTCCAAATGCTGCTGTTGTGTATAGAAGCATCCTGATGCCGATACTAAAATATATGTAACTCCTAATTAGGAGATACTACGTGTATCTCCTAATTTAGATACTAACTCCTAATTAGAAGATAGTAACTCCTGATTAGGCGATACTAAGTCATAATTGGGAGTTATTATCTCTAATTAGGAGACACTAAGGAGATTTTTTTAGCATTGACACATATAGTAATTCCTAATTAGGAGATCGTAAGTCATAATTAGGAGATACTAACTCATAATTAGGAGACACTAAGTCCTAATTATGAGATAATAGGTCCTAATTAGGAGTTGCTATCCAATTAGGAGATAAAAATACTTCATTGTCACCAGGACGCTTCCATAGTTGTGTCATGCCGATTTAAATAAAACAAATCACCAAATGTGGCTCAGTTAATGTTTTTACATTCCAGCAACGTTCTCTCGTTTTAGAGTTCATGTAGCACTATTTTACATTATATGAAAACGTGGTCGTAATGACGTTGTTTAGGAACATGTTCTTGACATACAGTGTGTGATTTTAAGTTGTGATCTGTACTTCAAGGAAACTTTGAACATATGTGACATAAAAATCACTACGTGAAATTTTATGTCAATGAATGTTTTCATACAATGTAACATTACTACGTCAAATCTAGCCAAAAACACGTTTCTGGATAACGCTGCACCAACGTTAAAATTATGACAATGATACAACGTAAAATCGCTACGTGAAATCTACGACAGGAAAACTTTCTTAAAATATGTTGTACCAACGTTATTATGCCAACGCTTCAGGAATGTTGTTGCACAACGTAAATTCCCTACGTTGTATCAATGTCATTATGCCAACGTTTTCTGAATGTTGTCATAAAACGTAAAATCCCTAAGTGAAATCTACGTGCGGAAAACTTTACCAATTTATGTTGTACCAACATCAGTATGCCAACGTCTTGTGAATGTTGTATTAAAACGTACAATCACTACGTGAAATCAACGACAGGAACTCTTTCCTAATTACGTTGTTCCAACGTCGATATGCCAAAGTGTTGGGTATGTTGTCTTAAAACGTAAAATAACTACGTGAACTCTACGACAGGAAAACTTTCCTGAAGTACGTTGTACCAACATCATTATGAAAACGTAATGTGAATGTCGTCATAAAACGTATAATTACTACGTGAAATATACGACAGGAAAACTTTCCTGCAGTACGTTGTTACAACGTCATGATGAAAACGTCTTGTGAATGTCGTCATAAAACGTAAAATCACTACGTGAAATCTACGACAGGAACACTTTCCTGGAGTACGATGTACCAACGTAATTATGAAAACTTCTTGTGAATGTCGTCATAAAACGCAAATTCACAACGTGAAATCTACCACAGGAAAACGTTCATGAAGTACGTTGTGCCAACGTCATTGTGACAATGTCTTGCGAATGTCGTCATAAAACGTAAAATCACTACGTGAAATCTACGACAGGAAAACTTTCCTGAAGTACGTTGTACCAACGTCATTATGAAAACGTATTGTGAATGTCGTCATCAAACGTAAAATCACTACGTGAAATCTACGACAGAAAAACTTTCCTGAAGTACGTTGTTACAACGTCATTATGACAACGTCTTGTGAATGTTGTCAAAAAAGGTAAAATCACTACGTGAAATCTACGACAGGAAAACTTTCCTGAAGTACGTTGTACCAACGTCATTGTGAAAACGTCTTGTGAATGTCGTCATAAAACGTAAAATCATTAAGTGAAATCTACGACAGGAAAACTTTCCTGAAGTACGTTGTACCAACGTCATGGTGAAAACGTCTTGTGAATGTCGTCATAAAACGTAAAATCACTACGTGAAATCTACGACAGGAAAACTTTCCTGAAGTACGTTGTACCAACGTCATGGTGAAAACGCCTTGTTAATGTCGTCATAAAACGTAAAATCACCACGTGAAATCTACGACAGGAAAACTTTCCTGAAGTACGTTGTTACAACGTCATTACTAAAACGTCTTGTGAATGTCGTCATAAAACGTAAAATCACTACGTGAAATATACGACAGGAAATTTTTCCTGAAGTACGTTGTACCAACGTCATTGTCAAAACGTCTTGTGAATGTCGTCATAAAACGTAAAATCACTACGTGAAATCTTCGACAGGAAAACTTTCCTGAAGTACGTTGTACCAATGTCATTGTGAAAACGTCTTGTGAATGTCGTCATAAAACGTAAAATCACTACGTGAAATCTACGACAGTTAAACTTTCCTGAAGTACGTTGTACCGACGTCATTGTGAAAACGTCTTGTGAATGTCGTCATAAAACGTAAAATCA
The DNA here is from genome assembly GCA_029237695.1 of Conchocele bisecta. Lineage (NCBI taxonomy): Eukaryota > Metazoa > Mollusca > Bivalvia > Lucinida > Thyasiridae > Conchocele > Conchocele bisecta. The sequence continues at coordinate 50,045,974 of CM055274.1, forward strand.
CTACGTGAAATCTACGAAGTACGTTGTACCAACGTCATTATGAAAACGTCTTGTGAATGTCGTCATAAAACGTAAAATTACTACGTGAAATCTACGACAGGAAAACTTTCCTGAAGTACGTTGTACCAACGTCATTGTGAAAACGTCTTGTGAATGTCGTCATAAAACGTAAAATCACTACGTGAAATCTACGACAGGAAAACTTTCTTGAAGTACGTTCTACCAACGTCATTGTGAAAACGTCTTGTGAAGTACGTTGTACCAACGTCATTATTTTCTCAACACTGCATGTCTTGTAAACAATACATATGAATCTTACTAGTAAATAATATGTATTGCCTACACAGTCTATCATACTTAGACATCTTGCATGTAAAATAACTACTTCATTGTGAATTATTTTTTTTCAAGCTGTTGTATTATCACACATAACATCACAGTTAGACCATTTAATTGTATAAGACACATACCATTGTAGTAAAAAACACACACGACAACCTCTTCCAACGGAATATGCACCTACTCCACGACATAAGACACGTTCGTATTCATTCCTTGTCCCCCGTCCCCATCCCCATTTTTTACTCACAAATGGTACAAATATGGCAATACAAAAGTAGGTCAAACATAACTCATAATATCTGGGTGAATAATACAAATAAACAAGTCTCACAAGCAGTTCTGAATATTAAATCATTGTTTTACAAACTCCAATAAACTATGGGTACTCAAATAAAATTATGCAGTTTTAATGTGAATGGGCTTGGACATCAAACTAAACGTAAAAAAGTATTTAGTTGGCTAAAACAAAAGAAATTCTCAATATGTTTCCTCCAAGAACTCCACTGTACACATGAACATAAAGAAATTTGGAAGAAACAATGGGGTCAAGACATTTTTATAAGTGGAGACAGCTCCAATAGCAAAGGTATTGGTATTTTACTTAATCTAACGTCGACATACGAAGTACTTGAGCATAAAGAAGTAATACAGGGGGGCCTACAGATATTAAAAATTAAATTATTCGATACAACAATAATATTATTAAATATATATGGACCAAATGATGATGACGTAACATTTTTCTCAAGAATAGAGCAATTAATTTTAGAGAACAGTGAAAGTATGGTTATAGGAGGGGATTTCAACAATGTACTCAATTTCGAAGTCGACAAATTAAATGGAAATACTGTTACATATAGAAAATGTTCGCAAAAAATAAACGATATTATCAACAACAATGATTTATATGATATATTTAGAGTCAGGCCTAGGCATCCAGACAAAAAACGATTCACGTGGAATTCTAACCACACACCACCCATAATTTTTAGATTAGACTACTTTCTTATAACAGCAAATATGCTAAATATGGTCATAGAATGCGACATAATTTCTGGATTTCTTTCAGATCATTCGGCAATTACTTTAAATTTGAATTTATGCCAAACAGTCAGAGGAAGTGGCTATTTTAAATTAAATAATAGTTTACTACTACAAAATGAATTTAAACAAAAAATAAAAGATACAATACACGAAACTGCTACCAATAATAACAGGTGTAACCCAAACACGATGTGGGAGCTAATAAAAGGTTCAATTCGAAATGAAGCAATCAAATACTCTTGTAAACTAAAAAAGAAACAAAGGGAGGAAGAAACTAAAATTGAAGAAACAATTCGACAATTGGAAAAACAAATAACTGAAAACCGAACCAATCAAGATGTAGCAGACAAGCTCAATTTAGAAAAAAGTAAACTTGATAACATAAACGAAGAAAAAACAAAAGGAATACTTCTAAGATCAAAAGCTGAATGGGTGGAAGGTGCTGAAAAAAATACAAAATATTTCTCAAACATGGAGAAAAAACGATCAGAAGAACGAACAATTAAACAGCTAAACATACAGAATAACATCGAAACAGACCATGCCAATATTTTGAATCATGTTCAAGATTATTACGAAGGTATTTATAGCGAGGACTTGAACTTGGATAAGGATGATAGTAGCTTTTTAAATTCAACAGAAAATAAACTAAATGACGATGAGAAACAATCATGTGACGGTATCATAAACGAATAGGAATGTCAATTAGCTTTAAAAGAAATGAAAAACATGAAAAGTCCTGGATCCGATGGTTTAACAGCAGAATTTTATAAACTATACTGGAATGATATAAAGCAATATTATATCAATTCGATAAATTACTCGTATGAAAATGGAACGCTAACGGAGCTCCAAAAACAAGGCATACTTACTCTATTACCAAAAAAGGACAAGAATACACTCTTTATTGAAAACTGGAGACCGATGTCACTTTTAAACGTTGACTATAAAATTGCAACAAAGGTAATAGCTAACAGAATAAAAAAAAGTATTGAACATCTTGATAAATGTTAACCAGACAGGGTTCATTAAAGGAAGATATATTGGAGAAAATGTAAGAACCCTTATGGAAATAATTGATGACACAAATGAGAACAATAAAACGGGATTGATATTTTTTGCAGACTTTCAAAAAGCTTTCGATAGTCTAAGCCATAAATTTATAATTAAATGTCTAAAGCATCTCAACTTTGGCAACTCGCTAATTCAATGGGTAGCGCTATTTTACAAAGATGCTAAAAGCTGTATCACAAATAACGGTTATTTATCCAGTTTCTTTAATGTTAAAAAAGGCGTCAGACAAGGCTGTCCTTTATCAGCATACATTTTCATTCTATGCATAGAACTATTGTCACGCAAAATTAGCAGTAATAAAAATATTAAAGGAAATCAAATTTTTGGTGGGGAAGAAATAAAAACAAACACTTTTCGCAGATGATGCAAGCTTCACACTTGATGGAACAGAAAAATCGTTTAAAGAACTTGTTAGTACATTAGAACACTTTGCAAATGTATCTGGGTTGAAATTAAACAAAGGAAAATGTACTATTTTAAAATTGGGAGTAACTAGATATAACAATAATAAATGGTGCAACAATAACTTATATACATGGTCCAATGAACTAGCCTCTACTTTAGGAATAACTTTTACAAACGATAAAACAAAACTGCAAATACTAAATCTAACACCCAAAATTAAGTCATTCCAGAACTGCCTTAATAGCTGGAAAAGATGGAACCTAACACTAATAGGAAAAATAGCGGTATTGAAAACGTTTGTTTGCATTCCCTAAACTGGTGTATCCGCTAACAGTACTAGAAAATCCTTCCGATGAAATCATTAAAGAAATTAATACATATATGTACGACTTTCTTTGGGATGGAAAACCTGATAAAATATGTAGAAAAACAATTATTCAAAACTACGAAAATTGTGGATTAAAAATGATAAATATTCACGCCTTTTTGCATTCATTAAAAGCATCTTGGATAAAAAGATCAAAGGGATCACAAAATCAATGGAAAACAGCCTATAACAATGAATTGAACAAGCATGGTGGTGATTTACTGTTCAAATGCAATTTTAATCAAGTTGATGCAAAACTGATAATCGAAAAGTATACTTTTTTAGGTGAGATTGTTACATCGTGGAGCAAAATTAACTACAGACATAAACATCCTGTCATAGCTGATGAAATATTATGGCATAATACTAATATCAAACAAAACAACAATACATTGTTTTATAAAGACTGGTACGATAAAGGGATAATGTATATACAAAATATTTATGATTACAGAACAAAACACTTCTATACATTTAATGAACTGAAAGATTTGTACAATTTGAACAATGGAGATTTTTTAAAGTACTTCACACTAATAGGCAATGTTGGAAGACGAATGGAAAGAAACACTTAGAACAGAAAGTATTAACACAGTCACACCTGAATATCTAATTTCAAAACTTTTGAAAAATAAAACGGCTAATAAGATGCTATATGACAAACAAATCGATGCAATGCAATTACCTATGCTAAAACACACCGTTAAATGGGAAAATGAATTAAATATTCAAAATGTTGAATGGAAACAAATATTTATATCACCTATCAAAAGTACTATTAGCAAAAAACTAAGAGCATTCCAATACAAATACCTAATGAGAATAATACCAAACAACTCCTTCCTATTTGCATGTAACTTGAAACCATCAAATCTGTGTGAATTTTGTAATATGAACGTAGACTCAAATAAACATATGTTTTGGGAATGTCAAACTATCCAAACATTTTGGTCGGAAATAGATAAACTATTGAAATCGAAACTAAATTACAATGCGAATCAAAACTACGAAAACATCTCATTTTGTAATATTAACGTAGTATCCAAACAAAAGTCAGTTCTAATCAATTTCATTATCCTTCTAGCAAAATATTTTATCTTCAAATGTAAATGTTGCTTAATATTGCCAATACTAAACTCGTTTAATATGTATTTACAAAAAAACAATCCTGATTGAAGAAAAAATCGCGACAATGAAAGATAAATTGATGCAATTTAATGCAAAATGGAATGATTTTCGCTTAAACTAAAATTTGCCAAAATACCTACAAATTAGTTTTTTATACGCACACACACACATATATATATACAATGCCAAAAATAGTATCCCCCCTTTTTTTAAACCGAGACCCAGCCCCCACACCCATTTATACTCACACCACCACTCACATCATCAAAATAAAAACTCGTTGTTACATGTCACATATACTAAGACACAAAACACTGTTTATCTTCATAAATTGTTTAACATTTTGTGAACAAATGCATTGTAAACATTGTGTATGTACATGTATATATTATCTCTATAAAGTGTTTAATCGTTTCTGTACAAATGCATTGTAAACATTGTGTGTGTACATGTATGTATTATATGTAACAAAGAGAATTAAAAATTGAAATACAAAAAAAACGTCATTGTGAAAACGTCTTGTGAATGTCGTCATAAAACGTAAAATCACTACGTGAAATCTACGACAGGAAAACTTTCCTGAAGTACGTTGTACCAACGTCATTGTGACAACGTCTTGTGAATGTTGTCATAAATCGTAAAATCACTACGTGAAATCTACGACAGGAAAACTTCCCTGAAGTACGTTGTACCAACGTCATTGTGAAAACGTCTTGTGAATGTCGTCATAAAACGTAAAATCACTACGTGAAATCTACGACAGGAAAACCTTCCTGGAGTACGTTGTACTAACGGCTTCATGGCAACGTAACTGCAACTTTCATAAAACGTTGTAACAACATTCCCACAACAGAAAATTGTTAGCTGGGCAATTGCAATTAATGGGAACGCGAATTGCAATCCTGCGCTCCAGGAATTGCAATTCGCCTGGTAAGAGAACCGCAGGCCACTCTGTAAGTAAGACCATACATACATATGCAATTTAGTTAACATAGGTTAGAGAATAACAAATGGTGCGAAATCGTCAAGACGGTAAAAGTAGTCAGGTATGAACAAAATCGTGCGGGTGTTTTGAGGTCACTGACACAGTTTGCTTGCAAATCTTGATCCATTACTATCCAGTTTCACTTGAGGAACATGTTGGTCATGTGATGTAAACAGAGTTTCCGTGGCCAAAAAAAAATGTAAACAATATTGGGGGACATGTCGAGGTTGGATTTTTCTGTCTTAGGAGTAAGTGAAGCAATTGTTTACTTCATGCAGACCGGCTGCAGGTCATGTACAAGTAGGTTCCACAACATCCATACGAATAGTGAAAGTAGGAGAAACTGACCTTATTGGATGGGATTCTGTTAAAGTGTATAGTAAAACTATTTGGTGTCTTCTAACCTATACTGTGCTCATTTGTAGGTGAAATTTTACATCAACACCGGCATTGGAGGTGTGCCTCAAACAGCCAATCACATCTCGTACTATTATTTATTAGTCGGAGGATTCCTAACATTGACAGCAGTGCCATCTGGTGTCATAATGAGGCACTAACTTATATATTGCTTGCATCATTCTGCTTGTGGCTTGATGATTTCTGCTTGCGTGTTTCCGCTTTCGGATTCTGGCTTGATGCTTACTTCCTGCGGCTTACTTACTGCTTTCGGCCTTTCAAAGTGCTAAGTGCTTGTTCTTACTTTCTATTGCAAATGCTTAGTGCAATAAAACAGGGACACAAATAAGGACGTATCAATAATTGTAATGTAAATAAGACGAATGAACAAAGCAATCTGCAGAATGGACATGTAAGAAAGACAAATACAATTACAACAAGCAGATTTCAAATGTAATAAATACAAATGACGAATGAAATAACATGAATATAAGTTGTAATGTCATCAGCACGCAAGCATCAAGTCACATAGAATTATGGCGGATATTACCTTCCATATTCCGCCTGTGATTCTCTTACCAAGAATTGCAATCCAGCGGTCCTTGAATTGCAATTCTTCCCCTCTGGAATTGCAGTCTAATTGCGGTCCAAACGCGGTCCCGTTTTTGCGGTCATTCTTTCGCGATACCGTTTGTGCGGTCATTCTTTCGCGTCCAGTTTGTGCGGTCATTCTTTCGCGATACCGTTTGTGCGGTCATTCTTTCGCTATTTGCGGTAAAAACTTACCGTATCATCGTATAGTACAGTTTGTTTACATTATACAAACGTACTATACGAATGTTATACAAACATACGATATCCGTTCGTATATACGATATATCCGTACGGATATGGTATGAATTTAAAGTGGGTCATCGTGCGGTTAAAATATACCGATACACCGGTTCATTTCGAATGTAAACATCCGGTTTTCATTTCGACATCTGCCACAATTTTAAGTTTTTCAAAATGAATAAATGTTCAGTTTTACGATACAGAAACAATTTAAAACTGAGGATTGTGAAGTACGGTATCACAGTGCATATACATGTGTGTTCAATACAGTAATTCATCAGTAATTCATCATTGTACTCCGCACCACCGCCGGGGACACAAAACAATGATACCCCACACACACCAGCCATGTACATTTGGCATCCTAAAAGCTCCGGTCTATATCCCACAGTGGGAACAATGTGTATCACCACCACCACCAGTTTTTGTCTATGACTACACTACACCCTCCCCCCCCCCCCCACGACCACCACTTCTGTCTGTAACGCAGGATGACGTGGCCGACTAATCAAGTGCTAAACTAGTCCTGGTGCGATGGCCGACTGATCAAGTGCTATGCTCGGCATGGCCGACTGATCACGTGCTATACTGGGCATGGTGAGATGGCCAATTGATCAAGTGCTATACTGGGCATGGTGCAATGGGCGACTGATCAAGCGCTATACTAGTTATGGTGCGATGGCCGACTGATCAAGTGCTATACTCGGCATGGCCGACTGATCACGTGCTATACTGGGCATGGTGAGATGGCCAACTGATCAAGTGCTATACTGGGCATGGTGCAATGGGCGACTAATCAAGCGCTATACTACTTATGGTGCGATGGCAGACTGATCAAGTGCTCTACTAGTGCTGGTGTGATGACCGACTGATCAAGGGCTAAACTAGTCCTGGTGCGATGGCCGACTGATCAAGTTCTATACTAGTCCTGGTGCGATGGCCGACTGATCAAGGGCTACACTAGTCCTGGTGCGATGGCCGACTGATCAAGGGCTAAACTAGTCCTGGTGCGATGGCCGACTGATCAAGGGCTAAACTAGTCCTGGAGCGATGGCCGACTGATCTAGTTCTATACTAGTCATGGTGAGATGGCCGACTGATCAAGTGCTAAACTAGTCCTGGTGGCTGGTGCGATGGCTGACTGATCAAGTTCTAAACTAGTCCTGGAGCAATGGCCGACTGATCAAGTTCTAAACTCGTCCTGGAGCGATGGCCGCCTGATCAAGTTCTAAACTAGTCCAGGTGCAATGGCCGACTGATCGAGTGCTATACTTGTCCTGGTGCGATGGCCGACTGATGAAGGTTTAAACTAGTCCCGGTGCAATGGCCGACTGATCAAGTGCTATACTAGTCCTGGTGTGATGGCCGACTGAACAAGTTCTAAACTAGCCCTGGTGCGATGGCCGACTGATCAAGTGCTATACTAGTCCTGGTGGGATGGTAAACTGATCAAGTTTTAAACTAGTCCTGGTGCGATGGCCGACTGATCAAGTTCTAAACTAGTCCTGAAGCGATGTCCGACTGATCAAGTGCTAAACTAGTCCTGGTGTGATGGCCGACTGATCAAGTTCTAAACTAATCCTGGTGCGATGGCCTACTGATCAAGTGCTAAACTAGTCCTGGTGCGATGGCCGACTGATCAAGTGCTAAACTAGTCATGGTGCGATGGCCGACTGCGATGGCCGACTGATCAAATCGCATGCCATAATAACTAGATGGCCATGACCTGCATGTCGTGCCCGCCGAGGCATTTGATAGTACAAACAATTTTTTTTATTGCAACAAAGCTTTAGCCCGTTGACGTAAAAACGTGCCGCACCCGCCGAGGCTTTGATAGTATACCCAAAAACTTTAACTAAAAAACACTTTAACCTTTCCAAAACAAAAATTTATCCTGAATGCACACCAATGTGCCGACTATATCGCTCTGTCTGCAAGCGGACCCAACAAAAACTTTAAGGGAAATTTCAAAGTAATTTGACCGTGACATTGGGCACATATAAATAATAATGAAAATGTGGGTGACAAATACACCGTATGTGAAGTTTCGAGTGAATTGGTGAAGCGGTTTCAGAGATATAGTGTTCTTAAAGGTACATGCCCACTCAGTAGGCACAAAATGTTCTTTATATCAGAGACATCATCTGAGACATTTTCGGGCAAAATAAACATTAATTCACCATTAATACACATATTTATTGGCATTATTATACATTTTATATCAGACGTAAATTCCCACACTGCTATCAGGGGCGATAACCGTGTTTCCTTAAAATGTTACCAAGACATTACTATTTATTTTTGATGTGCAATGATCATACTTTATAATCTGTCGAAAACATTATTTTTTCGGGGAAACACATTTAATTAGTATAAGTAATTAAAAATTATCATGCCCCATTTGCCTATGAAAATAGCCTGATATCACTGCGTGTCACTATCAGTGAAATAAACATTACTAAATGATTATATCCATATAACGGGCACTCGTAATGTTTAGAACTGGTGGAATAGTGACAAAATTATACACTTATTTAATTCCTACAAATAACTGAGAATACACATAACTTTAATTGTTGTGCCTACTGAGTGGGTATGTACCTTTAATTAGCATAACTTATTAAAAACAAGAAATGCGTCTGTCGAATGCGGATGCCACCTGCTGCATATTTGAGAAACTGTGACAAAGTGGTGAACCGAAAAGTGTGACGGACGGACAGACGGACGGACGGACGGACGGACGGTCCAAACACTATATGCCACCCGTTTCTTCGAAACCCGGTGGCATAAAAATATCATGCCCCATTTGAATATGAAAATAGCTTGATACCACTGCTAGTCATTATCAGTAAAATAAATAGTACTAAATGATTATATATGGATAGAGGGCACACATAATTTTTAGAACTGGTGGAATAGTGACACAATTATACACTTATTTAATTTCTATAGAGAACAGTTTGTGCCTACTGAGTGGGCATGTACCTTTAAAAACTTTAACCTTAAATCAAAAAAATTTAACCGGACGCACGAAGTGACGTACATATGGGTGTACGTACGTATAGTATCCCTAACCTAAGGTTCATCTGTGAAAAAATTTAATGAAAGCAAATTTCAACTGATTTGTGTTGGTATGGGTATGGACAACTATCAAAAAAAAGTAAGGAGTGATAGAGGTTGGGGAAAGTTTTTTATTAGAGGTCAAAGGTCATTGACCTCTGCCTAAATCATATAAAATTGTGTTTCAGCAACAACATATGGTATATCGATTATATTGATGTCAAAATGCACAGGATTATGAAAGAAGGTGACATAGAATAATTACTGACCCATGTAACACATTTCTGGCCTCCAAATTCAAAATGGCCGCCAAGATGGCCGCCGCATAGATACATTTTGCATATATTCTGAACAAATTGACTAAGGAAGGTGATCTTGCTGCCTAAATCATATGCACTTGCATTTCAGCAACAGAATATGGCATATCGATGATCTTGGTAAATATCATATCAAATATTTCATATCATATTTGTAACAGTAACATAATTATACCAAGATACAACAACAAAATAATAATCAGTCTGTTTCCTCTTCGTCACTACGAATTTCTTCTTCTGCATCTATGTTATCCGTTCATTGTCGCAATGCCCACAGCACACTCCACATGCAGATACACACGACATGCGAGCTTTCATGCAGCTGCATCTCATTGTTTGGCATTGCCTCTCCCCTTCCTTGCAGTTGCAACAAATTACTTTCAGAAGGTTGTTCTGGCGCGATACCAACAGCTTGCATTTTTGGTCTCAGTTTTCTGTTGGAATCTAACTCCCATCCTCTTCCTTTGGGATCAAGAATAGAGGTGTCAAGATGCTTCCATACCACAACTTGAAGATTGACACGAAGGGAATGTTGAGCTGTTGCATCTTCCGTTGGTGGTAGGCGGTCAGGATCGATTTTGCCCTTGGCTGCTTGCTTCTTGAACTTCATATAGCGATACTTTTCTAGGGGAGTATCCTCACAGCCATATGTGATCTGCATGGCGTTTAATCCAGCTGTTAGAATTTTGGAGTCAGTTGAAGTGGGACTTGTGAATGCAGTAATGATACTGGCAGGGAATCTGCATTTGTAGAGAGCACATTTGGTATGTCCATGAATGCATGAAACAGTGTCGTTTCCAGACCAGCCATACTTAAAGAGGAACTCTTCCTTGTCTCCGATGTCAATGCTAGAGATGTCGTAAAGACCACCAAAATTCTGCTTGTAAATACAAGTTAGTACAGTGGATAGGCCTATGATAGCAGAGCAATATCAAAATATCAGTGTCCTGGGCGACAACAACAACTGGGGAATTAACACTTGTGACCAAGTCCATTGCAGACCCTAACAATTAGCGTATCACCATCATCTTTTGCTTGGCGTACAGTGATATTGTGGCTTGTCATCTCTGCAGATATCATCGTGATTAAGGCTCCTTTGTTCTTCATTTCATTTCCCAGGAAAACCTCTCTGTCACATGATATAGTCAATTCCGGTGTGACCCTCATGTCCGGAGTAATTCTTCTTCCCAGTCATCCGCCGCATATGCTCATGGTCTTTCGTTGACGATTCCTCTCCATAGCCATCAAACACTACAGTAGCATCCTTGAATTTGCTGTTAACATATCTGACATATGTATCAACTATAGTCTTGATGGTTGCACCGCTGGACCACTTTACCTGATGAAGTAGCCACCCTCATCAACAACATGCATTTTTCTGTTCATGTCCAAGTCAAGTTTTGTAGCTGTTTCCTTGAGCATCTTGCCAAATTCATGCTTTTTGGGTTTTCTCATCATGCGATCCATTGTGAAGAGAGATGTTTGGGACCGGGGTCAGCTCAAATTTGAATATGTGTTCGATCCCTTCACCTCTCTCTGCCATGAAAACTCAGTCTATTGAAAAGAAGGGTCTTTTCGATGTAGATTTTCTTGTCGCCTACCTTTACTTTCTTCTGAAGTTCAGCCAGATTTTTGCATTTCTTGGATGTCTTCATGCTCGTAACCGGCGAATCGTTATCAAGATCCTTTTGCATTTCATGGCCTATCCTCACTGCATCATCACAGTTGACAATTGACTTGTCGGTAGTTGTTACTTCACTAGACAGCGAGGTATGGTGTTGGGGTCTTTTCCCACCTGAAATGAAAAAATGAAACATTAGTTTACATAGATGATTATATAAATACTGCCCTTGGTTGAGGGAATATGGTGGATTTTCTTCCCGAGGAAGCAATATCTCCCGAGGCGACAGCAAGGGCTGCCAGAGGTGAATATTGCATATGACTTAATACCATGTGATCGCAATCTGACCAATGGAGTGCGTATAATTTACGATGAGGTATAATAAAAGTAAATGTTCCACAAATAGTAACTGAAATGTGGAATGATTTCTGTGCTACTATCAGTAAATGAAACAGGTATATACTAACCTCTGTGAAGGGGCTATGAGTTGAAAACCATGCAGAAATCAACTTGACGTGCTGGCTGTCTTTCTCAGACGCTTTGCCCCAAGGTCTGCGTGGGTCCTCTTACTCCGTTTTCCACCAATCATTTCTTCCATCAGGTCCCCCAGAAGCTTCAGATGTGAAAACGTACCGGCCCATACTTTCACAGAGCTCTCGTTGCGCATTCTTCCTCTTGTTAAGCCTCCATTTGACTTCGCTTTCCGCATGAGTGTCTCTTCGATTGTCTGGTCAGAGAATTGTCCGGAAAATTGCTCATCGCTGTAGCGTGTTGTGTGATTCCCTCCACAAAAGCTTCATACACCTGCAAATGAAAAGAACATCCTTAAAATGTATCTCACCTATAGGGAGTAGTATGGAAACATAAGAAGACTAAAATATGTAGATATGTGCAATGCTAGATGATGCCAACTCAAACATGGAAAGAGGGCAAGAGGACAGCCACCTCATTACATTCTACTTCAAACTCAAAAGAGAATATACAGGATTAAGTGGACAAGATTTACGACACATTGAATGTTGACATACAGATTTGAAATGCTTTTGCTGAAGTCTGACATTCATGAAAACACGTGCTTCCAGATAATAAATGTATTTACAATAAGATCGCATTGAGTTTGTAAATACTAACCTGAGGATAATCTTCTGGAAGTCTAAGCATCTCTTGCAAGTACATGCGCCCGAATTTGGCGTACTGCCCATGTCCAGCTGTGGCAAATATACCAATCATGCTAGAAACGGCATTCAGATGTCCATGCCAATCATGGAGTCTTTCTGCCAATAAGAAATATTGTGCTGTTCTTACAAGTTGGTGATACAGAACCCACAAATTTGCAGTTCTTGACAATTCCTGCAAGTCCGTGAGTCTCTCATCCAGACTTTCGCTGTCACTTTCACCATCATGTGTTTAACCAGCGCTGCATCTGTTAAGAAGTGTGCTCTCAGTGCCTTTGAGTATGCTGCACCTTTTAAGATGTACTGAAACTGTATTAGGTCCATATATTACTTCCATGGCTTCTGCCAAACCACTGCCATCCATAATGTAGCCAATGCAGCCAAGGTAACTCTTCAGGAAGTGAAATCCTCCAAGTCTCACAACAACTTCCAACTTCTGATCCTTAACAATTTTGAGATGCCTTGATGAACAGAGGAAATCAAACAAATGTTATTATTGCTGGGGATTTGTATGTTCCTTTGATAGCTCTCATGATGGTGGTGTATATTGTCTGCATGTCATTAGGATTCGCATTGATGATTCGCAGAAACTCAATTGAAGATTTCAATGCTAGTCCGTTGTATTTCTGATGCATGAACCCCATGAAGTTGGGTTATGAACGGTTCTTCCTTCTACCCATCCATGGTACCAGTCTATGACAGATGCATCTGTAGGAATAGATCTTTCTGGTATGTTGTGCTGAAGCTCTTCATACTTAATGAGTTTTGTGTCCAGAAGGGCATTCGTTCGTTGAGGCACGTAGTTTTGCAGACCTTCCATATTTGACAGAGTATCACTCTTCACGATCGCTTTCTCTGCAACTTCCTATTCTCATCAACTTCAATTTGATTGGCATTTTCTGGAGTGGTAACTTTGATCTGCCCCATGGCATGAAAACCTGCCTTTCCATCTAATGTAATCAAATCATGATCAATGTTGTCACCAATGTGTTGCTCAAGCTGCTTATTAAGGACTGCCATTGATGCTGCATTTGTGTTATTAGTCGAGTCAATGTACGTGTACTTGTAGTTCGCTGTCTCTTTTTGACTTTCGCATATGCCCAGCCTGTGCATGATATCAATCAGCTTATCTGAACCAAAATTGTGATCAAGATATAAGCTCATACCAAGCTGGAAAGGCATCTTAGATGATCTGGGCGTTGTGAAGATATGATATTCTGCCCTGCAACATTTCGACGAACGGATGAATGAGGCATTAAGTATATTAACATCATTTCAAGAGAATCTGGCAGCTCATACATTGATGTCATTTCTTTGAGCGAAGAAAAGTCATCTTTGCTGAAATTAAGACACTTGATGTCATTCATAATTAATGAAGCCGCTGTCTTGATGATGGCTCTTTTCTTTGCGTCTTCATCATCAGTTTTCATCTCATGGTAGTCGCGGATGATGCTTGCTGTACAACTTCTAAAGCAGACAACATCCTTCCTACGTTCTTGATTAGTAATGAATATACTATCACCATAGTACCGTTCAAGTGCTTCTTTCAAGTATCGCTCATGATAAACTGGAATGTCATCACCTACTATTGTCTTCATCTGTTCACGCAGCTGACCTACTGTATACACGCCACTCTCCATTTCACTGTCAAACCATCCGCAAAGCTGGTAGAAGGCATTTTCCTTGCAGCTATCTACAGGCCTGCCTGGTTTCTGAAGAAAAATAAAAACAGTCAAGAATGTGTTCTAGATTAAATTTGTTTCTTTGTCATGGTAGATTAAAAAGAAAAAAAGAACGTTGTTTTATTACATACTTATAAAAAAAATAGTGCAATAAATGTTATTAAATAAGTATAAAGAAATAGTGCAATTGAGAAGGAAAATGATGACCTAATTTATTATAGTTTGTTCGAGTGATTTACTATTTTATCATCAATATACATGTGTATTTTCCTTGTTTGTAGTGACTATTATTCGTACTTATTGCTCGTCATTCCGTTCACATTTCATGTGATGTCCTGTCTAGACATGATTCCGCCGTAAGTGGGAGGTTTGCGGGCCCGCGCTAACCAGGTTCAACCCCCCAGTGGATTTTACTTCACTGACCGTTCCTTGCGTACATGTATGTATATTGTATTAATATACTTACATTACATTGTCCTGGATCATTATAAAGGGAACTGTAGCATTTATGATGATATACAGCCTCTTCCGCTACAAGATCTGCCATTCCTTCCAAGCGTCCTTTCACAGCCATTCCATGACTGTCTTTTCTTTCAGTTGCTATTTTCATAAGTGATTTCTTTAGCACGATAGTTGATGCTCGATGTATGGTCTGCTGTCTATCAGGATGTCTTTCATCAAGATGGATATCCTCGTTGCATATGAAACATCTTTCACTGTACGGAAATCGAGTAGAACCCTGGCCTGAAAACATTATAAGGACAAACTTAGATGCCATCCCATGTAAATCACCATACTGGCTTGGAATCTTAATGATATGTACATGAATCAAAATAGAGGAATAAATCCTAAGGGGAGCACTGAGCAGGACTAACATAACACTAACAATACACCATAGAAAACTACGGCACGGGTACAGCGGTAGTCCCAGAGCCTTCAACGCATAAAATGCACTCCATGACCAGCGGTGAATCAAGTAACCAATTACTTTATCTTACCATGAACTTTGTTCTCATTTACTTCTTGAGACGTCCTTTGTCGCTTTGGTCTTGGCTCTTGCTTCTCAACATCTGGCTCCTTTTGCATGAAAAGGGTTGGCATCTACGATGGACTGTCACAGGAGTGTTGCTACTCCATTTGTGTTCCAATCGCTCCAATAATGAAAAGTTGTTGATAAGTCTACACTGTTTTATCATATTGTCATATCCCTTTCTGTATAACCTCTGTAGGTTTCCTGCTTCTGAAAAGTCCTCACTACATATTTCACATATATCCATCCTGGTAATCTTGTTATTTTACAGTATTGTTCCAAAGTTAGTTATTGACTGTTCAAATACTATTGGACATCACACTGCACTGGGGTAGTCAAGGTACGTGTATGCTAGCTGGGTTTACTCATTAATAACTCCTGAAACAAATACAAAACAAAGACTTCACTTTCTGGTGTTTAATATGTGTCCCATTGTACATTGAGTAGCGCTTATGCCGGTGCTACGTGGCTTTTGTGTTATTCACTGTGCCTATTCTGGCACAGCCTATAGCGAGGCGGCACTACTTGAAAATTCATAACAATTGTGCAAATCAGTTACGAGATGTACTATGCATATCAGTTACACCAGTATAATACTAGGTTGTCGCCATGTCAAGTGAGAAGAAATAAAGACTTCATGTACCATTTCGTGGAACGAAGACTGGTTCTGCCAAACTGATGTCTGGCTCACGTACTTCCGTTGTCTGGCCCGTTGCTGGGATCTAGTCATGCTGCTGGTATGCTGAAAAATGAAATTGGAGGCCCACATAATTGACAGCATGAGCAAATTTAGGACAGGGTGGGGAGTTACTAACCAGTCCGAGTACTGTTACCGTCCGGGTATGGGGACATAGACGGGTAAAAAATGACTATCTTCACATTCAAAAATAAATTGGGCAGGGGTTTGGGGCCCAGAACTGTTTTTAGTTTTTTTTCCAGGGTGGAACAAGAGGGGGGGCTGTGGATTGTGGTTATTCAGTCCGAGTACCGTTACCGTCCGGGTATAGGGACATCGACATGTTGAAAATGACCAAACCTTCACAAATTAAATGGGCAGTGGTTTGGGGCCCAGAACTGCATTTACTTTTTTTCATGGTGGGGATGGGGCGGGGGTGGGGGTGGGGGCGTTACTCATCATTCGACTACTGGTACTGTTTCGAGTATCGGCACGGGGACGCATCAATTATTTCAGCATTCACAGGTTTCAGATCAACAAAAGATGAAGCCATTGGGGAGTTTAATTAGTTTTAACTATTCACAAGTTTGTTATTGACATATAAAAGTGGATAGAACATGGTTAATTACCTGAAATATCTCCCAAATAGCAGATGACAGATAATGTTGTTGTTGTTGTAGGTTGTAGGTCTTCCATTCCCCTCCGCTGACTTTTCGGCTCACATTCGCAAAATAGACATTCGTTAGCCATCTTGATGGTCAATCTTCGATTTCTTTTTAAAAAGACTAAGTCCAAATGTTATTTTCACTTTAAAGAGAATATATCACCGGAAAACATATGTGGGCCACCAAGATCACCTTCATACGTCAATTCGATCTGAAGTTATATCACTTTTCAGCATTTTGGTGACCATATTGACGGCCATCTTGGATTTTTATACACATGACTAACTCAAATCATACAATTCATATGAGAAACCAAATTATTGACCCAGAAAACCTTTATGTAGCCACTAATATCACCTTCCTGAATAAATTTGTTCAGATAATGTGTCATTTCTAGCAAAATTGATATTAAACGGCGGCCATTTTGAAAAATGGTGGTCATTTTGTGTTCCAGGTTGAATAATTTATATCAGGATTTGGTCCCAAGGGTCAATAATTATATTATACATCTTATTTTGTGATTCTGTGCATTTTGACACCAATATCATCTATATATAATGTTTTGTTGCTGAAATATAGTTTTTAGTGATTTAGGCAGGAGTCGATGACCTTTGACCTCTAATATATATTTTTTCCCCAACCCCTATCCCTCCTTACTTTTTTTTGGTAGTTGTCCATACCCATACCTACCCAAATCAGTTAAAATTTGCTTTCATTAAATTATTTCACAGATTGGCTAATATATGGCTAATTTAGGGTTACTAGTATGTAGGCCAATGTGACAACTATATCGCACTGTCCACATGCAGGCATGTCAAAAACTTTGAGGTAAATTTCAAAGTAATTTGACCTTGATATTGGGCACAGGGGTTGCAGGGGTTGAGCATAGAATGAAAATATGGATGATGATAAACACACATGTGAAGCTTCGAGTGAATTGGCGAAGCTGTTTCTGAGATATAGTGTTCTTAAAAACTTTAACCTACGGTAAATAAAAACCAGATGGCCATGGCCCGCATGTTGAGCCCACCGAGGCATTTGATGGTGTCGGAGTATATTTATTTGAAGTTTGAATTAACGTATGTAAAAGCTTTAATGCACATTTGAAAGTCATTTGACCTTGATCTTGGGTCGCATGCGTGGGCTATAATATGAAAATATGGATGATAATAAAGAATTATCTGAAGTTTGAAGCAAATCTAGGTAAAAGTTGTGGAGTAATAAGGTATGCAAAAACTTTAACACAAATTTCAAAGTCATTTGACCTTGACCTTGGGGCACAGGGGCCGCATGAGTGGGACACAGAATGAATATATGGATGATGACTAATAAGCATTTGATGTTTCAAGTCAATGTGACTTAGGATATGATATTTAAAAACATACACCGATTTCGGACGGACTGACGCACGGACGTCATTGTGATCACTAAGTCTCGCTTTCCGCAAGCAGGCTCGGCAAAAAAAATACAGATGGACGTCAATGCGCAGACTATATCGCACTGTCCGCAGGCGGTCGCGACAACAATTGTCCAACCCCTTTGTAAAGGTGCAAGCCCACTCAGTAGGCTAAAAATGCTCTTTATGGGAATTAAATAAGTGTATAATTGTCACTATTCCACTAGTTATAAACATTACGAGTGCCCGCTATACAGATATAATCATTTGGTAATATTTATTTTACTGATAGTGACGCGCGGTGGTATCGGTATTTTCATGTGCAAATGGGGCATGATATTTTATAATTATTTATACTATTAAATTAAATGCATCAACTGAAAAAAAATTTGACAGATTATAAAGTATGATCATTGAACATCAAAAAATAAATACAGAGAATAAATAGTAATGTCCGTTAACATTTTAAGGAAACACGGTTATCGTCCCTGATATCAATGTGGAAATTTTCTTCTGATATAAAATGTATAATAATGCGAACCAATACGTGGGTAATGGTAAATGATTGTTTATCTGGCCAGAAAATGTCTCCGATGATGTCTCTGACATAAAGAACATTTTGTGCCTACTGAGTGGGCATGTACCTTTAACGCTAGCTCCGCCCTGTCTAGTGAGACCTATGCATGTGTTAAGTTTCATAAAAAATATTGCAAAGGGTGTTCGCGTTATGCTCCGGACAAATCAGTGCGCGAAAAAACAAAGTGAGATAACTAAACTAGAAACGTGTTCATAGAACACGGATACCCCACATATCGCTTTGATAGTAAACAAGGCAAAATTCCAGTGTCCAAAAGGGAGAGATAATCCATGACACGGGGTTCGAATCAAAAATCGAAATAAACTTTCCGCATCTACTCATCATAAGGAAGCTACATGTCAAATTTCAGTGCTGTAGCTATTACAAAAGTTTTACGAGCTACAAAGCAAAATTTTCAAATTCTAGTTCAAAAAGAGGGAGATAATCCATGACTCGGGGGTCGAATGAAAATAAACTTTGCAAATCTACTCAACATAAGGACATACCAAGTTTCAGGTGTGTAGCTATTAGGGTTTAAAAGTTTTACGAGCTACAAGACAAAATTGGAAAATTCTAACTTGAAAAGGGGGAGATAATCCATGACCATGGGCTCGAATCAAACATACATGTACCAAGTTTCAGGTATGTAGCTATTACGGTTTAAAAGTTTTACGAGTTACTAGGTTGGTGGCGGACGGAAGAACGGACAAGGTCAAGGGTAACACTAAATGCCCCCTCCACTATCGTGGTGAGGCTAAGGTTGTCATATACAAGTAACTTACCTTAATTCATCAGTTACACATCAGACGATGAATGAACTTTAATTCTGGTGTAGAATATTAAAGTTATTCATTATATTCAATAGTACTGCTTTGACATGACGTGAAATTAAAACATGCATGACATGATCTGGAAGAAAAACGACAGACCAAGCACGCATATTCAGAATCACGTCTGTCGGTTCTTATCCAGCTCCGATTTCTGTCACCTGTCCACAAAATCCAGAATCCAACATTGTCGCAAATTTAATCCTCTATGTTGGTGTATGTTAGAACGAAATTTCACTTAGTATATTATCCAATCCATTGTAATCTCTTGTTTCTCTAAATAAATGCGTCCAACAATCCCTGTAGCTGCTATCGTGATAAAAAATGTTAAAGGTTCCGTCAGCGCCTCACATATTGATCTTAATATCCACCATTTTGATTCCAAGTACCAGAATAATGATGTTTCCATGCTCCGTCGTAGTGTTATCTGTCAGATTCCGTTGTTTATTTGATCAAATTGATGGACAAATTTGTGTCCGCTAATGTCGCCATGAGCATAATCTGTGACGTTGGCTCTCATAATTTGGCATAACTTCTAGCTTGTGAATTTTTGGTTGAATGAAGTGATCACTATGGTGAATAAGTGTGTATTTGTGCCCGGTTTGCTCAGCAGGTAGAGCGATGGTGTGGTAAACCAGAGATCCCCGGTTCGATTCCGGGCTGGTGCACATCTTTCTCACCCTGTGACATTTAGCGCCCAACGTAGTTGCGGGAAGTAACTCTGCAGAATACTCCCGCATCGTCCGTACCGAGAGTTTATAATGGTGCTCTCCGTAGGTTTCCCCTGCAAAGTACCAAAACACATCTGATTTGCACTTCAACTGTTAATTGCGACATATTTTCTTTATAATTCAATTGAAAGAAATGTCAGTATTATACTTATTCATTTCTGTGCAATAAGTACAGAAAAATATGTCACAATTAACAGCTAAAGCGCGAATGAGATCCGATTCGGTACTCTGCAGGAAAAACCTATGGAGCACCGGAACTCTGGGTACGGACAATAATTGAGTATTCTGTTGCCAAACAAAGGACCGCGACTGATAAATACTCCCAAAATTGTACCCAAACATATGGAATTCGGAGACAAAAATTAAACATAGAATTCGAGGACGAATTTCAATTTGGCGGAGAAGAATGTCACAGTACGCAACTGACCATGGGGATGAAGTGTGTATGATATGTGCCTTGTTAGCTTGCTCGGTAGAGCCATGGGCATGGTACGGTAAACATGAGGTCCCTGGTTCGATTCCGGGCCGTTATTTATCTTTCTCACTCTGTGACACAAGTAAACCGTTTTATTTTAAAGAAATGGCTATCACTGGAATAAATATTATCTTCACAAAATTTGATTCGGGCCAATAGAAATCAACAGCCAGAACAGAACGTTTGCAGTAATAGAAATCTAATTCCAAAATAAATTTTTAATATTTTTTTTATGATCAGGTTTCGAAAATTAAAATATGCTTTTCTTTTAAAATTATTATCAATATGTTCACCATGTTATTATGGTTAATATGCAATTCACAGTCTCCTTGCAGCTTAAAACTGAAAGACATTATGAAAAGTTGTGTTGATCTCAGAAATTGTCATGTCGACTATAGGATCGCGTCGAAATAACGTCAACATAATAGGAAAACGTAATTTGATACCGACGAAAAAGTAAACAAAACGCAAAATTGATGCTTTGTTTTGCTATATTATACCGTAGACCACACATTATCATTTGATTTTATATGAAAATAAATATATTGTCAGTATGGTGGTGTCTATTAATTTGTTCTTGATATTCGGAACGGCTGTGAGTGAGTGACGACATTTTGTTTTGTCCAAGAAATTGTCAAGGTCAATGTTTCACTGTTTGTCTCGCAATAACCCGCCGATTTATATTTGCGCATCAAAAAAAACAGATCACAAATACCGCTGACTTTCTAGTCACTTTGAATTAGATAGATGGGATAACATTTTGGATTGGAACACGGATACGTTTGTCAACTATTTCGATTTTATTGCCGCATTGGTTAAGCAGAGCGGTCCGCTGGTTTTACCGCAGAGCGCAGCGTAAAGCGGTCATTCTTTCGCAGTTTACAGAAAAAAAGGAGCGTAAATTGCAATTAAAAGCGGAGCGCAGCGCTAACTGCGCTATAAGTATTGTAATTCCGCAACGAACTCTTTGGACCGCAGTCACATGATTGCAGTCCGATTGCGGTCCAATTGCAATTAATGGGAACGCGAATTGCAATCCTGCGCAGGCCACTCTGTAACACACACGCGGTTGTGTATGCAGTACACTGGGACATTGGGCAAGATTAACACAAGCGGTTGTGTATGCTGTACACCATGACATCTGGGCAAGATTAACGTAGGCGATTGTGTATGCAGTACATCGGGCCATCTGGGCAAGATTAACACAGGCGATTGTGTATGCAGTACACCGGGGCATCTGGGCAAGATTAACACAGGCGATTGTGTATGCAGTACACCATGACATCTGGGCAAGATTAACACAGGCGATTGTGTATGCAGTACACTGGGACATCTGGGCAAGATTAACGCATGCGATTGCGTATGCAGTACACCGGGACATCTGGGCAATATTAATGCAGGCGACTCTGTATGCAGTACACCAGTTAACGCAGGCGATTGTGTATGCAGTACACACATCATCTGGGCAAGATTAACCCAGGCGATTGTGTATGCAGTACACCGAGACATCTGGGCAATATTAACCCAGGCGATTGTGTATGCAGTACACCGAGACATCTGGGCAAGAATAACCCAGGCGATTGTGTATGCAGTACACCCGGAAATATGGGCAATATTAATACAGACGATTGTGTATGCAGTACACTGGGACATCAGGGCAAGATTAACACAGGCGGCTGTGTATGCAGTAAACCGGGACATCTGGGCAAGATTAACCCAGGCGGTTGTTTATGCAGTACACCGGGAAATCTGGGCAAGCTTAACCCAGGCGGTTGTGTATGCAGTACATCGAGACATCTGGGCAAGATTAACCCAGGCTGTTGTTTATGCAGTACACCGGGACATCTGGGCAAGATTTAAACAGGCGATTGTGTATGCAGTACATCGGGACATCTGGGCAAGATTAACCCAGGCGATTGTGTATGCACTACACCATGACATCTGGGCAAGATTAACACAGGCGGTTGTTTATGCATTACACCTGGACATCTGGGCAAGATTAACCCAGGCGGTTGTTTATGCAGTACACCGGGACATCTGGGCAAGATTAACGCAGGCGGTTGTGTATGCAGTACATCGGGACATCTGGGCAAGATTAACACAGGCTGTTGTTTATGCAGTACACCGGGACATCTGGGCAAGATTAACGCAGGCGGTTGTGTATGCAGTACATCGGGACATCTGGGCAAGATTAACACAGGCTGTTGTTTATGCAGTACACCGGGACATCTGGGCAAGATATACCCAGGCGGTTGTGTATGCAGTACACCGGGACATCTGGGCAAGATTAACCCAGGCGATTGTGTATGCAGTACACCGGGAAATATGGGCAAGATTAACGCAGGCGGTTGTGTATGCAGTACACCGGGACATCTGGGCAAGATTAACCCAGGCGGTTGTGTATGCAGTACACCGGAACATCTGGGCAAGATTAACACAGGCGGTTGTGTATGCAGTACACCGGGACATCTGGGCAAGATTAACACAAGCGGTTGTGTATCTAGTACATCGGGACATCTGGGCAAGATTAACCCAGGCTGTTGTTTATGCAGTACACCGGGACATCAGGGCAAGATTAACCCAGGCGATTGTGTATGCAGTACACCATGACATCTGGGCAAGATTAACACAGGCGGTTATTTATGCATTACACCTGGACATCTGGGCAAGATTAACCCAGGCGGTTGTTTATGCAGTACACCGGGACATCTGGGCAAGATTAACCAAGGCGATTGTGTATGCAGTACACCGGGACATCTGGGAAAGATTAACCCAGGCGATTGTGTATGCAGTACACCGGGACATCTGGGCAAGATTAACCCAGGCGATTGTGTATGCAGTACACCGGGACATCTGGGCAAGATTAACGCAGGCGATTGTGTATGCAGCACACCGGGTCATCTGGGCAAGGTTAACCAAGGCGATCGTGTATGCAGTGCACCGGGACATCTGGGCATGATTAACCCATGCGATGTATATTCAGTACACCCGGACATCTGGGCAAGATAAACCCAGGCGATTCCCAGCTCGCAAGCCCATATGGGTCCTATGTGGGCTGTATATGGGCAGGCCCATATGGGCTGATTGATATGGGTCCCATGTGGGTCCCATATTAAAACGGTTATTCGCTAATGGGTCATATGTGGGCTATATATGGGCAGGCCCATAAGGGGTGGTTGATATGGGTCCCATGTGGGTCCCATATTAAAACGCATAGTCGCTAATGGGTCATATGTGGGCTATTTATCCCGTCAACTATGTCGCTACTAGACGTGAAAAGCAGGTACGTGTATTTTTTCTCGTTCACGTCTAGTACCGCCTCACATCGCGTATGAATATACTAACCCATTGATGTTTAGCACTACTTTCACAACCAATACACAACCCGTTCTGAGCATTGACCTCTGACACGCAAATGTAAACAGTGTAGAAATACGCTAGTAGTGGACATTTCTAAGTTTAGTTCACGCCAAAAAAAGAGGTGTTTAATTAACTTAGAAATTTATTGTTGATAAAACTAATAAGAAAAATACCCATTTGTAAGATGAATAAAAGTTATAATTGTCAAAAATGTGTTTGTTTCTTTTCTTTATCCCACAATTCCAAGAGGATTTTGGCAATAATCCAAGACATTTGTTGTCTTCTGCATGACCCAATTCCAATGAAGGCAGTGCGAAATCACTCCTGAGTGAAAACTAAGAAGAATATTGTAGTGTTTACAGACACAGGCTTCATTGTAATTAAATCAAGAAATTATTTAATTATAATTTATGCTCAAGTTTCCCCAATTTTTTTCTTGCTAGAAATGGAATTACTGCCCCAAAACCAGGTTGCCTGTCCTTTTGACCCCACCCCCCCCCCCACTACACCCCTCCCCTACAATGAGGCGGATCTCAGAAAACCACCCTCATCGCAGTAACCAAATTCTGCCGATATTGATTTTGAAATTTGTTGATATTTTCTATAGATAAGATGCAGAAATGACAAAAAATGCAAAAATTAAATTCCGCATGAACACTGAAGTTTGTGTAAATTTTCCACGTCACTTACGGAAAAATATGGAATATTTTAGAAATGAAAATATTGTGATGCGATAAGGTGGTATTTACTTACATCTTGGCTTAAATTGTGTAGAAATAAATTTAACTCCAAATTTGTGAACAAAAATAAGGCCTGGCCTTGCAGACTTGAGCACAAAATTAAAAATGTCAAAATGGTTTTTCTTGTTTTAATACAAATAGAGAGCACTGTCAATTAATGAATTAATTAACCTGTAAAATGTGATTCAGGCAATTAACAATTACATTGAGGCAAAATGTCAGATAACGTGTCACCAGCGACATTTAACATCGTCTGGGACGAGTTATGTGCGGAAAGTGCTGCGGTGGTAATGGCCGATGTTGATTTATTGAAGCAATTTGGCATCGAGGTGACAGATTTCGAAGACGAAATGGAAATAGTATCAGTGTCCCCAGTGATAAACATAAAACCACGATCTACCAAGACGAATACAGAGACCAATACGGAGGCGAACACAGAGACAGAGGCCAATACAGGGACAAGTACAGAGGCAAATACAGAGACAAATGAAGAAATGGAAAGCAGAGAAACAAATACAAATTCAGACAGTGAAAGCACCATGACTAGAGAAACAACCGAATTTAACAATATGTCTTCAGAAGAGGTTAAACAGTTTATAGAAAGTGAAGACAATAAAGCGACAATGAAGAAGACATTGGCTGACGTTAGGAAGTTTGAACGGTTTTTACTAACAAAGGGTGAAAGTCGGCCGATACATCAACTGGAGGTAGACCATTTGGACGAATACCTCGCAAAAAGGACGGTGCAGATTACGAGCCATCGTCACTCCGCGGTATGATTTCAAGCATCGACAGAAAATTGAAACGTCATAAATATGCCTACAAAATAATGAATGACTCGGGTGTTGAATTTCAACTGACACGTGACGCCTTGAAAGCGAAACAGAAATTTCTAAAGAAAGCCGGCAAGGGGAACAAACCTCGAACTGCCCAGCCCATTACAGACGACGAAATAAACTTACTACATGAGCGCGGGTTATTGGGGGACAGCAACCCGACTAGTCTACTGAATTGAATGTGGCTGAACAACACCGTACATTTTGGCCTGAGAGGAACAAAAGAAAATTATAACTTGAGGTAAGTGTCATTTAATGATGAAATTGTTGTAATAAAATTGCATAAAAGTGGAAATGGTCTTGCGGCCGGTTTTACGGTAAAAAATTTAAGGGCCAAAATATGAGACGAATAAAAAAAATATAATTACGGAGGAAACAAGAAAACAAGCACAGTTTTGTGACAATGACGTAAAAAGTCACATTATATTTGCAATATTTTTCTACAGATGGGGAGATGTGAACCTGAAAGCAGCCTCCGATGGAACCGAGTATCTGGAGCTGACAGAGCGGCAAACAAAAACGAGAACAGGGTAAAACCCGGCCGACATCCGAAAAGTTACCCCGAAAATTTATTCCAGTGAAAATCACGACAGAAATCCCATAAAACTATATAAACTATACGCTTCCAAGCGACCGACTGGATTTTCCAGAGTAGATGACCCTTTTTATGTAGCCCCCCGAACAACTGACCTAACTGATCAATGGTATATAAAACTGCCTGTTGGTGAAAGAAAAATGTCCACAATGCTAAAGACCATGGCAGTGCAAGGGGGGCTAGACAAAGAGAAGCGTCTTACAAACCATTCGGCGCGAAAGCACTTGGTGCAAAAATTGCGTGATTGTGGTGTGGCACCAACCGATTTCTCTGCAATCTGTCAGTATGACAAGCGACACAAACCAGCAGATCGTAAAATCCATGTTTTCTGGTGCAAGTGTAAACATCGGCACATTTAATTTGTACATGAAATAGTGTGTAAATCCAGAAATTCACTTTCAAATGTTTCAAAGTTTAATTTCAGAGCGGTTGCACAGGACGGTCTACACACGGCGTGTAAGTTGTAAATAAACTGTGGTGTTATAAAAAGTATAGAAAAATATGTTTGAAACACTTAGAAAAGATAAAATTGAAAACAGATAGTGTTGTTGCTGTTAAATTAATCGATTTTGCGGCCCGAAACTATGGAACTATTTTTGGTGCGTTTGTAAATATGAAGGTGTAAAGCGGTTGTCGTCAAATTGTCAAATGAGGATTTCAATGGGGCGCTGATTTATCATTTAGGGTCCAAATGGTGTGTTTTTTTTAATTGTGTTGACGGGATAAATAGAATATTAGGTTAGTTACGTGAACGAGAAAATTTATCTGACTCGGCACGAAAACGGAAAATGACTCGGGCAAGCCTCGTCATTTTCGTTTTCTCAGCCTAGTCAGATAAATTTTCTCGTTCACGTAACTAACCTAATATTCTCTATATATGGGCAGGTCCATATGGGCTGGTTAATATGGGTCCCATGTGGGTCCTATATTATAACGCCTACCCAGCAAACACACGACGTCGGTACGACGTCGGATCTAGGTCAGATCCAGGTCGCGACGTCGGCGACTCAAATCCAACGTCAGCCCGACGTCGAAACCCCGACGTCGAAACGACGTCGGATTACGACGTCGTATTGACGTTGTTTGCTAGTCGTAGTTCGTCGCGACACAAACACAACGTCGGGTCGGGTTGACGTCGGAATCACGACGTCGGATCAACGTCCGTTTCCAATGTCGAATAGACGTCTGATCCAGGTCGTGATTGGTATACACTAAAAGGTGACTCACTGTTAGCAGATCTATCTCTACGTTAGCCTATAGATACGCCAATGGAAGAGCAGCTGATCTGATTTCCACACCAACTTAATTCAGTTTAACCTTTATTTGCGACATATTTAGGCCTATGTAATTAATCATTTTATATCCTAGACGATTAATTTTGCGTATGTATTTAGGTTGGGCTGGGCGTAAGTGCAATTTCATTAACATCGCAGAATTCTAGGCCAAGATTCTCGTGCGCGCGCATAGTGTTGACAACTGACATGCTTTATTAGCGTCCGTTTTCAAATGCACTGGACCTGGTTCCCCCCGCGTTACTGCATACGGTAGCACGGTAGCCACAGATACAGTAATACGCTGGTAAACAGCCGACCTGACTCATTCGGAACTATCTCGGATCTTTTCGCCAAAGCGAGTTTCTGGTTAATCTATAATCCCCGAGGTGCTCCAATTGTGTTTAGGTTATCCCGCCATTTTCGTTTTCTCTTTGTGATTTTAATTTAAATTTGAAATTGGGGAAAGATCGACGTAATTTGAAGACATTAACTTTCTTATGTAAGTATATTGATGCATTGCGTGTCAGCTAACATTTTTGTTTTCAATAACATTTTTAATATACAAAAATACATGACAAAACGCCGTGATCAGTTGATTCACGTTAATTTCAATTCGTGAAATTATTTCGCCCCGTCTCACTTACAAACTGCATGCATTATCATATAATTGTGCCTTTAATGGAGGTCTATACTGTCGCGTTTTCCTCAAAACTTGTAAGGACAGCTATAGTAATTATAGATTTTTTGTGTCATCGTTACATACTGTCTTTGTTAAACTATTCGCCTAGATAATGGCGCATATACTCAAAGTTTTTTTATTCGAATTACATCACACTGTACATGTAGCGGAGCCACCCAGGGACGTAGGAAATTCTTTTTTTGTTTGTTAATTTGTTCCCACGAAATAACTATTCGTTCCCTCAATTTAGCAATTCGAATTGTTATATCGTGGGAACGAATTGTTAATTCGAGGCCACGAATTAACAATTTGTTCCCTCAATTTAACAATTCGTTCCCACGAAATAACAATTCGTTCCCACGGGAACGAATTGTTAATTCGTGGGAACGAATTGTTCATTTCCTCAAATTAACAATTCGTTTCCCTCGAATTAACAATTCGTTTCCACGATGTAACAATTCGTTCCTAACGAATTAACAATTCGTTCCCGTGGGAACGAATTGTTATTTCAGTGGGAACGAATTGTTAAATTTGAGGGAAAGCATTGTTTATTTCGTGGGAACTAATTAATATAAAAAAAAATTCTACGTCCCCTGCGGGGCTCCGTAAAAAAGGAAGTATGCTGATTTATACACATATTTTCATGTTGGTGAAATTACTTTCTTACATGAGTGGCTATTTATAGAACGAATTTACAAGTTTCATAGGAAACGAGATTTGAAGCTGTAACGCTCATCGAACATGTATTCGGTAGTGGTCTACAACATATACATTAGGCCATAAAAATAAGGTAGGACTTTGGCAGTCACGGGGTGTGCAGATGTGCAGCGGGGAGAAACGGCGATATGATTGGATTTAACCATAATTTTTCATGGTAGTGTTTTTTTTAATTGATCATGTGGCAAAATTATAGTTACAACTTGTATTCTCCATGACGATATAATGTAGACGCGCAGGGATTATTCAACGCGGCGGTATCTGAGAACCAAAGTACTTTTGATGGCCTAACGTATACTAAGTGTATTATTATTATTCAACCATTTCAACCCTGGTTATCCTACCTGTCTTTTTCACAACTATTTTTGTACTATTCCATTTATGACAAAAAAGGACAATTCTAGATGAAAAATAATAATGACAAATGCGGCAGATCCTGATGAGGCGACGAGCCGTCTCATCATGGATATACATTTTGTTTGCACATGTTGGCTTTATGGAGGTATACATCATGTAAGGGCTAATACTTAAAGATATGCAAACATTTTTGTATGCTTTCATAATTGTGTTGTTTTATGTATATTTCAGACAACCGAAGACATACACATACGAGAGCAAACACAGAAAATGGAAGAGATTGAAGCCGATCGATTTTCCCAACGAGCCAATATTATCGAACAATGAATGTTGAAATCACGTTGGCATCCTTGGATACACTGAAACACAGTACGAGCCATGGAAATACGTAAAAAGCGCAGAACGAGATGAAGAAACGATTGAAACGATTGAGACGATACAGAGACGATGAAGCACGATGCTAAGATGAAAAAGAATCAGAAACAAGCTCGCCCCAAGACATCGCCGGCGACGCTTCAGGATACGTACAATTCACGCATTCGTAGATCCGACGCGGACTCGGAATCCCGAGTAGGAAGTGGACGATACGTTTATGGTTTGACCATCGATACAGGCCAGTGGGGCATTCGTAATCCGTGGACACAGTTCCAGTTCTCCATGAAAAGATTACTTGACATGTCATTAGAATTGTCTCGTGAGACAATTCTAATTAAATGCCTAGGTATGTTTTAATCGCGAAATGATCGAATATTCAGCAATTTCCATCCGCATGATTGTCGTCTGCAGCAGGATAAGGGTTTAAAGTGAACTAAGTCCCTGCTATATGATTCCATCGAGTAACGAATCGCACCATACATTCATGGCAAAAATATATGTGAAAGAAAGTATAATAAATACATTTGCCAGCCAAAATATGTGTTTATTACTGACCAGGTACCAAACCAGGATATTGATTAGTTGATCCAGAGTGAAACTGCAGATCAATTAATAATCAACAAAATAAAGTTTTTTTTTTCTAGACGATAAAACCCGACATTGAATTGATTGTCCGAACCAGACGTTGGATAAAGGTCGTTTTCTGACGTCGGATAGACGTTGGATTATTATTTGAAAATTAAAGTTTTTAGGACGTCGGAATTCGACGTTGAAATGACGTCAGAATTAGACGTCTATACAACGTCGGATCCTGACGTCCGTTCGACGTCGGATCCCGACGTCCATTCGACGTCGGATTCTGACGTCAGTTCGACGTCGGATTCCGACGTCCGTTCGACGTCGGATTCTGACGTCTAAACAACTTTCATTTTCGAACATGATCCGACGTCGGAAACCGACGTCAGTCCGACGTCTACTGACGTCGTTGTGCCCACTGGGTAGTCGCTATAATGGGTCCTAGGGTGTGGGTATACGGGCTGGCCCATATGGGCTGGTTAATATGGGTCCCATGCGGGTACCATATTATAACGCCTAGTCCGCTATAATGGGTCCTATGTGGGCGATATACGGGCAGGTCGATATGGGCTGGTTGATATGGGTCCCATGCGGGTCCCATATTAAAACGCGCCTAGGCGCTAATGGTCCTGTGTGGCTATATACGTTATGCCCATATGGGCTGGTTGATATGGGACCTATATGGGTCCGATATAGATATTGATATGGGACCTATATGGGACCCACAATGGGTCCCATATAGGTCCCATATCAATTTCTATAATCGGACCCATATGGGTCCCATATAGGTCCCATATCAATTTCTATATCGGACCCATGTGGGTCCCATATAGATCTCATACCAATATCTATATCGGACCCATATAGGTCCCATATCAATTTCTATATCGGACCCATATGGGTCCCATATAGGTCCCATATCAATTTCTATATGGGACCCATATGGGACCTATGTGGGTATCCCATATGGGACCCATGCCAATCCCGTTTGCAAAACCCATATAGGCCCCATATGGGTAGCCCACATGGGGCCCATATAGAAAAGGATATGGGGCCCATATGGATCCCATGTAGATTGCTAGCTGGGTTGTGTATGCAGTACACCGGGACATCTGGGCAAGCTTAACCCAAGCGGTTGTGTATGCAGTACACCGGGGCATCTGGACAAGATTAACACAGGCGGTTGTGTATGCAGTACACCGGGACATCTGTGCAAGATTAACCCAGGCGGTTGTGTATGCAGTACAGCGGGGCATATGGGCATGATTAACCCAGACGGTGGTGTATGCAGTACACTGGGATATCTGGGCAAGATTAACACAGGCGGTTGTGTATGCAGTACATCGGGTCATCTGGGCAAGATTAACACGGGCGGTGGTGTATGCAGTACACTGGGACATCTGGGCAAGATTTACACAGGCGGTTGTGTATGCAGTACACCGGGGCATCTGGGCAAGATTAACCCAGGCGATTGTGTATGCAGTACACCGGGGCATCTGGGCAAGATTAACCCAGGCGATTTTGTATGCAGTACACCATGATATCTGGGCAAGATTAACCCAGGCGATTGTGTATTCAGTACACCGGGGCATCTGGGCAAGATTGACCCAGGCGGTTGTGTATGCAGTACACCCGGACATATGGGCAAAATTAACCCAGGCGATTGTGTATGCTGTACACCATGATATCTGGGCAAGATTAACACAGGCTGTTGTGTATGCAGTACACCGGGGCATCTGGGCAAGATTAACCCCGGCGATTGTGTATGCAGTACACCGGGGCATCTGGGCAAGATTAACCCAGGCGATTGTGTATGCTGTATACCATGATATCTGGGCAATATTAACACAGGCGGTTTTGTATGCAGTACACCATGATATCTGGGCAAGATTAACACAGGCGGTTGTGTATGCTGTACACCATGATATCTGGGCAAGATTAACACCGGCGGTTGTGTATGCAGTATATCGGAGCATCTGGGCAAGATTAACCCAGGCGATTGTGTATGCAGTACACCGGGGCATCTGGGCAAGATTAATACAGGCGGTTGTGTATGCAGTACACCGGGGCATCTGGGCAATATTAACACAGGCGATTGTGTATGCAGTACACCATGACATCTGGGCAAGATTAACCAAGGCGATTGTGTATGCAGTACACCGGGGCATCTGGGCAATATTAACCCAGGCGATTGTGTATGCAGTACACCATGACATCTGGGCAAGATTAACCAAGGCGATTGTGTATGCAGTACACCGGGGCATCTAGGCAAGATTAACACAGGCGATTGTGTATGCAGTACATCGAGACCTCTGGGCAAGTTTAACAAAGGCGATTGTGTATGCAGTACATCGAGAAATCTGGGCAAGATTAACACTGGCGATGTGTATGCAGTACACCTGGGCATCAGGGCAAGATTAACACAGGCGGATTAAATTTTTGTGTATGGCAGTACACCGGGGCATCTGGACAAGATTAACACAGGCGATTGTGTATGCAGTACACCGGGAAAACTGGGCAAGATTGACACAGGCGATTGTGTATTCAGTACACTGGGGCATCTGGTCAATATTAACACAGGCGGTTGTGTATGCAGTACACCGGGACATTTGGGCAAGATTAACACAGGCGATTGTGTATGCAGTACACCGGGGCATCTGTGCAAGATTAACCAAGGCGATAGTGTATGCAGTACACCGGGACATCTGGGCAAGATTAACCAAGGCGATTGTGTATGCAGTACACCATGACATCTGGGCAGGATTAACACCGGCGATTGTGTATGCAGTACACCGGGGCATCTGGGCAAGATTAACACAGGCGATTGTGTATACAGTTCACCGGGACATCTGGACAAGATTAACCCAGGCGATTGTGTGTGCAGTACACCGGGGGGGGGGGGGGGGGGGGGCATCTGAGCAAGATTAACCCAGCCGGTTGTGTATGCAGTACACCGGGGCATCTGGGAAAGATCAACCCAGGCGATTGTGTATGCAGTACACCTGGACATCTGGGCAATATTAACACAGACGATTGTGTATGCAGTACACCGGGACATCTGGGCAAGATTAACCCAAGCGATTGTGTATGCAGTACACGGGACATCTGGGCAAGATTAACCCAGGCGATTGTGTATGCAGTACACCCGGACATATGGGCAATATTAACACAGACGATTGTGTATGCAGTACACCGGGACATCTGGGCAAGATTAACCCAGGCGATTGTGTATGCAGTACACCGGGACATCTGGGCAAGATTAACCCAGGCGATTGTGTATGCAGTACACCGGGACATCTGGGCAAGATTAACCCAGGCGATTGTGTATGCAGTACACCCGGACATATGGGCAATATTAACACAGACGATTCTGTATGCAGTACACCCGGACATCTGGGCAAGATTAACACAGGCGATTGTGTATGCAGTACACCGGGACATCTGGGCAAGATTAACCCAGGCGATTGTGTATGCAGTACACCCGGACATAGGGGCAATATTAACACAGACGATTGTGTATGCAGTACACCGGGACATCTGGGCAAGATTAACACAGGCGATTGTGTATGCTGTACACCACGATATCTGGGCAAGATTAACCAAGGCGATTGTGTATGCAGTACACCGGGGCATCTGGGCAAGATTAACACAGGCGATTGTATATGCAGTACATCAGTACATCGAGACATCTGGGCAAGATTAACACAGGCGATGTGTATGCAGTACACCTGGGCATCAGGGCAAGATTAACACAGGCGAATGTGTAGGCAGTACACCGGGGCATCTGGACAAGATTAACACTGGCTTTTGTGTATGCAGTACACCGGGAAAACTGGGCAAGATTGACACAGGCGATTGTGTATTCAGTACACCGGTGCATCTGGTCAATATTAACACATGCGGTTGTGTATGTAGTACACTGGGACATCTGGGCAAGATTAACACAGGCGATTGTGTATGCAGTACACTGGGGCATCAGGGCAAAATTAACACAGGCGATTGTGTATGCTGTACACCGGGGCATCTGGACAAGATTAACACTGGCGATTGTGTATGCAGTACACCGGGAAAACTGGGCAAGATTGACACAGGCGATTGTGTATTCAGTACACCGGTGCATCTGGTCAATATTAACACAGGCGGTTGTGTATGTAGTACACTGGGACATCTGGGCAAGATTAACACAGGCGATTGTGTATGCAGTACACTGGGGCATCAGGGCAAGATTAACACAGGCGATTGTGTATGCAGTACACCGGGGCATCTGGACAAGATTAACACAGGCGATTGTGTATGCAGTACACCGGGAATACTGGGTAAGATTGACACAGGCGATTGTGCATTCAGTACACCGGGGCATCTGGTCAATATTAATACAGGCGGTTGTGTATGCAGTACACCGGGACATCTGGGCAAGGTTAACACAGGCGATTGTGTATGCAGTACACCGGGACATCTGTGCAAGATTAACCAAGGCGATAGTGTATGCAGTACACCGGGACATCTGGGCAAGATTAACCAAGGCGATTGTGTATGCAGTACACCATGACATCTGGGCAAGATTCACACAGGCGATTGTGTATGCAGTACACCGGGGCATCTGGGCAAGATTAACACAGGCGATTGTGTATGCAGTACACCCGGACATATGGGCAAGATTAACCCAGGCGATTGTGTATGCAGTACACCATGACATCTGGGCAAGATTAACACAGGCGATTGTGTATGCAGTACACCGGGACATCTGGGCAAGATTAACACAGGCGATTGTGTATGCTGTACACCATGATATCTGGGCAAGATTAACTAAGGCGATTGTGTATGCAGTACACCGGGGCATCTGGGCAAGATTAACACAGGCGATTGTGTATGCAGTACATCGAGACCTCTGGGCAAGATTAACACAGGCGATTATGTATGCAGTACATCGAGACATCTGGGCAAGATTAACACAGGCGATGTGTATGCAGTACACCTGGGCATCAGGGCAAGATTAACACAGGCGATTGTGTATACAGTTCACCGGGACATCTGGGCAAGATTAAACCGAGGCGATTGTGTGTTAGCATACACCGGGACATCCCCCTGGGGGGGGCAAGATTAACCCAGGCGATTGTGTATGCAGTACACCGGGACATATGGGCAAGATTAACCCAGGCGATTGTGTATGCAGTACACCCTGACATATGGGCAATATTAACAAAGACGATTGTGTATGCAGTACACCGGGACATCTGGGCAAGATTAACACAGGCGATTGTGTATGCTGTACACCATGATATCTGGGCAAGATTAACCCAGGCGATTGTGTATTCAGTACACCGGGGCATCTGGGCAAGATTTACCCAGGCGGTTGTGTATGCAGTACAACCGGACATATGGGCAAAATTAACCCAGGCGATTGTGTATGCTGTACACCATGATATCTGGTCAAGATTAAGACAGGCAGTTGTGTATGCAGTATACCGGGACATCTGGGCAAGATTAACCCAGGCGATTGTCTATGCAGTACACCGGAGCATCTGGGCAAGATGAATCCAGGCGGTTGTGTATGCAGTACACCAGGACATCTGGGCAAGATTAACCAAGGCGATTGTGTATGCAGTACACCGGGGCATCTGGGCAATATTAACCCAGGCATTTGTGTATGCAGTACACCATGACATCTGGGCAAGATTAATCCAAGGCGATTGTGTATGCAGTACACCGGGACATCTGGGCAATATTAACCCAGGCGATTGTGTATGCAGTACACCATGACATCTGGGTAAAAATTAACAAAGGCGATTGTGTATGCAGTACACCGGGGCATCTGGGCAAGATTAACACAGGCGATTGTGTATGGAGTACATCGAGACCTCTGGGCAAGATTAACACAGGCGATTGTGTATGCAGTACATCGAGACATCTGGGCAAGATTAACACAGGCGATGTGTATACAGTACACC
Source organism: Conchocele bisecta (assembly GCA_029237695.1). Lineage (NCBI taxonomy): Eukaryota > Metazoa > Mollusca > Bivalvia > Lucinida > Thyasiridae > Conchocele > Conchocele bisecta. The sequence goes on from CM055274.1 coordinate 50,082,238, forward strand.
TGGGCATCAGGGCAAGATTAACACAGGCGATTGTGTATGCAGTACACTGGGGCATCAGGGCAAGATTAACACAGGCGATTGTGTATGCAGTACACCGGGAAAACTGGGCAAGATTGACACAGGCGATTGTGTATGCAGTACACCCGGACATCTGTGCAAGATTAACCATGGCGATAGTGTATGCAGTACACCGGGACATCTGGGCAAGATTAACCAAGGCGATTGTGTATGCAGTACACCATGACATCTGGGCAAGATTAACACAGGCCATTGTGTATGCAGTACACCGGGGCATCTGGGCAAGATTAACACAGGCGATTGTGTATACAGCTCACCGGGACATCTGGGCAAGATTAACCCAGGCGATTGTGTGTGCGGTACACCGGGGCATCTGAGCAAGATTAACCCAGGCGGTTGTGTATGCAGTACACCGGGGCATCTGGGCAAGATCAACCCAGGCGATTGTGTATGCAGTACACCGGGACATCTGGGCAAGATTAACCAAGGCGATTGTGTATGCAGTACACCCGGACATATGGGCAATATTAACCCAGGCGATTGAGTATGCAGTACACCCGGACATCTGGGCAAGATTAACCCAGGCGATTGTGTATGCAGTACACCGGGACATCTGGGCAAGATTAACCCAGGCGATTGTGTATGCAGTACACCGGACATATGGGTGGGCAATATTAACACAAAACGATTGTGTATGCAGTACACCGGGACATCTGGGCAAGATTAACACAGGCGATTGTGTATGCTGTACACCATGATATCTGGGCAAGATTCCCAGGCGGTTGTGTATGCAGTACACCCGGACATATGGGCAAAATTAACCCAGGCGATTGTGTATGCTGTACACCATGATATCTGCTCAAGATTAAGACAGGCGGTTGTGTATGCAGTACACCGGGATATCTGGGCAAGATTAACCCAGGCGATTGTGTATGCAGTACACCGGGGCATCTGGGCAAGATGAATCCAGGCAGTTGTGTATGCAGTACACCAGGACATCTGGGCAAGATTAACCCAGGCGATTGTGTATGCAGTACACCCGGACCTATGTGTAAGATTAACCCAGGCGGTTGTGTATGCAGTACACAGGGACATCTGGGCACGATTAACCCAGGCGGTTGTGTATGCAGTACACCGGGGCATCTGGGCAAGATTAACACAGGCGATTGTGTATGCAGTACATCGAGACCTCTGGGCAAGATTAACACAGGCGATTGTGTATGCAGTACATCGAGACATCTGGGCAAGATTAACACAGGCGATGTGTATGCAGTACACCTGGGCATCAGGGCAAGATTAACACAGGCGATTGTGTATACAGTTCACCGGAACATCAGGGCAAGATTAACCCAAGCGATTGTGTGTGCAGTACACCGGGACATCTGGGCAAGATTAACCCAGGCGATTGTGTATGCAGTACACCGGGACATATGGGCAAGATTAACCCAGGCGATTGTGTATGCAGTACACCCTGACATATGGGCAATATTAACACAGACGATTGTGTATGCAGTACACCGGGACATCTGGGCAAGATTAACACAGGCGATTGTGTATGCTGTACACCATGATATCTGGGCAAGATTAACCCAGGCGATTGTGTATTCAGTACACCGGGGCATCTGGGCAAGATTGACCCAGGCGGTTGTGTATGCAGTACACCCGGACATATGGGCAAAATTAACCCAGGCGATTGTGTATGCTGTACACCATGATATCTGGTCAATAATTAGACAGGCAGTTGTGTATGCAGTACACCGGGACATCTGGGCAAGATTAACCCAGGCGATTGTCTATGCAGTACACCGGGGCATCTGGGCAAGATGAATCCAGGCGGTTGTGTATGCAGTATACCAGGACATCTGGGCAAGATTAACCAAGGCGATTGTGTATGCAGTACACCGGGGCATCTGGGCAATATTAACCCAGGCATTTGTGTATGCAGTACACCATGACATCTGGGCAAGATTAACCAAGGCGATTGTGTGTGCAGTACACCGGGGCATCTGAGCAAGATTAACCCAGGCGGTTGTGTATGCAGTACACCGGGGCATCTGGGCAAGATCAACCCAGGCGATTGTGTATGCAGTACACCGGGACATCTGGGCAAGATTAACCCAGGCGATTGTGTATGCAGTACACCCGGACATATGGGCAATATTAACCCAGGCGATTGGGTGTGCAGTACACCCGGACATCTGGGCAAGATTAACCCAGGCGATTGTGTATGCAGTACACCATGACATCTGGGCAAGATTAACCAAGGCGATTGTGTATGCAGTACACCGGGGCATCTGTGCAATATTAACACAGGCGATTGTGTATGCAGTACATCGAGACCTCTGGGCAAGATTAACACAGGCGATTGTGTATGCAGTACATCGAGACATCTGGGCAAGATTAACACAGGCAATGTGTATGCAGTACACCTGGGCATCAGGGCAAGATTAACACAGGCGATTGTGTATGCAGTACACCGTGGCATCTGGACAAGATTAACACAGGCGATTGTGTATGCAGTACACCGGGAAAACTGGGCAAGATTGACACAGGCGATTATGTATTCAGTACACCGGGGCATCTGGTCAATATTAACACAGGCGGTTGTGTATGCAGTACACTGGGACATCTGGAAAAGATTAACACAGACGATTGTGTATGCAGTACACTGGGGCATCAGGGCAAGATTAACACAAATGATTGTGTATGCAGTACACCGGGGCATCTGGACATGATTAACACAGGCGATTGTGTATGCAGTACACCGGAAAAACTGGGCAAGATTGACACAGGCGATTGTGTATTCAGTTCACCGGGGCATCTGGTCAATATTAACACCGGCGGTTGTGTATGCATTACACCGGGACATCTGGGCAAAATTAACACAGGCGATTGTGTATGCAGTACACCGGGACATCTGGGCAAGATTAACCAAGGCGATAGTGTATGCAGTACACCGGAACATCTGGGCAAGATTAACCAAGGCGATTGTGTATGCAGTACACCATGACATCTGGGCAAGATTAACAAAGGACATTGTGTATGCAGTACACCTGGGCATCTGGGCACGATTAACACAGGCGATTGTGTATACAGTTCACCGGGACATCTGGGCAAGATTAACCCAGGCGATTGTGTATGCAGTACACACGGACATATGGGCAATATTAACACAGACGATTGTGTATGCAGTACACCGGGACATCTGGGCAAGATTAACACAGGCGATTGTGTATGCTGTACACCATGATATCTGGGCAAGATTAACCAAGGCGATTGTGTGTGCAGTACACCGGGGCATCTGAGCAAGATTAACCCAGGCGGTTGTGTATGCAGTACACCGGGGCATCTGGGCAAGATCAACCCAGGCGATTGTGTATGCAGTACACCCGGACATATGGGCAATATTAACCCAGGCGATTGGGTATGCAGTACACCCGGACATCTGGGCAAGATTAACCCAGGCGATTGTGTATGCAGTACAACCGGACATATGGGCAATATTAACACAGACGATTGTGTATGCAGTACACGGGGACATCTGGGCAAGATTAACACAGGCGATTGTGTATGCTGTACACCATGATATCTGGGCAAGATTAACCAAGGCGATTGTGTATTCAGTACACCGGGGCATCTGGGCAAGATTGACCCAGGCGGTTGTGTATGCAGTACACCCGGACATATGTGTAAGATTAACCCAGGCGGTTGTATGCAGTACACAGGGACATCTGGGCACGATTAACCCAGGCGGTTGTCTATGCAGTACACCAGGCATCTGGGCAAGATTAACCCAGGCGATTGTGTATGCAGTACACCCGGACATATGTAAGATTAACCCACGAGGTTGTGTATGCAGTACACAGGGACATCTGGGCACGATTAACCCAGGCGGTTGTATGCAGTACACCGCTTCTGGGCAAGATTAACACAGGCTTTGTGTAGCATACGGTAAATCTGGGGAAGATTAACACAGGCGTTTGTGTATGCAGTACACCGACATTCGGGTGGGCACGATTAACACAGGCGTTTGTAGCCGTACACGGGACTCTGGGCAAGAATTTCACACAGTTTGTGTAATGCAGTACACCGGGACATCTGGGCAGACTAACACAGGCAATTTGTGTATCAGTCACCGGGACATCTGGGCACGATAACAGGCGTTTGTGTATGCAACGGGCCACATCTGGGCAAGATTTACACAGGAGGCGTTTGTGTATGCAGTACACCGGGACATCTGGGCAAGACTAACACAGGCGATTGTGTATGCAGTACACCGGGACATATGGGCAAGATTAACCCAGGCGATTGTGTATGCAGTACACCCTGACATATGGGCAATATTAACACAGACGATTGTGTATGCAGTACACCGGGACATCTGGGCAAGATTAACACAGGCGATTGTGTATGCTGTACACCATGATATCTGGGCAAGATTAACCCAGGCGATTGTGTATTCAGTACACCGGGGCATCTGGGCAAGATTGACCCAGGCGGTTGTGTATGCAGTACACCCGGACATATGGGCAAAATTAACCCAGGCGATTGTGTATGCTGTACACCATGATATCTGGACAAAAATTAGACAGGCAGTTGTGTATGCAGTACACCGGGACATCTGGGCAAGATTAACCCAGGCGATTGTCTATGCAGTACACCGGGGCATCTGGGCAAGATGAATCCAGGCGGTTGTGTATGCAGTACGCCAGGACATCTGGGCAAGATTAACCAAGGCGATTGTGTATGCAGTACACCGGGGCATCTGGGCAATATTAACACAGGCATTTGTGTATGCAGTACACCATGACATCTGGGCAAGATTAACCAAGGCGATTTGTGTGCAGTACACCGGGGCATCTGAGCAAGATTAACCCAGGCGGTTGTGTATGCAGTACACCGGGGCATCTGGACAAGATCAACCCAGGCGATTGTGTATGCAGTACACCGGGACATCTGGGCAAGATTAACCCAGGCGATTGTGTATGCAGTACACCCGGACATATGGGCAATATTAACACAGGCGATTGGGTATGCAGTACACCCGGACATCTGGGCAAGATTAACCCAGGCGATTGTGTATGCAGTACACCATGACATCTGGGCAAGATTAACCAAGGCGATTGTGTATGCAGTACACCGGGGCATCTGTGCAATATTAACACAGGCGATTGTGTATGCAGTACATCGAGACCTCTGGGCAAGATTAACACAGGCGATTGTGTATGCAGTACATCGAGACATCTGGGCAAGATTAACACAGGCAATGTGTATGCAGTACACCTGGGCATCAGGGCAAGATTAACACAGGCGATTGTGTATGCAGTACACCGGGAAAACTGGGCAAGATTGACACAGGCGATTGTGTATTCAGTAAACCGGGGCATCTGGTCAATATTAACACAGGCGGTTGTGTATGCAGTACACTGGGACATCTGGAAAAGATTAACACAGACGATTGTGTATGCAGTACACTGGGGCATCAGGGCAAGATTAACACAGATGATTGTGTATGCAGTACACCGGGGCATCTGGACATGATTAACACAGGCGATTGTGTATGCAGTACACCGGGAAAACTGGGCAAGATTGACACAGGCGATTGTGTATTCAGTTCACCGGGGCATCTGGTCAATATTAACACCGGCGGTTGTGTATGCATTACACCGGGACATCTGGGCAAAATTAACACAGGCGATTGTGTATGCAGTACACCGGGACATCTGGGCAAGATTAACCAAGGCGATAGTGTATGCAGTACACCGGAACATCTGGGCAAGATTAACCAAGGCGATTGTGTATGCAGTACACCATGACATCTGGGCAAGATTAACACAGGCCATTGTGTATGCAGTACACCTGGGCATCTGGGCACGATTAACACAGGCGATTGTGTATACAGTTCACCTGGACATCTGGGCAAGATTAACCCAGGCGATTGTGTATGCAGTACACCCGGACATATGGGCAATATTAACACAGACGATTGTGTATGCAGTACAACGGGACATCTGGTCAAGATTAACACAGGCGATTGTGTATGCTGTACACCATGATATCTGGGCAAGATTAACCAAGGCGATTGTGTGTGCAGTACACCGGGGCATCTGAGCAAGATTAACCCAGGCGGTTGTGTATGCAGTACACCGGGGCATCTGGGCAAGATCAACCCAGGCGATTGTGTATGCAGTACACCGGGACATCTGGGCAAGATTAACCCAGGCGATTGTGTATGCAGTACACCCGGACATATGGGCAATATTAACCCAGGCGATTGGGTATGCAGTACACCCGGACATCTGGGCAAGATTAACCCAGGCGATTGTGTATGCAGTACAACCGGACATATGGGCAATATTAACACAGACGATTGTGTATGCAGTACACGGGGACATCTGGGCAAGATTAACACAGGCGATTGTGTATGCTGTACACCATGATATCTGGGCAAGATTAACCAAGGCGATTGTGTATTCAGTACACCGGGGCATCTGGGCAAGATTGACCCAGGCGGTTGTGTATGCAGTACACCCGGACATATGTGTAAGATTAACCCAGGCGGTTGTGTATGCAGTACACAGGGACATCTGGGCACGATTAACCCAGGCGGTTGTCTATGCAGTACACCAGGACATCTGGGCAAGATTAACCCAGGCGATTGTGTATGCAGTACACCCGGACATATGTGTAAGATTAACCCAGGCGGTTGTGTATGCAGTACACCGGTAAATCTGGGGAAGATTAACACAGGCGTTTGTGTATGCAGTACACCGGGACATTCGGGCACGATTAACACAGGCGTTTGTGTATGCAGTACAACGGGACATCTGGGCAAGATTCACACAGGCGTTTGTGTATGCAGTACACGGGGACATCTGGGCAAGACTAACACAGGCATTTGTGTATGCAGTACACCGGGACATCTGGGCACGATTAACACAGGCGTTTGTGTATGCAGTACACCGGGACATCTGGGCAGATTTACACAGGCGGCGTTTGTGTATGCAGTACACCGGGACATCTGGGCAAGACTAACACAGGCATTTGTGTATGCAGTACACCGGGACATCTGGGCACGATTAACACAGGCGTTTGTGTATGCAGTACACCGGGACATCTGGGCAAGATTTACACAGGCGGCGTTTGTGTATGCAGTACACCTGGGCATCTGGGCACGATTAACACAGGCGTTTGTGTATGCAGTACACTGGGACATCTGGGCAAGATTAACTCAGGCGTTTGTGTATGCAGTACACCGGGACATCTGGGCAAGATTAACACAGGCGTTTGTGTATGTAGTACAACATGACATCTGGGAAAGATTAACCCAGGCGATTGTGTATGCAGTACACCCGGACATCTGGGCAAGATTAACCCAGGCAGTTGTGTATGCAGTGGACCGGGACATCTGGGCAACATTAACCCTGGCGATTGTGTATGCAGTACACCGGGTCATCTGGGCAAGATTAACCAAGGCGGTTGTGTATGCAGTACACCAGGTCATCTGGGCAAGATTAACCCAGGCGATTGTGTATGCAGTACACCGGGGCATCTGGGCAAGATTAACCCAGGGAGTTGTGTATGCAGTACACCATGACATCTGGGCAAGATTAACACCGGCGATTGTGTATGCAGTAAACCGGGACATCTGGGCAAGATTAACACAGGCGATTGTGTATGCAGTACACCGGGAAAACTGGGCAAGATTGACACAGGCGTTTGTGTATGTAGTACAACATGACATCTGGGAAAGATTAACCCAGGCGATTGTGTATGCAGTACACCCGGACATCTGGGCAAGATTAACCCAGGCAGTTGTGTATGCAGTGCACCAGCACATCGGGGCAATATTAACCCTGGCGATTGTGTATGCAGTACACCGGGTCATCTGGGCAAGATTAACCCAGGCGGTTGTGTATGTAGTACACCGGGTCATCTGGGCAAGATTAACCCAGGCGATTGTGTATGCAGTACACCGGGGCATCTGGGCAAGATTAACCCAGGCAGTTGTGTATGCAGTACACCATGACATCTGGGCAAGATTAACACCGGCGATTGTGTATGCAGTAAACCGGGAAATCTGGGCAAGATTAACCCAGGCGATTGTGTATGCAGTACAGCGGGGCATCTGGGCAAGATTAACAGAGGCAGTTGTGTATGCAGTACACCATGACATGTGGGCAAGTTTAACACAGGCGATTGTGTATGCAGTACACCGGGACATCTGGGCAAGATTAACCCAGGCGATTGTGTATGCAGTACACCGGGACATCTGGGCAAGATTTACCCTGGCGATTGTGTATGCAGTACACCCGGACATCTGGGCAAGATTAACTCAGGTGATTATGTATGCATTACACCGGGACATCTGGGCAATATTAACCCAGGCGGTTGTGTATGCAGTACACCGGGACATCTGGGCAAGATTAACCCAGTTGATTATGTATGCATTACACCGGGACATCTGGGCAATATTAACCCAGGCGGTTATGTATGCAGTACACCGGGATGTCTGGGCAAGATTAATACAGGCGGTTGTGTATGCAGTACACCGGGACATCTGGGCAAGATTAACCCAGGCGATTGTGTATGCAGTACACCGGGACATCTGGGCAAGATTAACCCAGACGGTTGTGTATGCAGTACACCGGGACATCTGGGCAAGATTAACCAAGGCGATTGTGTATGCAGTACACCGGGACATCTGGTCTAGATTAACCCAGGCGGATGTGTATGCAGTACACCGGAACATCTGGGCAAGATTAACACAGGCGGTTGTGTATGCAGTACACCCGGACATATGGGCAAGATTAACGTAGGCGATTGTGTATGCAGTACACCGCGACATCTGGGCAAGATTAAGGTTGGCGGTTGTGTTTGCAGTAGACCGGGACTTCTGGGCACGATTAACACGGGCGGTTGTGTATGCAGTAGACCGGGATATCTGGACAAGATTAACATCGGCGTTTGTGTATGCAGTACACCGGCTCATCTGGGCAAGATGAGCCCAGGCGATTATGTATGCATTACACCGGGACATCTGGGCAATATTAACCCAGGCGGTTATGTAAGCAGTACACCGGTATGTCTGGGCAAGATTCACGCAGGCGTTTGTGTATGCAGTACACCGGGGCATCTGGGCTATATTAACACTGGCGATTGCGTATGCAGTACACCGGGTCATCTGGGCAAGATTAACCCAGGCGGTTGTGTATGCAGTACACCCGGACATCTGGGTAAGATTCACGCAGTCGTTTGTGTATGCAGTACACCGGGGCATCTTGGCAAGATTAACACAGGAGATTGTGTATGCAGTACACCCTGACATCTGGGCCAAATTAACCAAAGCGATTATGTATGCAGTACACCGGGATGTATGGGCAAGATTAACGCTGGCTTTTGTGTATGCAGTACACCGGAACAATATTAACACAGGCGATTGTGTATGCAGTACACCGGGACATCGGGGAAAGATTAACACAGGCGATTGTGAATGCAATACACCGGGTCATCTGGGCAAGATTAACCCCAGGCGGTTGTGTATGCAGTGCACCGGGTCATCTGGGCCAAATTAACCAAGGCGATTGTGTATGTAGTACACCGGGATGTCTGGGCAAGATGAACGCAGGCTTTTGTGTATGCAGTCCTCATGTATCTGGGAAATATTAACCCAGGCGATGTGTATGCTGTACACTGGGACATCTGGGCAAGATTAACACAGGCGATTGTGTATGCAGTACACCGGGGCATCTGGGCAATACTAACCCAGGCGATGTGTATGCAGTACACCGGGACATCTGGGCAATATTAACCCAGGCGATATTGGATGCAGTACACCGGGACATCTGGGCAAGATTAACCCAGGCGGTTGTGTAGGCAGTACACAGGGGCATCTGGGCAATATTAACCCAGGCGATTGTGTATGCAGTACACCGGGGCATCTGGGCAATATTAACCCAGGCGATTGTGTATGCAGTACACCGGGGCATCTGGGCAACATTAACCCAGGCGAGTGTGTATGCAGTACACGGGGACATCTGGGAAAGATTAACCCAGGCGGTTGTGTATGCAGTACACCGGGACATCTAGGCAAGATTAACGTAGGCGATTGTGTATGCAGTACATCGGGACGTTTGGACAAGATTAACCCAGGTAATTGTGTATGCAGTACACCGGGGTATCTGGGCAAGATTAACGCAGGCTATTGTGTATACAGTACACCGGGACATCTGGGCAAGATTAACGTACGCGTTTGTGTATGCAGTACGCCGGAGCATCTAGGGTTCAAGATTACATAGGCGGGAAGTTGTGTATAGCAGTACACCGGGGTCATCTGGGCAAGATTAACGCATGCTTTTGTGCATGCAGTATACCGGGACATATGGGCAAGATTAACCCAGGCGTTTGTATATGCAGTACACATCGTTGTCTAGGCAAGATTAACGCAGGCGATTGTGTATGCAGTACACGGGGACATCTGGGAAAGATTAACCCAGGCGGTTGTGTATGCAGTACACCAGGACATCTAGGCAAGATTAACCCAGGTAATTGTGTATGCAGTACACCGGGGCATCTGGGCAAGATTAACACAGGCTATTGTGTATGCAGTACACCGGGACATCTGGGCAAGGTTAACGTAGGCGTTTGTGTATGCAGTACACCGGGGCATCTGGGCAAGATTACCACAGGCGATTGTGTATGCAGTACACCGGGGCATCTGGGCAAGATTAACGCAGGCGTTTGTATATGCAGTACACATCGTTGTCTGGGCAAGATTAACGCAGGCTTTTGTGCATGCAGTATACCGGGACATATGGGCAAGATTAACCCAGGCGATTGTGTATGCAGTACGCCGGGGCATCTGGGCAAGATTAACCCAGGCGATTGTGTATGCAGTACGCCGGGACATCTGGGCAAGATTAACCCAGGCGATTGTGTATGCAGTACACCGCGATTTCTGGGCAAGATTAACGCAGGCTTTTGTGTGTGCAGTACATCAAAACATCTGGGCAAGATTAACGCAGGCGATTGTGTATGCAGTACACCGCGATGTCTGGGCAAGATTAACGCAGGCTTTTGTGTATGCAGTACATCGGGACATCTGGGCAAGATTAACACAGGCGATTGTGTATGCAGTACACCGGGTCATCTGGGCAAGATTAACCCAGGCGGTTGTGTATGCAGTACACCGGGGCATCTGGGCAAGATTAACCTAGGCGGTTGTGTATGCAGTACACCGGGTCATCTGGGCCAAATTGTGTATGCAGTACATCAGGACATCTGGGCAAGATTAACACAGGCAATTGTGTATGCACTACACCGGGGCATCTGGGAAAGATTAACGCAGGCGATTGTGTATGCAGTCACAACAGGAGCATTCTGGGCAAGATTAACCCCTGGCGAAATTGTGTATGCAGGGGGTACAACAGGGCCCAAAAATTCTGGAGCAAGGATTAACCCGGGCCGGATTGTTAACAGTACACCGGGGCTTCTGGCAAGATTAACCCAGGTAGTTGTGTATGCAGTACATCGGGACTTCTGGACAAGATTAACGCAGGCGATTATGTATGCAGTACACCGGGACATCTGGACAAGATTAACATAGGCAATTGTGTATGCAGTACATCAGGACATCTGGGCAAGATTAACACAGGCAATTGTGTATGCAGTACACCGGGGCATCTGGGAAAGATTAACGCAGGCGATTGTGTATGCAGTACAACGGGGCATCTGGGCAAGATTAACCCGGGCGATTGTGCATGCAGTACACCGGGGCTTCTGGGCAAGATTAACCCAGGTGGTTGTGTATGCAGTACATCGGGACATCTGGACAAGATTAACGCAGGCGATTGTGTATGCAGTACACCGGGACATCTGGACAAGATTAACATAGGCAATTGTGTATGCAGTACATCAGGACATCTGGGCAAGATTAACACAGGCAATTGTGTATGCAGTACACCGGGGCATCTGGGAAATATTAACGCAGGCGATTGTGTATGCAGTACAACGGGGCATCTGGGCAAGATTAATCCGGGCGATTGTGTATGCAGTACACCGGGGCTTCTGGGCAAGATTAACCCAGGTGGTTGTGTATGCAGTACATCGGGACATCTGGACAAGATTAACGCAGGCGATTGTGTATGCAGTACACCGGGACATCTGGACAAGATTAACATAGGCAATTGTGTATGCAGTACACCGGGGCATCTGGGAAAGATTAACGCAGGTGATTGTGTATGCAGTACATCGGGACATCTGGACAAGATTAACGCAGGCGGTTGTGTATGCAGTACACCGGGACATCTGAGCAAGGTTAACGCAGGCGATTGTGTATGCAGTATATCGGGACATCTGAACAAGATTAACGCAGGCGATTGTGTATGCAGTACACCGGGACATCTGGGCAAGGTTAACGCAGGCGATTGTGTATGCAGTATATCGGGACCTCTGGACAAGATTAACTCAGGCGATTGTGTATGCAGTACACCGGGATATCTGGGCAAGATTAACCCAGCTGATTGTGTATGCAGTACACCGGGGCATCTGGGCAAGATTTACCCAGGCGGTTGTGTATGCAGTACACCGGGACATCTGGGCAAGATTAACCCAGGTGATTGTGTATGTAGTACACCGGGACATCTGGGCAAGATTAACCCAGGCGATTGTGTATGCAGCCTTCTACATGGCAAAAACTGCACTGCAATGTACATATAATTCCTAATAAACTCAATATTTAGATGAACAAGAATCAGAATATCCCGACCTGGTGCAAGGCCCAGTCCTCACCAGAGTTATTCAGCTCTAGCCCAAAAGCAATATGATTAGTACATGTATTATCCATTTTAATGGGCATGATATGATTTAACTCTTTAGTTTAGTACTATGATGTATCATGGGATGTATGTCGGTGTCCATAAACATATCTAAACTAGATAAGGGATGTTTACGTAATTTTTTCTGCAAAAATGTATATGTTGCGACTCCCAAAGGGTCGCGAAATATACTTTTTTGTGGAGAAAAAAGAAAAAAATCAAAATCTTGCGGATTTGCAATTTTAGAACTTTTGGCCACCCTGCAACTTCAATTTGATCCACTGTATGCAGGGGCTATGATGAAAAAACATTTTTTCATTGTCTTTTTTTTAAATATTTTCCCCAAAAACTCCTGTTATGCCCCTTTAATATGGCAATCAAGGACAATAGACCAAACATACATGTCAACAGTAATTATATGTATCTTGTGAAAATTGATCAATGATTACCTGACTTTATTTATATTACATGTTGTTCCGATGTTTCATTACACCATATTCAGCTGGCTATATATTTTGTTCTTTATTACACCACCAAATACATGTATTTTCAAACTGACATGAATAATACATGCCCAGAATTTGACCTGTGGTTTGCGAACTTCTGGTATATGCTGGTCCAATATGGCGATTAAGCCATAGACACACTAAACTAAACACAGGAATATATCGACGGGAAATTGCTTGAAATTGGACAACTACACTATTAACAGCCACTGCACCACCCTTCCAACAGACATGCAAGCGCGCTAGTATCAATACATTTCCGTTGAAAAAAATGTTATATTGTATGAGCCAACTTGTGATTTAGTGGATTTAGTGGAAGTTTCCCGTGCTGTCACTCGGAATACTTCATTCCAACACAATTTTTACAACTGATGCATTCACAAATGATCAAACTTCATTTTCCCGTTACAGGTTGTAGTACCACCATCCTTACCGATTTCCAGCAATCTATCCATGAACATGGTGGGACGTTTCTACTATGTGGCAGTAATTATATACATACTATTATTATACAGTCAACTCGTGATAGTTTTGAAAACATAATGATGGCACTGTGCGTAGATTAATCACAAAATCATTTATTATACCGCAGTCACATTTGCCACGGCGGCCGTACGGTCTTTCAATTTCTACGGCCAATATCAATTCTACGGCCATCGCAAAAAGATAGGTATGAGTGACCCTGCGGCAATCGCAGTTTTTCTACGCTCACACCTTTTATAATTCCAGGGGAGTCGTTTTGAAAATGGCAGTTAAACCATTTTCAAACTACTCCCGTCTGTGTACCAGAGGGGAGTCGTTTGAAAATGGCAGTTAAACCATTTTCAAACGACTCCCGTCTGTGTACTAAAGGGGAGTCATTTGAAAATGGCAGTTAAACCATTTTCAAACGACTCCCGTCTGTGTACTAGAGGGGAGTCGTTTGAAAATGGGGAGTACTTTGAAATTCCTACATTCTGACAACTCTAGTTAATTGCCGCACTCTGTATCCTTGTCCACGCAATAAGTCAAATTCTACTTGACGGATCGGTATACATGTTTATTACGGCAAGTATTACTTTTTAAAATGTTTGATGACTTATCTCCCGTTGGAGGCCATTTTTATTAATGTTCGCACTCTGTATCCTTGTCAACACAAACACTAGAGTCCTACTCGATGGATCATAACCATATTTGGTACACTTGTTTGTCATGGAAAGAGGAAGAACTCTATCGTGTTTCAGAGCGTTATCTCCCCTTGTTGACTGGCCATGACTCGACGTGTCTCGATAGTGTGACATCCGACACTCTCCTCTTGTTCAATCAATGTGCGTTAAAACTTAAGTTTTAGTTTCTGAGGGGTATACCAATCAGTGTTACTGATTTCTTATCCCCCCCACCTTGTATACTGCCACACATCGACGTGCGCATAGTGTGACCGTTGGTACTCTTGTTGCGCTTTAATCCACCGAAAGATGTTTCAGAATGTTACATTAGAAATTGAATGAAAAACTACAAGTGGGATCAATCGGCTTCTTCGAGGTAAACAGGATGCACTTTGGGCTATGTAACGTTGAAATAATCAGGACAAAATTAAAAGCAAACAAGCAAAATAAATGACATTGACTGTACAGTGTGGCGGTGATTTCAAATTGACGTCAAATAAAAATGTTGATAGGATCCCTTCTAGTTTAGTTTTAACACCTAAGAAATTGACCAACAAACACCAGGAATGTGCATATTGTATCGACGAAATATAAAACCGTACATGTACCTTACTATTATCATATTATATTAACCTTCAATGGACTTGAAACATATCATCAACGGTCTGCCACACTGAAACATGGGGAATAGAATCTAACATTATCGAAATTGGTTAATAACTACCTCAGCTATACCAGTATTTGTCTATTTGAATAGTCATTATTTAAGGAAATTATTAAAATAACATGTAACATGCTTTCCTTCAGAGGTTTCAGTAAATTATTATTATCCGTATTTACATAAATGAGGCGGCCATCTTGGATTTTATTATATGGGTTAGTTTAAACAATATTTATTAAATTATAAGTCATGTAAAGGAACAATACATGGTATGTTACAAACACTAAAGAGTTTGTGGATTGGAAAACAAGCTTAAAACAGCTTATAAATATGAATTCTTCTCCACTATAAGCGTGAGTCCAATATACATGGCATTACTGTCAGGCAGGTTATGACTAGTTAATTATCAATGGTGATTGAAATAACAATTGATCATTTATATATTATATGAAATAAATGGTAATATGTGTAGATTGATGATGGAATGTGTATTTTATATTATTATTTATCACACTACAACTTCAATATTTCATTACTAAACAAGGGAGTACACACATAAAATGATCAATGTAATCGAAATTATAACTATTGCATGCGAAATTTGATCCGGGTGGGGAGGGTGTGGTGGGGACGAGGCAACTGGGGGGTAAAGGGATGGTGCACTGATTGCTGACATGGTGGCTCGTACTGGAAATCTTCCCACTTGTCTCCTCAATTGCCGAAACGCCTTGTAGCCACGATGAACTTCAGGACCTGCTGAAATACGAAGCTGTTTTCCTCAAATGCCCAATGTTCGCTGCCGCGGAGCAGTGTGTCGGCTGTGGGAGGACATGGAAGGTTGTTAATATGTGTGTTTCGCTGAAGTGTATATTTGTTGCAATACAAGAGAAAGTGGCTGACTGTTTATATGGATCCGCATGTGCAGTGGGGGTGTCAACGATATATCTTCTGTGAAGGTCGAAGTTGAGAGCACTACATGAAAGACGAAGGCGTGTATGAAGAATGTGTACTGTCCTGTTTCCGACGTTAAAATGAGGTGATGATTTGACATAATTGGCGTTTAGGTTTGCTTTGAAAGAAGACAGAGATTGAGAGTCATTTATGTTCGGATTCAGTTCATTCCAGTCACGAATGGTGGATGGTAAGTATGAGTGGTTGTACTGTTGTGTGCGATAATATATGTGAGGTATATCGTCAGCATTTCTAAGATTGTAGCCATGCTGCCTTTGAACGGGGATTACATTTTAGAGATAAGATGGTGTAAGATTGTTTAACATCTTATAGAAAAGGACTAGTCTGTGTTTCTTACGCCTATCTGTCAATGTTTCCCACCTGAGTTCCTGATAGAGTCTGGCTATGTTGCAAGTTTGGTCGTGCCCGACACTATTCTGGCAGCTTCAGTTTGCACAGCCTGCATGTCATCTTTCATCTGGTTCGAGCAATTATCCCAGACAACATCGCCATATTCAAGGAGAGTTTGTGTTCTTTGACAGGATCGAGTGAGGCATCATTCATGAGTAGAGGAGAATGTTGTGGTTTGTTGTATTTCCTGGAAAAAGTCATAGTCATAGTTTCAGTTGTTGATGGATTGAAGTTTACGAGCCACTTCTCTGACCATTTGTGAATAATGTTAAGATCGTTGTTTAGAATAGTTGAAGAAAGGACAGGGTTATCGACGATAACGTAGAGACTGGTGTCGTCGGCGAAACGACGACTGTTTGATTTAATTTCCTCAACGATATCGTTTATGAAGATAAGAAAGAGAAGAGGATCAAGAATAGAACCTTGAGGAACACCGGCATTCAATGAGGACCACTGCGAACTGGAATTAGAATAAACTACCCTTTACTGTCGATTAGATAAATAGGAAGAGAACCATTTATGAAGAGAACCGTGAATACCAAGGGAAGACAGTTTGTATAGAAGACCGCGATGCCAGACTCTGTCGAAAGCTTTAGAGATGTCACAAAAGACTGCTCTGACCTCCTTGCCGTCATCAAGTGCCTTACAGATGTCGTTGTATACATAAGTTAGTTGGTTGATAGTAGACTCGCCTCTAATAACGTCGGATTGGAAGGAATTTAACTTATTGTTGTCAGTACTTTTTAAAGGTGGGTGTACCGTTGGCTAGCTTCCAAGAAGAGGGGAAATGAGACATGCGGATCAATGTTGTAAAGTATGTAGATAGGGGGAGTTTATATGGGTTAGCCAATGTGTTACCTATTAAACTGTTTACACTATTGGTACCTTAATGGATTCTGATTCACCTCTAACTCAATGTGTGCATTTAATTACTCTGAGATTGCATTTTACAATTTACAGCAATACACAGGCAATCAGATTACCACGAAATCAGTAACACCGATAGAGGTACCCCTCAGAAATGTTTTCACCAATTTCTAAGGCATGTGACATTGGTTACACGAACACGCAAATTAGACAAAATCTTTAACGCAAACTTCTAACTCATTTGACCTTCGCTTTAGGAACAGGGACGGAATGAGTGGGCAACATAATGAAAATACGGATGATGAATAATAAGCTTAATATGCAGTTTCAAATCAATCCGAGATACGGTTGCATGTATTAGACGGCCTGCCAGGGCATGAACAAAATGTTTTGATGGCATTATTTTTTACAAATGGGTACCCATGCTGGATTATATCTATGATGGGTAAGCTTTCGGATTGGGGTGGGTACCCCCTCAAATGTGACCTTTGAAGGTCATTTCAACGTCATTTAGGGGTTAAATTAAAAAAAATCATAGGTGTCTTAATGTTTGCTTATATAGGTAGCAATCACTCATAAAATCAATGTTGCAGATGGAAACAAGTTAAATGCTGGTAGTACTATTATTGGTAGTAATATACAATGAAAAATAAAGAATAACAAATTAATATGGCCGCCCAAATGGTGACACTACATGGAAAAAAACAGACATGTTCGTGCATATGCAACATAAACTAGCTCTGTGTATGTGTTTGTTACTGAATGTCTTCACAAAATCAATTTGTATCATGGTATGACATTTAATAAAATAGTATATTAGATCATTTACTTACTTAAATTCCAAGACGGCCGCCAATAATTACAAATGTGAACTTTTCAAATGAATAATTTGTAAATTGCCACATTTCCACTCCAGACCTAGTGATTATCATTTCAACATTTTTATTTACAACGTGGGTTATAGTTTTTTAAAATTATACATTTAGATATGGATCTACACTCAAGCTGGACTGTTTGGGGGCAGTTCCAAGGTCATTCATGTGTCAAAATCAAGACAAAAAGCTTTTTTTTTCTCTATTTCGCTATTTGGCATATATAACTCATACATGTAAAAACAGTGTCGAGCATGACCTGTTATTAATTGGCTATACTATATATTTAGTAGATCAGCCAGGTAATGCAGAAATAAATAATCAAGATGGCCGCCAAACTGCAAAATATGCAATACAATGTGAAATGTAATCTTGCTACGTAGAAAAACCAGATACAAATATGTTATTATATATGATATGTCTTTTATACCATGTATGTATGGTATAATATGTAATTTACTATTATACAATGACATGCCATTTACTAACTTTTAATCAAGATGGCCGCCATTAGACACAAATTCACAGTGTTCAAATGGTTAAATGTTTCATTGTGATATTTGGGACTGGGATGTACATGTACATGTAAAGTGAAATACGTTTTGTTAAAGTCGTGCGTACTACTATGAGACAATATGGTTCATTGTGTTTGATCAGTAAATCTGCCCATGAGGGAGTACCCCAGTCTACATTTGATTTTCAAAGAACCAAACACAGTGAGTCATTTTCACGGCAAATGGTTAGAGAAATTTGCATATATCTTGCATATGGTTGTCAGACCAGAATTGTGAAAAAATCGTTGAATCATTTGCTAACAACAATTCAGTTATTCACCTACCAATGTGTTCACAATCAGAATGAAAAGGGCAGTATTAGATAACCACATACCCAATATGACATATGTATAGAAACAAACTGTTACCACACTCCTCTCGATTGGACAAATATAATTTTGGAATACGAGCACAAAATTTAATTCTAATTGCATATAGGACGCACCTCTAATTCCATATTTGGTAAATACATTACCATGTGGATTTGGTCATCAATGTACTCTCGCCATGGCTTATGCTGTTCGCATGTCGGTTAATTCTCATTCATTACAATAACTGTACTGTCCAACAAACATTAACTTGTGATTAAAATGAAGTCGTGTTCATTTAGCAGAAAATCTTGCAATTATATCTCACACAATTATTTCCAATGCTGAATTACCTGCAAATTACTGCATTGTGATATTGAAAGAGTCATTATTGCGTGTATATATGGCTTGTTTCTTGTTTTGAGCATGTAACTGAGCGTAACACGATGTCAGTTGTATCATTCGGTGTGATCCACATAATTTAAATTGATATCTTAAATATACGGTTTAGCCTTACTGTATTACAGTTTACGTGTACCTGATATTACAGCTTAATGCTTCCTTCGACTAGAACGTTCCCTAGCATGAACAATGCATGATATGCGGAAGCCGTGCAGCCACTTCACGCATTGAAGAGAAGAAGTCAATTCTGGATACAGCATAGCTCTGACATAGCGGCAACAAGCTATCTATATAGTAGTTAAACACTTTTACTAGTAATAAACACTGCCAAAAAGGATCCAAACAATCTGTTATTTCAACTAATCCCAACAACTGAATCACCATATTTTGATGAGAGCTACATACATGTATGTCCAGATGCGACGTTGAATATTATGATGTGACATTTGTCATTCATCATAATCCTTTGCTATTCTGTACAAGAAACCGCACTATGCCAAACACATAACCAGTTCTGCGTTTTAAAGGTGTCTGACATTCACTTCTTGGAGGTGAAACAATCTGTATATATCTCTAAGTAATACATAAACATTTCTATATATAATGGAATATGTTTGCAATAGTGAATTTGTTGTATTTGACAATGGCTGGTCATACGGGGCGCCATGCAGGACAGGTTAATTATGTGTACAAAATTGAGTTTTGTAGCACTAAAAATCACAAAATTCAATTCTGTGTCACAAAATTCAATTCTGTGTCATAAAATTCAATTCTGTGTCACAAAATTCAATTCTGTCAATTCTGTGTCACAAAATTCAATTCTGTGTCACAAAATTCAATTCTGCATACGTTTCGTATACAAAATTCATTTTTGTTATAAAGGATTCAATTTTGTAAGACAGAATTGAGTTTTGTGAAGAAAATTCAGTTTTGTGGGACAGAATTCATTTTTGTCCACAAAAATTAGTTTGCGTAGGATAGTCTATGTCATCTCTACGTTGATTGGTTGAGATCGGTCTTAGTCCATTTTACTAGATGGTGGAGTACACTTGCAGGTTTAAATATTTCAATGCGAAAATATAACCCAATATATCAATATTATACTTCTTTATGGACAGTTATTTTGGTTATATTATGATCACAAATGAGTGGTCACACCATATAAGCATATATAGGAGAAGGAGAAATAAGAAAAATATTCAGAATTTTCCCTCAATTATGTAAACAGGGTCAAACATATAGTAGCCGGGACATAGCTAGACCTGAGAGCATGCCCATATATAGAGAATACCAGGCTAGTGTATTTTGATATCAAGTTTATCAGGCAAGGCTAGAAAACGCGTAGGAATTCCGAGGCTTGCCGAGGAATTCCTACCGTTTCCGAGCCGAGCCTGATAAACTTGATATTAAAATACACTAGCCTGGTATTCTATTTATCAGGTAACGTTTTATGCTCGAACATGACATTAGATGACGTCGTATTCTAACAGTAGATCTAACTTTGTGAAACAAATGGTATTGGATCTGTGTCTACTAGTTGTGAAGTTATGTGTTCGCAACTATGTGTCTACATGCATTATTTACAGTATGCACCATCTTAGTATACATGGTATCTACACAAATACTACAAATGGTTTCCTCAAATGGCCCAATACACACATTCTGTTTGTAAACACAGACAGCAGTCAGAACACAGGTCACAGCGCGTGTATTATTGATTTAACTGGGGCAGATGTACATTGCGATACACAATAAATGAGGTCACCTACAACTGCAAGTACAGTACGTGTATTTACAGAATCTAAAGAGCTACATGTACCTTTATAATGCCAATAGAGACAGCAAAACAAAAACATAATAAATGAGACATAGCGAACCATGACAACGGATAAAGCGGTATACAGTCCCGACAAAAAACGCAATCGTATGTAAAACTGACAATTAAAACAATAACAACGTTTACTAATGTTGATAATGCGATGTATGACAGTTGTTATAGTGGTATTGTTATCTGCAGATATCTGGAGAATCTGAAGCATTCTTATTGAAGAAGATAAATTCTGCTAATTAATTAGTTCACACTAAAATATAAGAGACCGAACATATTTCTTCATTGCTGAGTTTGATACAGAAATATTTCATTATTTGCGATATTCCATTCTACGCTTTAAACAAATCTTATTTATGATTTAAGCCAAATTAAATCGTCAGAAATATCGGTGATTGTTTGTCCCTCTTGGAACACTATATATATAGTCGCCTTCATCTAGTTCTAGTCTGACTCTCATGCCAAGACCGGCAATTCACCGCATTATTATCGTATCCTCGATAATATTGCCCTATTTCGTTTACCTGAGATATGTGGACCAATTTCGACCAAATGCTTGGTCAATAAAAGCCGTATGGTATGTATCCGCTTGTGTAGATTATCTCCCTTGATCAAATCGAACTGAATCATTAATAATTTGTGTTTTCGTGTAAATGATAACGATTACAGGTTTCGCATGTGGGAGCATTCCGTGAGTATTGTAATGGCATATTTTTATCATGTGTTTTGTGCAAGTCACTCCGACTAATTGCAGTAGCAATTTATTCTATTTGTAAACGAAGGGCGAACACGATTGAAATGTTTACTAAGCTATGCATTTTATATTACGATTCAGTCCAATATCGGTCATGCGCCCTGTACTGTACATGAGAATATTGCCAATTCTAACTTGTGACAAATATCACGTGAATTTTCCGAATGACTTTCATTCACTCTATGTAGGATACATGTAAAACTCCAATCCCAGTCGTCTGTACATTCATTTTATTAAGTCATGTACGTTCACAGTGTAGTGTAAATAGTGAAAATGCTATTGCGACCAGGATATACCAGATCAGAAAGTTCTGCACTGAATGCACTGATTTATACGTCAGTAAGCTGTAATAAGGACATGATGTGACGCATAATTTTATTTCAATCACTGTTGCCTGACTTAGGTCAGCCTGTGGAATCCTGCAGTCTGATAGAGTCTACAGTGTTTATCATTAGTAATGTAATACTGTGTGTTTGCACAGGGAAATGCTTGGCATAGTTGCTCTTTATTTAATTACCGCAGTTGGCCGCGAGCAGTCTGATCAGGGTAAGGCCGGGTCTCAATTAAATGTTTGTTTACTAATGGTAAATAACTGTGAATGACGTCGACATTCACATGTATGGCTGTGAATACATATTGTTGTGTACGCTTGATATAGTGGCTGTTCATTAATGTGTTATTATCGCATTCTCCGACATATGCATTCCATCAGCCCTCATTCTTCCAACTAGTGAAAATGTCTTTGTGTACATTGCAATTTATCATGATTAATCATTGTAATTTACTGGGTTGCTTAGTATTACCATGCAATCATAATAATGATTTCATGTGCATTATTGTGACTATTATGGAGACTATAACACGTTACACTCTGGTAACAACACCGTTGGTGTTTTGTAGTCCCAGCCAGTCAGCAAGCCAGCCAGCAACCAGCGACGGCACGTCTATCTGGTGTTATTGCGTAGAACCAGTACGCTGCACCGATACTATTCTGTGGTCCACTACACGACGCCGTGTACCAGTGGAGACTCTGCTCCGTGTGGACCAGGGCGTAACGAGCGGGGTATTATTCCGGTGACATCATTCCGTCCAAGGACGAGATGAATTTCAAAGGACGTCCACCCATGCGATGTATTCACCCCATCCGCCCAAGTAGTCGTTAATACTTCAAAGTAATGTAACTGAACGACATCATAAAATGTCACCGTCATCATGGCGGAACCCTGAGTTAGATAACAGATACTCCGAGTTCGTATCTTGAACGTGATGAACATTGTTATACGATACTTATCTGTTCAAGAATCGTGACTGTGCCTTGGTTGTGTGACTGTGCCTTGGTGAACCTTCGAGAGGACGTTTGAACATTCATTATTTGCATATATCATTATTTGTAAATACATCAACATTGTAACTATATACCTTGTTGTCTCTTTCCACAACGTGCTTGGTGTTCCGACCCAACGATAAACTATCCCAGTGTCACCCTGGCGTGACATCCATATTATAGATCCAGATCTATCTTAAGGATCAGAGATGCTGGCCCTTGAGTATCCGCGATGTGTGCCAGTTCTGCATGTGATTTGTGCTGTCATGTTACAATTTGTATAAGCTGGATAGTATTGTCCTACTGTTTCTTCCATGGTGAAATGAAACAGTTATATCAAATGGTCATGTTGAGTGACTTGATTATCACCCTGTCCAATGCCTACATGCTTTGCTTTCTTCCAATGGAATAATAGTCCCTACACATACTCACTATCTAATTATATTGTCTATAAGATACGTTCAATGTGTGGTCGGTAGCGAGCACTCGAAGTATAATGTAACGATCATTGTTTCTCTTCACCGGATTGCCAACATGGTTTGGACCTCATTTAGATGTTCGGCCTTCTGGTACGTGAGGGTTCAATCCTGGCATACCCCGTTAAAAGGAAACACACTTAGTGTTAATATGATTACTTTTTGTGATGGAACTAAGTAACTGTGGTGTAGCATGGACCTGGCACCAGGTCCGGTAATTCTAATTTGACGGCTGATGTAAATCTTGATGTAAAAGTTAGTTCTGATTTTGGTATTTACCAACAGTACACAGATATGTCAAATACGGGATGGACCCCGTTGGTCCGACAGGCTGTTGACAGGTCGTTATATACAACACTCAATCATTTACAAGATGTATCAGCTGTTTATTCGGGTGGGTGGGGAGAGAATATATTAAAATATGGTGCTAAACGTTAGAAAGTTACTATGTATAAGGATTGCCACTAACGTACCACATGCCATGTAACATTTAGCGAGGAAACCTCATACAATTTATATTTTACCTACATAAAGATTGTGTTTTTTTTCTTCAGTTTTCCAATATGGCATTTGAAGGCCTAGACCAAAATATACGCAAATCAATAAGAATGTTGTACCGAAAACTACCGAAAACTGTAAAAAGACATCTCATTGTTTTCGTTCCTCTGATTACATAGATATTTCATTTTATACAAATTTGAGTTTGTGACCAATTTGAATGCAGCTCCAATTGTCCAAATTTTAAAATATCTTCCGTTAGTTTAATCAATAATACAAAATCTAGGATAACATTAGTCACAAATTCCATGAAAATAGCATGCTAATTGGAAATATCTTCATTGTCAGCAATAGGCTAAATGCGAATTAATTGAATACAACATACTGTTTTGGCGGCCATCTTAGATTTACGAACAGTGACTTTGAGAAAAATGGTATCAATACGTTTGTAAACAATTTCTCTGTCGACAAATACACTTATTTTCATTATCGCTAGTAAAATGGCTTAAATATCAACAAAGATATGACGTACAGCATGATATGTTCTTGTTTCTTTGGCAAATTGGCGGCTATCTTGAATTTCAGACAGGTTTTTTCTCAATAATTCGGCATTTTCAGAATCCGCATTTATATAGCTACCAAAATAATTCATCAGCAGACGGCTATCAATGCTATTATAAACCATATACGTGCATTTATACACACATATCAATGTCAAATTTTGGGTCTAAATGACCTCAAAAATGACCCCTAAAGGTGAAATCTGCGAGGGTACCTACTCCTATCCAACATTTTACATATCATAGAAGTGGGTGCCCATTTGTAACAAAAAATGCCATCAAAACTTTATTGGAGGCCTTTTATTGGCCTTGGTGGGTCGTCTATAATGTACATAGCCGACAACTTAGATGCAAATCCCGGACAAACAGACGGATGTACAGACAGACGGACGCACAGCGTGTTTTATGTAACAAACTAATTTTCATATTTATTACAATAGGGTAATATGATTACAATTTACATTAAATGTTACAATTACACCCATTTTATGCAATAAAATATTAGCGTGCTGTTGTGCAACAGGTGCAGTAGTACATGCATAATGAGAGCTCGATAATTCGGTGATTCGAATCGAGCGAAATTCAGACTGGACACCTGGTTCGGCCCTTAAGTCGTATTTGGCATTTTGTATGTGACAGTTGAATCAAGAATTGTTGTTCGCGACAGTAGCGAATGCTTGGCGTTTTATCTTAATCTGGATTAGAACATTGTATGTAACCAAAATTTGCATTAACTGATATCGCTATCTATATTAAACTAGAAGGCAAGATAGACGATAGTGTATTGTTCCATGATGAAGAATACCGATAACAGCGTTTGAACCTACCTATATTCATAACTGAAAGATGCACAACTGAAAGATTCCGACCTGTGACATAAAAAATATCCCGTTGCCCATTACCCCACCCATCTGTTGCCGTACATTACATTATTGTTTTATATATTTAAGCCTGCCGTACTGTAGGACAACGGGTGCGTGGGGTAGCGGACTATTGAAACCTAACTAAAAACGTACAGTAGGACAAAGACAATGGGTGAGTGGGGTAATATGATTTTATTTTCAATGGGCGTTTTAGTTTAGGTCAGAGTTTTTGACCTGTGTTAATTCTAGGGACAAAGGTCATTGAAATTACGTTAATTCACAGCGTACATAGCGCACGATATTTACGTTTTGTTAACCGGCAAGTCTTCCTCACTCTCCAGCAGCTGTCTGTAGGCGCTAAGCTCTATTTCTAGTGATAGTGTCAGGTCCATTACGGTCTGTAGTTCCGTGAAGATACCCTCCATCTCGGTCCGCAGTCTGGTGATCTCTTCTTTCAGTTTGGAACTCTCCAACATGTGCTTCGTAATTGTGGCGTCGTAATTTCGTTGCAACTCCTTCAGTTGGGCAGTCTGTTGGCGGTCACGCGACAACGTGAGATTAGAACAAGGCCCAGTGTTATTAGTGTATTAGCCGGAAAGGGTCACCATTACCACTGGGGGGGTATTGCTGCTCGTAAAAGGGCTGTTTGCGACCGTTCAAATAATACAGCCGCAAAATCGTATGTACACGTTGTAAAACGTACCGAAAACATTGCAATCAAGATGGCCGCCAATACACCTCAACCTTACAACACCACATTAAAAATCATATATAAATATATTTGATTTGATCAGTTATTCGGTTATTCGTATTCGGTTATATTTTAGAAGTGAAATACAAGCTTTTGCTTTTTCAATAAATGTTTATTGCTTGAAGATTTATGTACATATATCCAAAAGGACCGCCAACAATCACAAGCTCCGTTCATTTGCAATCGTGTCGATTTTATTACATCATTTTGCATTTCAAAACATACTTACATAATATCACATGTACACAGTAAATGGAAATGATAATAGCAAAACTATCTTGGACAAATATTGTGTTTGCCAAAATTCAAATATCACGATTTCCATCGTGTTATATATCTATTTGATGGCAGTAAGCATCTGAAAAAAGTAGACAGTGTTACATTGACGCAGTCAAACAAATGTAAAACATACTTGGATAAATGCCAAATCACCAAAATTTAACGTGGCCGCCATAAGTTAATTTATTAGTATTGCACAATTTAACATTGAATAAGACGGTTATCGTATTAAAATTGATTAATCCTGCTTAGACAAGGTTTATAATTGGGAAATTATTATAATATACCTGAGTAAGTATGGCATTTGTATGAAATATTACTACTTTGTTACTTTCCATATTAATATTTCTGACCTTCAGCCCATGAGTTGGGCGATATGACATCCAGTACCTTGTCTTCATTAAAGCAAACAATAAACGGTTGTATGTCCAACTAACAGAGAAATATGTCCGATGTGGCTTCATATACACTTAGTTTAATAGTTTAAACAATATTTATTTCAAATTGAATACATGCATATATACGTCAACATACATAGACAGACCGTGTGAATATTCAAGTTTGGTTAATTGTTGATTAATCCCAGGAATGCATCTCAAACCATTGGCATTCTCTTGTGAATATTAATGTAGGTAGTCGTTGACCTATTAGCCTTTTTAAGTACTATTGCTGACTATCGAACCGATCGAGTCGTCTCCCATCATGCAGTGAAGCGATTAGAGGCAATTATGACTTGTTGAACCAATCGGAATACAAAGCTGTTTTCATTATCGCTTAATCGCTTAACTACTTTGCTCCATCCGAACATTATATATTGTCACTGAACAGATTTCACAAACATGATGTTAACGATATACATATAATGCATGACAATACCCAGCTTTCGAACATCATAAAGCATTGTACTGTTACATGTTTATTATAAACTGACTGTGAATCTCATTTTAATACTGCACTGCCTATATTATTTAATCACTAGATATGTTATATCGCATATGAACATTTTCAAGGAGAGTTCGGACATATTCAAGCTCTGTGGCGAGAGCAATACGGTTTCGGTCTGAGACGGAGAGTTGTGATCTGGCATCGTCCAGTTTGCGGACTGTCTCTTCAAGGGTAGCTTTAAGTTCCTAGATAAGTGAAATATGGTTATACGTGTTTCAATCAAATCGGTATTTTATATCATTGAAGAAGGCGTAGCTCTTTATTTAATTTCATTTCTGACTATAAATAAGTACTCTGTTTGTTGAAACACTTTCCGCTGCGGCATAATTACGATATTAACAACATAGTCGGTGTGAAAAAATATGCATTTGCTGAAAGTTTTGCTAGAATATTAACGTTTGTGTTTATTTTCAGCCTGAGACACTGTAAAGCTAAAAACAAATCGGTACCATTTTTTTCCATCACTATCTTGGCCGCCATCTAGAATTCAAAATGGCAACCATTAATGTCAATAATGCTGCATATGTGTGGGTTTTTTGCTAGATAATTTTGTTATGATTGTTTTTATATTTGTGAATTGTACATTTTTGGATAGTGTATTGACACAATTATCAGAAAATAAATTTCACTATCTTGTCCAATCGATAGAGGGCCGCCATCTTGAATTTAAAAATGGCCACCCAATCCAACATATATTTTAAAATATCATTGTTCACTGTTGTATTATAGAACTAATTTGTCAACACTATTCTACTTGATATTATTTGTAAATAGCGTGTTATAAAAGCCAGCAATGAGTAGAGCTAACATATGATCATATAGTATGCCAAAATTGGCGCCAAGCTAAGAACATTATGGTACGTTTTTAAATAATTCAGTGCTTCTTCCTTAAATGAGGGTACATGTTTGTATATGACT
Organism: Conchocele bisecta; assembly: GCA_029237695.1. Taxonomy (NCBI): domain Eukaryota; kingdom Metazoa; phylum Mollusca; class Bivalvia; order Lucinida; family Thyasiridae; genus Conchocele; species Conchocele bisecta. The sequence continues at coordinate 50,110,944 of CM055274.1, forward strand.
ACCAACACAAACACTATTTATGTTGTTATTATTATATATAAAATATATTACTAATTAACAAACATGAGTGATACGGCATGCTTTAAATAATTAAAAATGGCCACCATATAAGCAGGTTTTAGTTAGTGTTACTGCATTTCAAATAACCCAAATATTATTTTGATATCGTTTCAAGTCCATCTCGATGTGTCATCATATATATATGCTATAGCGTAGATCGGCGCAAATGGTTACAGATAGTAGAAATATAATATGGCTGCCAATAATTACCACATTATAAGTTATTGTGATTCTACACAGGCTATATGTAATAGTTACTGCCCTAATCGAGGTGTTCATGTGTTTGAACAACCTACATGTGCCCATGGAACACCGAGCCGCGAAGCGGCGAGGTGTTTCATGGGCACATGTAGGGTGTTTAAACACATGGACACCTCGATTAGGACAGTAACTGACAGTAACTGACTTACACATCTACTTACTGACTACCCCGTTGGCTAGTATTCAGTGGAGATTTTTCCATTTGACATTAAAGGAACTGTCTCTACAGTTATAACAGTCAATCAATAACATCAATTTACGCATGCTGCCAGTGGGATTATACGTGTCACATTGACACATTTCTCATTATTATTTGTGTTTGACGTCTAACGTATACGTATGCGAAGCAAGCACTCAATATGCTGTATAATATGCATGGGAACATGCTTGCATAAATCATACTAATTCACAGAGAATACCAGGCTAGTGTAGTTTGAAATACCAGTTTATCAGGCAAGACTGGGCCGTTTCCGAGCCGAGCCTCATTATCGTGATATCGAAAGACATGAGACTAGATTTTATTTTATCAGGTAACGTTTTATGCTAGACTTGTTTACGTTACGTGTCTGATTAGTCTGACGTAGTTCGGTAACGTCATGTGACGTCGTTCGCAGGGTGTCCAACTTAGATAGGTACAACAGTAACAATAAATGGCAGCGCTAAGCGAAGCTTGTGCCCTCGCTGTCTGCCTTGACAATAAAAAAAACACAAATCCTCTGTGACCTTGACCTTGGGCGGTCGTACTGGCAGCCTTGATAATTAAATAAGGATTTTAACATTAGTGCCTTAAAAATGTGTCGTATTGCAAACAAGGTGAACATAGGTCATCAGTCAACTTGACCTTGGGCGGTCGGATGTGGGTAGCATGCATAACAAAGCACGATCACATTGTGGCCAAATATTATCAAAATTGATGAAGCGGTTCATGAGTTTTTGAAAAATGAAAGGTGTTACTATGCATGTACGTACGTACGCAGTACATGGACTACCGCTATATCCCCTTCTTGCCTATGAACGAACTACATTTGTACTACAAAACACGGTTACCTCCAAAATCAGGGTTTTGCAAATATACTATTATTGGTTTGTTTTATTTCGTCGTTGTTTGTTTTCTCTGTCTCTGTGTGCCATTACAAGAAGTCAAAGAGACCGTGTGTGCGTTGCGACGCCATGCCAACCAGGTTTAACCATCTCTTCGAACTGTACCTGTCGTGTTCGTTCGTGTGCGCACTTACACGCTGACCTCACTGTATTGCTCACCGACGTGTCGGGACGGCACGCTTGCGCTGTACATGCGTGGCCTTTTGTATTTTATTTAATTGTCACCGCTATTTTCTCATGTATTTAATTTGTGAGCGATTTATGGATTAATTCATTTCTGGTCACGTGTAAAATTGCGTTTATCTTATGCAGAAACAATAATTATGAAACATACGCAGTATTGTAACGTTATTATACACATCTATGTCATAAGTATATATCCGTGTTTATATATCATGTGTGTGGTTTATATAAATGTATGTCGTAATAGTAGCACATCCCGCGGTATGTGGAACATATATTTATATAAAATATTTAGCAGTGGTGGCTGTAAATGACGGACCCACACATGACGCAACAAAGAGACGTATATGGCTGTTCAATATATATAGCGGAATATTATAATCGACATGTGTAATTAAGATCATGCCTTAACAGCGCTCTAATACTAGTATGCTTACAATACAATATTCAAATATTCGTTGGAGAAAATTATATCGGCGACATATAGCAGTGCAACACACACAGCATGTATAAATATGAACTGCCTAAAACAGAATAATTCCAGCAGAAACATATTTACAAAATTCCCTAACATTTGATTGGTCCGTTGCAAGTCTCCGTCCAAAATTTATATCCCAGTAAACTCCATTCCGAACTACTTTCCGCAACCGTCAGGCGCAGTTAAAATAATTCTTAAGAAAACGGAAAATAAACACATTTTCTTGATGAATTTATTTCAAATGCTGGAATTATAAGGAATGAATGGCCTTTTTGTGGAATTTATCGGAGATATAAAGTTGGAAAAGTCGCGGGAATACTGGACGAGGCCTTAAAAAAATACAATTTTCGAAAATTGTAATTTTTTATCGCTTCGTCCAGTATTCCCGCGACTTTTCCAAGTTTATACTTTTCGAAAATTGTAATTTTTTATCGCTTCGTCCAGTATTTCCGCGACTTTTCCAAGTTTAAACCCCGATAAATTCCACAAAAAGGCCATTCATTCCTATATTGAATCAGGTTCAATGAAATGTATGAGTATGTCCATGCACTTTGCTAAACAGTTCGTGTTCCAAATCTCATGCAGTTTAATTGCCCGATACTGTATAAGCCTGAGCCAATACATCTTCACGATTCATATCATGACAACGGCTTAGTACATACTACAAAGTACATTCTCATAAATTTGTAGTATCGCGGTCCCTGATGTCGTCCAACTGTTATGATTATGATGATGATTATTATTACAAGGCCATCCTCGAGGCTGAGGTGAGCAGTATCCGCCTCAAAAACGCAGAACTCATGGAGAAGGAATACCACATGGAACGAGCGAATAGGAATCTTTCGAGTAAGTGTGTGTGTGTGTGTGTGTGTGTGTGTGTGTGTGTGTGTGTGTGTGTGTGTGTGTGTGTGCGCGTGTGTGTGTGTGTGTGTGTGTGTGTGTGTGTGTGTACGTGTGTGCGTGCGTGCGTGCGTGCGTGCGTGCGTGCGTGCGTGCGTGCGCGTGCGTGCGTGCGTGTGTGTGTGTGTGTGCGTGCGTGCGTGTGTGCGTGTGTGCGTGTGTGTGTGGATTATACAGCTTTCTGTTTGGGATGAATCCATTATATACTTATTTTAGTTAATAACACTAAAAACTTAGATAGCGTAAGAGGATTGGAAGGAAACATACATCTCGAACAGAGTTCCTCTCCTTACATATAAATGTGTATATACGTAAAATGTAGTCCAGGTATGTGAGTGTGTCAATGTGTGCGACATTATTCGGAAACCCCAACTGGCTGTAGTGAAATAAAGAAAAACGAATGTTGATTTTGTTTTGAGTATTAATTTGTTATGGATTTAAATATATGCCTGGTTGTTTGGAATATTCTTCCGCCAAGCACATATATGTTAAATTAAAGCAGCCCACACGTATTTCCAGATAGTGTAGACTCGTTTAATGTACTGACCTTGTAGACCAGCTTCGCGAAATTTACAAGCATGTTTAAATTATTAATCTGTTCTAAAGGGGGACCGCTTTATATTTGTTGGAAATGTATTAATTAAGAACATTGCGATTTTCCTGCATCAGAAGTGAAAGTTGGAAGATGATAATATAATCAAATATATACAATTAACCGTCTGCTGTGTATCTATATTTCAGACGAACTTTTCGAAGCCAACCAGGTATTGCAGGATGCCGACAGGAGACTGAAAGAAGTTCTCGCGGCCTTCGCTGCCTTCACCGCGAAGCCCTACAACCTCGCCAACAACCTCGTCGCCGCTCTCCGTGAGACCGAGGACGCTTTAATAGGAGAATAACAGACATACAAAAACCGATATACAGTGGAACTCCTCCAAACCGGACCCCCTCTATACCGGAATTCGCGCTATACCGAACATACGACCACGTCCCGAATATTCTGATATATAAACACATTAGTTTCTACCCCTCTATTCCGGAACCCCTCTACTCCGTAATCAGGACGCCATTTCATGTCCCAAAACCATATTTCAGCGTTAAAATAACCCCGGAAAACCGGAAACACGGTCACCTGTCAGGATGTCATCCAAAAAATACACCCCGCCCAATTTCAATATTGTTGTTTCAAGCGGGTGTCAAAATCAAACCGTGTTTACAATAGACTGGTTCCCGGTAGTATTGTTCAGCTCTGGTTCCCAAAATGCGGAGCCACGAGAATGAGACGATTCTAACGGACTCCCAACTTGACATTTGCGTGGAAGAAATAACAAAATTGATCAAATTACGCACATTAACTTGAGCTCTGTACAAACGCTATCCATGCGTGTAATGCGCTAAGCGGCGTGTTTTTTTAATGTCATAAGCGGCATTACAAAGTTAAGAATCTATTCAATACGCATGATACATGCGACCTAAATACGAGACATGTTTGCTGTTTTACAAGCTCATTACAATAGCATGGTTCACAATTTAATTATACACGTACGTAACAATTACGGAAATAAAATAATCGGCACATTATTTGTGAACCCACCGACCGATTCATTGAGACAATCTGTAAACTCGTGACTGCAGCCTGTGGGCTATTGTAGCAGCTCGCGGTAACGAAATGTGTCATATGCTCTTTGCGACCAGTGTAGACCGTAGACTCAGATTACATTGCGAATCTGCACTACTTGCTATACCCCTTGCGAATATGCACTATTTGCAATGTCAATAAAAAAAACAACACATTCTGGTCTTAAAAGAGCGCTCCAGCTGATCGAGAAAGTTCCACAGTGGCACAAAATACTTAGGGGCCTTTATCCCATGTCATCTGCACTCTGTTTATTGGGAATTACACATGCCGACATGATAAAACACAACTGGGTAGCCGAGCCCCCGTTAAGGTGCGTAATTTGGGGGTACATTTCTTATTTCTCCATACAAATGGCAAGTTGGGAGTGCTTTAGAATCGTCTCATTGGGACTTAGCTTTTTCCGGTGGAGAAATATGAAAATACTTCATAAATTTTCTATACTGGTGGCTGGTCCACTTTCAATATAGTAATAATGGTATATACTATACAAATCCAAGAGTTAATGATGGAAAACATACATTTCCTTAACTGGAAATAGAAAACCCCTCTAAACCGAAAACCCCCATAAATCGAACTTTTCAGTCTGTCCCCAGGGTGTTCGGTTTAGAGGGGTTCCACTGTATATAGAGAATACCAGGCTAGTGTATTTTGATATCAAGTTTATCAGGCAAGGCTAGGAAACGCGTAGGAATTCCGAGGCTTGCCGAGGAATTCCTACCGTTTCCGAGCCGAGCCTGATAAACTTGATATTAAAATACACTAGCCTGGTATTCTATTTATCAGGTAACGTTTTATGCTCGAAAATGACATTAGATGACGTCGTATTCTAACAGTAGATCTAACCTTGTGAAACAAATGGTATTGGATCTGTGTCTACTAGTTGCGAAGTTACGTGTTCGCAACTATGTGTCTACATGCATTATTTAGAGTATTCACCATCTTAGTACATGTATCAGGCCACAGCCACAGGTGGAAGACTCGGACCTATGACACCAAAAAAATGCCTATTAAAAAAAATCCCATTACCCCACCCACTTGGTCTCGTACAGTACTATACGTTAATTCAAGGTGAGTATAAATAGCGCTATTATAGAAAGAGCCCTCTTTTTTCCGGCTCGCACAAACACAATAAACATCGATTAAATGTATGAAATATGTCTCTGGCAATCGATAAAGGTATTAGGTGTGTGAATATACTCACTTCAAATCGCTGTTTCAAGTATTTATTGAGTTATTCGCGTTTTGATTACCCCATCCAAAGCGAAAGTTGCGTGTACGAAAGAATCTCACACAGAATCGGAGGCCATCCGGCTGGATTATCGGTCATATTTGGCCGATAGCTGATCGCCAGCTCAAACTAAAGTCGTGCACCATGATCATATACATTAGAGACTCCAACCATACAAAGTTCGTCCAATTGTGATCGTTCGCCGATCTAAAAAACACTTTTTTCTATAATTTCGTTCATTATCTGGAACTGGGTCAATGCACTATCTTCCATAATACAACCACCGAAGCGTCTATGTAAGAACATCTCTGATTGGTTAAACCTAAAAATAGACGCGAGGACTTTCCCTTTTCAGGGTTTTCCGGAAGACATAATCTGATAGTACGCGAATCATGAAAGAAAGTCAATACAATTAGAAAAAAGTGTTTTTTAGATCGGCGAACGATCACAATTGGACGAACTTTGTATGGTTGGAGTCTCTAATGTATATGATCATGGTGCACGACTTTAGTTTGAGCTGGCGATCAGCTATCGGCCAAATATGACCGATAATCCAGCCGGATGGCCTCCGATTCTGTGTGAGATTCTTTCGTACACGCAACTTTCGCTTTGGATGGGGTAATCAAAACGCGAATAACTCAATAAATACTTGAAACAGCGATTTGAAGTGAGTATATTCACACACCTAATACCTTTATCGATTGCCAGAGACATATTTCATACATTTAATCGATGTTTATTGTGTTTGTGCGAGCCGGAAAAAAGAGGGCTCTTTCTATAATAGCGCTATTTATACTCACCTTGAATTAACGTATAGTACTGTACGAGACCAAGTGGGTGGGGTAATGGGATTTTTTTTAATAGGCATTTTTTTGGTGTCATAGGTCCGAGTCTTCCACCTGTGGCCACAGCGCGTGTATTATTGATTTAACTGGGGCAAATGTACCTTGCGATACACACTAAATGACGTCAGTACTCGCGGGAGATCTACATGTACATGAATTATGTGTAAAATTATAACTCAAATGAGTTTAAATACGAATGGGTTTGTCAACGTTTGACCGTTTGGAGATAGTTGAAGCAAAATGGCAGAATGAGAAATGAATCATCGGCAGAATGAGAAATAAATCATCGACATTGAATGTGTAGATCGGCGACCGTGACCCATTTCTCCAGTGCAGTTTCTGACCAATGGTAGTCCTTCTTACATGCGTGTGCAGAATTGACAGAATTGAATTTTGTGACAGTGACACAGAATTGAATTTTGTGACACAGAATTGAATTCTGTGGCACAAAAGTGAATTTTGTGACACAGAATTGAATTTTGTGGCACAAAAATGAATTTTGTTGACAAAATTGAGCCATGTCCCACTTGGCGCCCCGTAATGTGAACATACGCATTGATTTTCACATTGAGTAGTGGAAATACTGTAATAAAGTTGAAAATTGTCTTAGTGCAAAAATCAGCTGCAACAAGCAAACACTATTTGTTTTTTTGCAGCTCAACTAAGTAAATTTTCAACTGTATTACAGAATAAATAAGTGAATAAGTAATAATACCGAATGGTTCAATTCGTTTTATGTTTTGATCAATTGTTCCCTATTTAATAATAAAGAAAATCAATAATCCATTTGTAAAAATAAAATACGCATTCAATTTGAAATCATGGAGTACAATACTCTTTAGACACACAGCTTATCTGGAGCTCTCATACAATTATGCCACTGTGCTAATTGATATACATGTATTTGAATTACAGTGGAATCTCTCTAAGGCCGATAGCTTGGTAATCTCTCACGGCGTCGAGTTTAGGGAGGTTTCACTGCAGATCTTGTGCTTCTCATGTACGTGAGAATTAATATAAGTGATGGATTTAATGGCTTCATTAGTAATCAAGGTGTATGATCACGTGGTTACAACAATAACAGCAAGTACTGATACTTCCAGAATCCATCCGATTCAAAGTACGTATTATTTTATATTGTCCTTATTACCTAACGGATTTTGATGAAATATGTTGCATCAAACGCGTCTTGTTCAGCTGCATTTGGTGATCTCTGTATTTTCGCCCAAACTCCTGTCGTTTTTGCGAAGAATCTAGTTCCGTGTCTACAGATACGGAAATCGATTCTTCGCATAAACGACATAAGTTTGTGCCGAACTCCCTGGACCACCAAATGCAAAGCATGAAGACGCTTTTGCTGCGCCATATTTCATCAAAATCCGTTGCATATTAAGGAAAATATCAAATAATACTTACTTTGGAGTGGGCGAGCTTTCAACACGTTCAGCCGTTGTTGTTGTTGTTGTTGTAACCGCGTGATCATGCACCTTGGTGATACATGTATATGCTTCAGTATCACATGCATACAAGTGCACATACTACAGCAACATATAAACATCAAGTGTCTCTACAGCAACAGGGGCCCGTTTCACTAAACTTCTTACGACTAAAATGTTCGTAAGTGCAAAATTATGATAGTCTGTAAATTCGCATTAATAATGTTTTCTTGAAAACAATTATTGGATTTACATTTATTGAGCATAGGCTGCATATGCAGCCTATGCTCAATAAATGTAAATCCATAAATTGAAAGTTACAGACGATATTAAATTTGAACTTACGAACATTTTAGTCGTAAGAAGTTTAGTGAAACGGGCCCCTGTTCTCTAATAAGAAACGAAAGATTTCTATGGAAGCGTCCTGGTGCCAATGCTAAAATATATGTATCTCCTAATTAGGAGAAACTAAGTCCTAATTAGGATACACTATTCCTAATTAGGAGATATTATCTCCTAATTAGGAGTTAGTTTCTCCTAATTATGAATTTCCTATTTAGGACTTACTATCTCCTAATTAGGACTTACTATCTCCTACTTAGGAGTTACTGTCTCCTAATTAGGAGATACACTATTTTAGCATTGGCACCAGGACGCTTCCATATATTTCAGTTTGAAGTGCACTGAGTTAACTTCTTGTCATTATTCACATCTACAAAATGTGACATTGTCATTTGAAGTGCTTGGTTGCGAGATATCATTGTCTGGTACGTATCTATAAGCATCTGTAATTTGCCATAGTAACTATGCGTGTCATTTGCATATTTAAGTGAAAATGATACAGTTTCTTATATGATAAGTGAGTTTTGTAAATTAAAGTGGTATACAAACCTAAATAATCTACAGGCGTTTCCGCGGCTCGCGCCGTGAGTAATTTAGGCTGGTGTCAAATTGAAGACATTTCAAACCCAATCTCAAATATCAATCAACACGTCAAGCAGAGAATTCGTGGTTAATGCGGGGGTTATGTCTCCGTATTTACTTTTTAAAGAAAGAAAATAACTGGGTCTCAGATATGCGTAGAAAATGATAAATAAGTTTATGTATTCATTAATTTAACCTTAGATGTACTTAGATCTCCAGATAAGGTGCGTATTGGAGTATTTGACGCAATTATTTTAGCTGAATACGCATTGATTATCCAAAGTGGGAGTACAAAATACGCACAGCAATGTGAAAATACGCATTGATTTTCAAATTGAGTAGTGAAAATACTGTCATAAAGTTGAAAATTCACTTAGTTGAGCTGCAAAAAGCAAACACTGTTTGCTTTTTGCAGCTCAACTAAGTGAATTTTCAATATTTTCACTACTCAGATCAGCTCAAATAAGTGATTGGTTAAATTGTTTATATTTTTTTTATCCATTGTTCCGTATTTAGTAATGAAGGAAATGAATAATTCATTTGTAAAAGTAAAATACGCAATGATTTTGAAATCAGGGGATATTGTACGCTTTAGACACAAAGCTTATCTGGAGCTCTGGATGTACTTCGTTTTTCTGAACTCATATTCACCGATGGCTACAGAAAACATCTGGATTTGTTGAAAACAAAAACCCACAAAAACGTTTTCTGAAGAACAACTAGTGCTGCTAATGGTTACATATTTAATTTATTAAAATTAAAGTATTGTCTAGAACATATTCTTCATTCTACATATGATATATTATGATAATTCACAACAAATAATAAACATCAACATGTCATGTTTGTTCAAAAGAACTTCCAAACTGCCTCGTACAAATTGAAGTATGATCTTCGAATGGTGGAAAAATGTCGAGATACGATGATGTGTATTCAGGCCCGTAGCCAGACCTGTTTGAAGGGGGGGGGGGTCGTTTCGAAGGCCCAATGGGCCTGAGGTATCTAGGGGGTCCGGGGGCATACCCCCCTGGGAAAATTTGAAATATAGGTGGTCTGAAACGCAATTTCCTGCATTCTCTACAACGGGTGAGCTTCTTTTTGCTGAAAAAGTGGACCTCGATGCTGGGCGGTGGGGGGGGGGGGGTCGTCCGACCGCTCCATCACCGCCTGGCTACGGGCCTGGTATTATACATTTTCTACTGACCTGTCGTACTTGCTGGGGAAATTGTTGGATGTGAGATACTGTGTTGATGATGATGCAGTTACCTCGTACTCCGCCGTGCATCCCGTCCCAGCTATGGAAATAACAGTTATCTTACAACGCTAGAAATACTCGCATACGGTCGTATGGCGTCCAAGATGGCTGCCACATAAATCGAGGTGCATGCTCACGTGGTTACAACAACAACAAATTCGCCCACTCCAAAGTAAGTATTATTTGATATTTTCCTTAATATGCAACGGATTTTGATGAAATATGGCGCAGCAAACGCGTCTTCATGAGCTGCATTTGGTGGTCTAGGGAGTTTGGCACAGACTTATGTCGTTTTTGCGAAGAATCTATTTTAGTGTCGGTAGACACGGAAATCGATTCTTTGCAAAAACGACAGAAGTTTGGGCGAAAATACAGAGACCACCAAATGCAGCTTAACAAGACGCGTTTGATGCGCCATATTTCATCAAAATCCGTTACGTAATAAGGACACTCTAAAAGAATACGTACTTTGAATCGGTACCTGTTGTTGTTATTAGTTCCACGTGATCATACACCTTGTAAATAATTTACAATCGATTCATTGTGTAGCTGGACTATTTTTGTTTGTCGTTTAACCAAGAATGCATAGACTGTGATGAAACAGACTTGGACAACGGCATTTTATTGTTGGTTTATATCGTTTGTCTGAAACCACTTGTACATATAAGTGGCTTGGAAAAGAATCGGGGATTGATAACAAAAGGTGTATGATACTGAAAGTATAATGCCGAGTTATTTCTCAACATTATAAACATGTTTTTCAATCGATGGTTACTAAATTATTTTATTATATACCTACCCATGAAATACATAGTTATACGATGTAAATAAAAGTCTCATCGATGAAATAAACAACTTCCGGTGAAATTACGACTACTTCCGCTATCTATATTCATAACGCGCACCTGAAAGAAAACAGCGCAAATAGGCTGCAAGTACACATTCATTACCGTATACAGTCTAAAAAACTGCTAATTTCCATGGAGCGGTATATAATAAATAGAATATTCATATTTTTGCAACGAATATCCTCTATTTACTTAAATTAATTACAATAGCCTCTATAATGGGAACCTTATCATAATACTATAATAATAATACATTTAGATAGAGGTTTCCATTATAGAATTAATATCAGTTCACAGCAAAAAATAAAGAAAATGCATTTTTATTTCTTAATACATGTACAATCAATGCCATATAAATGAAACGCAATGTGGTCCCCAGGGTGTCCGGTTTACACGTATATACATAGCCCACCACGTTTACGTTCAGCAGTTCTCTGTCAAAACATCGACGAAGTGATAAGCACTCGGCCATGTAGAATATATTTGTAATTGAAGGGCCTCTCATCGCCTGGTGCAGTACATACAACTGTACCTGCACGTGCAGCATATGCATGCGTATATCTATTATTGGGTGGTCAGTTATAAAAGTCATTTACGAGGGGTGTTCAACAATTAATTTCCCAACACATACATGATCCCAATAAAATGAAATGACATTAATTTAATGAATGAAAACTATTGGCATACTTACAACAACAATTAAATTTAAAGATACTTTGTCTTATGTATGTGCAGAAAGTGATGAAACATGTTTAACTTAGTAACCAATAATATAATGGTAAATTTACATGGACTGTATTAACCAAAACGTGCCTATAAGTCGTCTTGGTAAAATATGTTTATAATACAGTATATTGATTTCAAACTAAAAAAAATGTTATGTTTCACAAAATGTGCTTCCTGATACTGAAATAGCGAACGGAAGTGCGTTACCAACTTATCTCCCCTCTTCATCAGAGTCAATTGTAGTACATTGTATATAACAAAACGCACAGTCCTTGTATATGGCATTTGGATTCAATAATGCGAAAATTAAAGGAATATTGAATATCTTCGACAACATCTGAAACATCATGTGAGACACTGTTTCTTTAAAATACGTTAGGACATCTCTTTTGTCATATATCATCAGCTGGGTCTCTGTAGAGTGCACATCTTAACAATTTAATCCTTCATATGTTTAGCCACTGTATTTTCATATGCAGCTGCAGTAATAAACCAACTTAAGTGATTGAACTTAAGTGACTGATGCAGTTGTCATTCAACAATGAAACATGCCCTTTTTTACGATAAAAAAACTATTCTCAGTCAAAATACAGAATATGTCATAGTTTTATGCCAGTTCACGTTTACATGCATTTTATTATGCATAAATTTGACTTTCGTAGGTGGCGTAAAACATAATATGTCCTATTTTTTGCATAATTGGGATCAAGTGAACAATGTTCTCGAGCCATAAAAAGCGTTACAGCTATTTTATTGTATCTTAAATATGCACTGATCACAAGTTATCAATAAGCATAGCTTAAGTTCGACTCGTATGTCCTAAAAGGCCGGCACTAGCTTATATTCAATATCATTATACACTAGTGAAATAAATGTGCAACTCAGACGGGTACAATAAAACACATTAGGTGATCAGTATATGTATGATGCTGTGCTCCTGCAATAAAGCAAATCTAACATTTGTGTTGATGTAATATTATATGTATTAACATAAGTAAAGCTCCTTCACTGATTTATAAAGAAACTCAGCATAGCCTCTTATGACATCAGTAAACTCGTTAATACATATCAAAGTACGATTCTCTCTCTATATATAGCACTGTTTTTGAGACCTGATAAAATATGCCACTTCACGAGTGGGTGTAGGTTTATAACACTTTCTGTCACTTACTGAACGCCCCTCAATGATATCCCTATTTTTATCGTTGACAAGTGTCTTTCCACGAGCTAAACTATACGTAAACAGAAATATACTGTATACTATAAGTATACCAGCCTGACATGGCGTTGTTTACATGCTTTGTTTATATAAACATTGGTGTATAAACAAACATGGAATTCCTGTAGGTATTTCCCTGTTTATTATGGAGCGTCGCTATAGTCATGATCGATATATTGCGATTGACAAAACAGTTTCTCATACTGGAGCAGTGGGTAAACTGGCGGCCAACGGTAGCACTTGATTTTAATTTTGCACTGCATGCGTTCGATCCTCACTTTGGCCATTATATATATATATTATTTTTTTTAAATATTGTTTTTATGTTTTCTTTTTCTTTTTAATGAATCTTTATTACATGTAACAACAATTGACATGGTAATTATGAACCACATGCATCCACGTTTATTTATTTATTAGTTTATTATCTGAAGTGAGAGGTTTATTTTCGACATGGTGTTCTCCGTAACATATTTGCATTTGTAGTGAGTCGAGTGGACTTTCACAATAACACACGAATGTGCAGAATGAATTTCACAATGATTAGGTTCAAAGTGAAGTGTTTTATAATGTTGTGCAAAAGTAAATGCACGACTGTTTCGGGATGTGTGCGTTACCTCTGGCGCCAAAATAGTAAAAGCGAGAGAAAAATGTATTCCTTTGGCAGGATTCGAACTCACGACTGTCCGATCACCAAACAGCAGATCTACCCACTAGAGCACTAAACGATGTTACTATTATTAGCAATTATATCGAATGTTAATGCGTTTGTGCTGGTATACAAATAACATGTCTACAACATATGACGTAAACTATTTAAAAATAGCACGTGTTTACAATAATATTTACAATAATAACGCGCCAGCTCAAAGCGGTACACCTCTACGTGTGAGAGATTCACCAGGTAAGCTTTTATTTAAAGTATTTCAACAATGTTACATTATAGTTTACACATTTCTGCCGTCCGTCTGTATATATATATTTGTTTATACATCTGTCCACGGCATTGACACGATTTGTGATTACAAATGCGTCACTTGCACGGAGAAGGACCTTGCAGCATTTGTAAGGCGAATATGTGTACCTTTATCATCATTCACCATCCAAATTAGCGTTGTATGTTCTACATGTAATCATTCCGCTGATCGCAAAACATCAACAACTGCTACACTGGTGACATGTAGTAAAAATAGGAAATGGTATTGATCGAATGGCGACATGCAATGATCAAACTGCGCGGATGCGCAGACTGATCCGGGCTACGCTATCCATCGTAAGACCGCTTTTCTAAGCCGGTGTTCCTTGTGTCAAGCTATCAATTCACATAATGACCATAGACATATAACGTGTGTGGTTTGCCGTGACGCACGACTTTTTCGTGCCCAGGTTTGCATATAGATGCAATTTTTTCTTTTGGCTACAGAGGTGTTATGTTGCTTACCAACCTCTGACAAACAATAGAGTCGATGTGTAAGGTGTAATATTGTCCGTCTGGTGGTATGTTCACCCGAGGCCCGTCTGGAGGTATGTTCACCCGAGGCGATACCATATAGCCTGTGTAGAATCACAATAACGTATTTGTCATACCGCAGATCCTGTAGTTTGGCCGTATAAACATCTCTTCTTTTGATCTTTGCATTTTTTCAGGAAGAAAAATAATCCGAGATTCGATTTTCTACAGTCAGTCTTAATATAAAGGCATAAAATGAACATTTTGTTTTTTTATTAAACGAAAACAAACTAAATATGGAGTAAGAAATCCATCGAAAACGACTTTATGACAGTTTTTTTATATCGTGTAATGTAATTTATATTCCACTGCTCTATCGATCTGCTCTCCCTTTGGCGCCTCTAGAATAATGCGACTGGTTCCCAAACATTCGCTGTCATTGCTACGCCGCGGTTTCGTGCGTGGAACCCATAGTTTGTGACCTAAATATAGCCGTGTCACAAAGCCAAGCGTGTGGAGATTTGAAAAGCAATTTTCGTTATTTTGGCTAATTTTTCGCTAATATTTTGATGAGCGAAGAATATTTATGGAAAAATAAACAATAAAGACTGGTTTTGAGTGTACAATTTGTTACTTGTATTGATCATGTTGATCAATTCGGGGTTTTATTGTGTTTAGTGAGGAATACAATTCGCAATCGCTAGACGCTTTCAAAATGTGTCTTCATTGGACGCTAGGCGCCGGAGGGGAATCGCAATTTCTCTATGTTCGACGGCCTTGGCAGGTCTTATAATATATATGACCAGGCAAGCTAGCCAATCAAAAGCCGAGAAACTTATCTGCAGTATGACAAATATATATGCTGTCAAATGACTGTGGTACTCATCTATACATAGGTCGTCTCGTTGGTGTTTTGCATTAGCCATGAACTATATATGCTTTAATAATACGATGTGAAAAACGTTGAGCGATCTAATTAAGTAAACAAGTAAGTAACCCAATATGGCCGCTAAAATGTCACCATTTTATAAATGACCGGAGTTGAGACCCATATTCCACCTATACGAATGGAGGGGAGAGGGTTCCCAAAATCGGAACTGAATATTTACAGGAAAATATATATTCAGCCCTGAAATTAGAATAACCTGATCTGCTATCAGACAATCACCGTACCAATCACTTGCCCCAAACACATAAAAGTAATATAATTAGTAGTAATGCTACTACATTTATAATAGTAATCGACTCTCAAGTAACAAGGAAGTTAACACATACATAATCACCACTCAGACCAGGGATAGTTTGATTCTGGATGGAACCCATCGTGACATTAACCTTCAGATGATCGCAACCTACCATCCTTAGCAGACGATTTAGACTTATGATGACATCATATAATTAACTAGTTTACATCTGTGAGTTTCTGTATTCGAGAGTATTACCCGAATGTGTTGCAATTAGCGTTGTACATGTACATGTAGGTTCATGACACCTTTTGTGCATATAACAGTGATAACATCAATAGTCTTGATATTGTGTTGAAGTTACTAAATGCATTTTGATTCTGTTTAATCCAGATTATTGGTCATTAACACATTTGTGATAAGCTCAATACATCTTTTTATAATACATGCCCTATGCAATTTAAATTCCATCAATTGTGCCTTAGTGAGGAACGTACACCAGTGCCTTACAGTAAAATCAAAAACTATAAACATGCAAACAACAAAAAAGCAGATACATATTATTAACAATATAGGCTACAAAGCAAGTACCGTATGCATGTCATTTGTAATGAAACTGCATTTAGATGGCATACATGCAAATAAATTAGCAATAGTGTTGATGAATAGAGTGGTAGTCACAATGACATGAGTATCCTTGTACAATGTGTGTAGGCTTTAATAATGTGTCATATAATGTGTCATGTAGAAAAGCGCTGGCTGTCATGGTTAAATAGCATATCAGTGTCAATATTGCATAGTCAAACACTTTCTAACAGTGTCTGCCTGTTTAATAAACAATGCCATTGCTTAGTACAATGACAGATACCTAATTGTAACCTCAAAACATGCTAAATGTGGCGGCCATATTTAAATTTTAAAATTACAAGTATACATGCTATTGCTTAGTAGAATGACAGATACCTAATTGTAACCTCAAAACATGCTAAATGTGGCGGCCATATTTAAATTTTAGAATTACAAGTATACATGCTATTGTTTACACATGTGGCGAATATATTTTGTTCAATTAATATCGTACATAAACAGTTAACATTTCTAGTCAAATCGTTGCTATTCTCTTGCTGATAAAATTGTTTGATTAGAACAGTGGCCAATTTGAAATACAAATCTATATAAACAACACTTTAAGTTTATTACGTCACATAGTGATACACGTTCAAATTACAATTTTCGTTTACTGCATGATTCTGTTGATATTTATTCATTTTACCATTGAAATTGCTTGTATTCAATTGAAAATAACACAAAATGAAGTGTTATGGCGGCCATTTGGAATTTTAAAATGGCATACATGTCTGTTATTGAATATAAATGTTACTACTCCATTTCTTATATATATCCCATAAATAATTTGTCTAACTTGTGGTCGAAAATGTGCTTATTCACTTGATAAAGAGAGTACATTGTTCTTAAATGACGGCCATTCTGAAATTCAAGATGGCCGCAACACTTGTGGTCGAAAATGTGCTTATTCACTTGATAAAGAGAGTACATTGTTCTTAAATGACGGCCATTCTGAAATTCAAGATGGCCGCAACACATGTCACCGAAAACAATGGTACCAATTTGTTTCTTGTACTTTGCTATATAGTCTGTCCTAAAAATACATTTCCACAGACAATAGCAAACATTCCAGTAGGTTCACTTTTGTCACAGACTAATACTGATATAATCAGTGACCATGTAGAAGAGTGTCACGCCAGGGTGACACCGGGATAGTTTACTGAAGGGATGGAACACCAATCACGTTGTGGACAGAGACAACAAGGTATATATTTACAATGATGATGTATTTACATATAATGAAATGCACAAACAATGGATGGTAATGTCAGTACGGATAACGTCCCTTGGATGAAACCCCCAGATACAATCGCACAACCAAGGCACCGTCACTACTCTGGAACAGGTAGGTATAGTTCAACATTATGCATCACGTTCAAGATCCGATTTTAGAGTTCCGTTAATCAACTCCGGTTTCCGCCATGATGATAGTGACGTTCTTATGACGTTGTAAAGTTACTTGGAACTAGAATATACAGCCTACTTGGGCGGAAGGGGCCAATATCACATGGGTGAACGTCCTTCGAGATTCGTCCTTCGCGCATACTCACGTAGTAGCATTTACGAAAGAATATTTATCAGTTCATCTATATTACATAATGTATTATTTACACTAAAATGTATATTGAAGTATTAATTATTAAAACGGTAATATCTAATTGTTCTGTATATATGCACACCTTAGCCGCAGCCGCATAGGTACTATCCCAGAAAATATAAATTGCATGATTATCAAACTTGGTACGAGTGTTGAACCAGAAGCCCTCTGGTGATGCATGTGCTGGTATACATGAAGGTCAATATTGCGAAACAGATACCTGTTATTGTGTGGACTACCAGGGACATTGTAATACGCATCGTTATTTGTGGATCCCACATATACTCCATGGCTGGGACTGCTGTATCGTGTGAGTTTTAGACACAGACAGACCAATTGGTGTCAGCTAACATTATATATTGACCTGAACAGTCCTAGATCACTTTGCTAAGCGATGGGTCCATGATATATATATAACTTCATTTTGTCAAATCGTGGTGTAAGTGATACGACTTTATCAATATAACTAGTTTTATATATGTAGATAAATCACTCACCGTAATAACCCTATGCATTTTGACAGGAAACAAATAATTAATTTGTTCACTGTCAGAAAGCTAGAGTTCTCTTCCCCCAGTCTTAAAATATAGAATACATGTAAATGCATTTCACATTATAGAGTTGACCATTTCATGTCGACTCGACATGATCAAAAGGAGGGAAAATCCTAAAATTAGAACCCCAATATTTACATCGAGAATCTTTGTATTCAGTCTTGAAATTGGAATAACGTGATCTGGTGCCAGGTACGACACAAACACTAAAGAAAATGAGTACAATCAAAATGAGGACTTTGCAGAAAGACAATATTCAAAATGAGGATATTGTGATTCAAAATGAATAGTTTATATTAGTATAAGTTATGCACTTTAACGCAATCCTAATATTGCACCAGTATACATATATATTAGTAGTATACGGGCCACTGTAGGTTTAATTATAACTATTTTTAATTAACATTAATATTTAAGCCAACCTATATGTTATAAACCAACAATAGTCATACCACCAATACCAAACATAATTTCTCTATCTTTTTGCTCTACATATGGTGTATACAAATCGTTTTAATGTCGGATCTTTCTCAAATGCCTGCAATATTTGTTTTAGAGCCGTAACAACATTATATTCACTAATAGCTTCATCTACATCTTCAAACGCTTTCGCAGCATGATTCTGCTTTTTTCTCAATTCTTCCTTAATCCAATCTAGCCTCTCTGTTATTTTTTCTGCCCATTAGGCTTGAGCTTTCTGAATATTTTCCACTGCTTTATCATGTCTTTACGTTCCGCATTGGCTGAATTACTGCCTAATGAACTAAATAAGAAATTGCTTCCTGTGAACGCTAATGCATTAACTAATGCTCCACCACATATATTCTTGCCATTGTTTATTGTTATTATAATACAATTTTAGTACTTCAAAATATATTATCTGGTATTATTCCTTTCTTTACTAGCATAATCCTTGTAGCAATTGCAAGCCCTGTATCCAACATAAGCTTTGTCATATTATAGCCGTCAAGCTGTAGTTTTGGCGCAGCCTGTTTGAATATTTTATTTGTCAGCTGCACATATCCTATTTCAAGAGCTGTAATAACAGCGGCCGGCGTTGTAAACCAGATGTCTAATTATGGTCCGTCGGTATCGATCGTTGTTATGTCTTATTATTTGATATTTATATTTATTTATATTATTAAATTATTCCATGAAGTGTAGATTGGTCGTTGTATCTCTAGAAGCCTCTATAGGTTTATTTTTTGCTTTGCTACTGTTGAAAAGTATCCAACGAAATAAAGCCTAGACCAATTCCAACAACAAAATATGTCACATTTGACGTACATTTATGAACTTTTACTATCACTGGCTCTTTATATTCTTCATATTTCTTGTGTATCATTCTTAATATGCTTTATTGTTTGGCTTTAAGTGCAGCAGCACCCTTCTTGCCTAATTCTACCCGTTTTGGATTATTTGTTACTTGTTTAATTTCCTCCTCTTCCTAAGAATTCTGTTGATTGTTCTCCGTCTCCATTATTTGTATTTCCATCATTTATATTTTTAAATTGACAACATTGATATGTTGCAAGAAATTGTGTCTTTAACCCACATGATAAAGCCGTCCGAGCCAAGGGGAAGATCACACACCCTGGTCGTCTCATCACATGCTTGTGATGGCCAGTCATTTATATTAATAATGCACCCACACACATTACAAAAGTGACAATAGAGAAAGTTTTGGAATGCGAGAATGCGATAGTGACAGCCCGCCTCGTATATACTTGTACGTATGTATTCAACAGCCATAATCATGTATCATGAAATTTGCAGAGTATGTACGAGTTATCTACCTTACACCGACAGCTAGTACCAGATACCACCTCTCTCCAGAGAGAACGCGGTATGTGCCCCATGGTATTTGCAAGTTAATGGTAGATAGTATGTACATATACGATGATATGATTGTGTAATGAACACTGGTAATGAACATCGTAAATGCAATTGAGGGTCACTCAAAAGGTATTTTGCATTCAATAACCATTATAAGTACTGGTCCTTGTCAACCGAATTACGGGTATTTGGTGGAGCTCATAAAGCTATATTATCACATAGATACTTCGAATGTGTGAAACCGTATAATTCAGAATGTATAAGATTACGGAGCATAAACATTTGATTGTTTATATGAATTCGGTCATATGTAATAACAACAATGCTAACCAAATTGTCAAAAACATAATAGGCTCCTTACGATCTCTTGCCCACCATGTTTTATTGTTCATAAAGTATAGAGATATTTAATATCTAATATTTCATAAGTTGGGCATTCTTTTAACTTTGCAAATTCTTCTAGTGTAAAACTGTTTTTGCCTGATGTTTATTACTACATTGTAAATCTCCTCAAATTCATCGTTATACTTGTTGTCGTCTGTCTGCTTTGATAATTGCAGGCCTGCATAATTTGCAAGTAGCTTTTCTCTTTCACTTTCCTTTGCATGGACACATTTCAGGTCCAGAAAGAATCAAATAAACTACTGATGTTAAAACGGTTTTCCTCAGGTACGTTAGTCTGCGGAATTGGCACGTCTTTACCGGCATTTTCGTTGTATATATATATCGACGGAGAGTCATCATCAATACCACTAAATCAAATGCGTCCACTTCAGAAAGGGGCAAATACGGCGAACTGACTTTTCATTCCGTATCGGTGATAGTGTTCTAGAAACAGTCGATAAATACAAATACCTTGGGATTACACTGAGCACGAAAAAACATTACTTCTCACATAATAGCGAAGCCTTAGCAGGCTGGGCGTTAGGCAACATAATTAACAAAATACACAACATGAAATAATTTAGCTTCAATTCCTATGATGAACTGTACAACTCGTGTGTGGTACCTATCTTCGACTACAGCGCGTCAGTTTGGGGCTACAACAATTCCAGCAAATAGACAATGTACACCATCGCCCAATGAGGTACTTCCTATGTGTTCACAGATGCACACCTACGTTGACGTTAACTGGTGACATGGGTTGGTTACCAAGCATTTATAGACGCTGGAGCTGTATGCTTTGCTTCTGGAACCGTTTAATTAAAATGAACGAAATCAGAATAAGTAAGAAAGCGTTCCCCATAGACCATATGATGCAGAAGCTCGGACATCATTTTGAAAATGAAACAGTTGTAGATCTCACACAAGCAAACATATTAATCACGATATTATTACTCAAACATATAGTCCGCTAACGCTCAAAATGTGCCAAAGTTAATAACATACAAATTATTTAAATCAGAGTTCAAGTGTGAAGACTATGTAAGTCTAAACCTTATGAAAAATGAACGATCCTTTCTCAGTCAGTTCAGTTCCGATGTGGTATTCTGCCACTGAAAATTGAGACCGGTATATATATAGGTGAGACACCCG
>CM055274.1:50133330-50151711 GCA_029237695.1 Conchocele bisecta
GGTGAGACACCCGAAAAAAGACTATGCAGGTTCTGCATGGACCAGTCAGTCGAAAACGAGACCCATCTCCTCCTCACATGTAACATATGTATTCAGACATTAGAACTGACACATTCCAGGAATTATTACAGAATGAACAATTTACAAACTTAATCATCGATCAACAGTTGTCTGACATCATAAACTCACACCCTAGAAAAGTGGCAAAATTTCTAGTGCGTGCTTACTTGACTCGCTCCATCCATATTTCCGTATAAAACGCCCATAGAAAAGCGTATCAAGATCATAATATCCATCAATTGATGCGACTGGTGCACTGACAGGATATGATTTGCTCCTGATCAATATTTGCCCCTGTGTGCCAATGTGCAGGCTGATTCAGACCTATACTGGTTGGTGACACGGCGGAACCCACCCTGATCGAATATCAATTGCATTAAGAAACCGTAATGTGGTAATTAAAGTATCTGGTGTAAACCGACATAGGACAGATTGTGTGCTGGTGAATTTGTTACACGCCAATATCAACACGCCGCATATCCCACTTAGACGTATAATCACGGTTAACAATTAGTGAACAGTGTAGATCCTGATCGGACTGATTGAATACACAGACTGATCTGGAACTCGCTGGTCACCGACATGTACTGACAACCTTTCTTACAATACGTCATATTCAACTGAGCTGACGGATTGAATATTACGACAGAACCTGACAAAATGGGCATCGCACAAATTCATCAGTAAGAAAGCGATCCGAATTTCAGCACCATAACATACTCCAATTTAGATCAATATGAGCCGAATTCTGACAAAATAATACAGTAGTAGACAGTACCAGCCCACACATCAGTGCGGTTGGATCAGGATCCAGACTGTACGCTGCCGGTGCTTACATGTGCAATATATCTACACTAGTGAGTTGGTTGTGCATGTGCACAGCTCGTTTTGTCTGAATTTTTGTCTGAATTTACCTGTAAATTACATGTAAATACATTTCATATGATTGCTAATTTATTATAACGTCGTTTAGCAGTGACATATAGGCCCAAAGGGCCAGGTGTATTATATATTGTTCTCATACCTACTCTCACCTACTATTGCGCTATTATCCGGCTATATAGACAGTCTTTATATATATATATATATATATATATATATATATATATATATATATATATATATATATATATATATATAAAGACTATGAAAAATAGAATATGCCTGTTCCATGTAGGTTTTACATCTTTATATATACATGTATATCAATTTATTTATTCAATCTAACTGGTTTCACTGTTTTGCAGATCGTCAGAGATTTACGGTATCTAACATATATAATTGTGTATGTATATATAGACGGATAATAGCGCAATACGTTTCGGAGCTACCGGCAATTGAACGGACGGACCTCTGAATGAAAAGCGCCTCGTACATTGGTCTAACATTCACCATAAGACCCCTTTTCGCAGGAACTGGTAAGAGGACGGTGACGGAAGTCCTACTACTTCATGGATGAAGAACGATAACTCTCAACTACCCTCTAGACTCGAGTTACCGTGTAATATAGCCCCATACGTTTACATGTTTGTACTTCACTATGATTTCCACCCTCCGCCATAATGCGTGATGCATTAATGAACGAACTCCCTACCTACAGGGCGCCATGCAGGACAGGTTAATTATGTGTACAAAATTGAGTTTTGTAACACTAAAAATCACAAAATTCAATTCTGTGTCACAAAATTCAATTCTGTGTCACAAAATTCAATTCTGTGTCACAAAATTCCATTCTGCATACGTTTCGCATACAAAATTCATTTTTGTTATATTAAAGGATTCAATTTTGTAAGACAGAATTGAGTTTTGTGAAGAAAATTCAGTTTTGTGGGACAGAATTCATTTTTGTCCACAAAAATTAGTTTGCGTAGGATAGTCTATGTCATCTCTACGTTGATTGGTTGAGATCGGTCTTGCAGGTTTAAATATTTCAATGCGAAAATATAACCCAATATATCAATATTATACTTCTTTATGGACAGTTATTTTGGTTATATTATGATTACAAATGAGTGGTCACACCATATAAGCATATATACTTTGAAGGAGAAATAAGAAAAATATTCAGAATTTTCCCTCAATTATGTAAACAGGGTCAAACATAAAGTAGCCGGGACATAGCTAGACCTGAGAGCATGCCCATATATAGAGAATACCAGGCTAGTGTATTTTGATATCAAGTTTATCAGGCAAGGCTAGGAAACGCGTAGGAATTCCGAGGCTTGCCGAGGAATTCCTACCGTTTCCGAGCCGAGCCTGATAAACTTGATATTAAAATACACTAGCCTGGTATTCTATTTATCAGGTAACGTTTTATGCTCGAAAATGACATTAGATGACGTCGTATTCTAACAGTAGATCTAACCTTTTGAAACAAATGGTATTGGATCTGTGTCTACTTGTTGCGAAGTTAAGTGTTCGCAACTATGTGTCTACATGCATTATTTACAGTATACACCATCTTAGTATCCATGGTATCTACACAAATACTACAAATGGTTTCCTCAAATGGCCCAATACACACATTCTGTTTATAAACACAGACAGCAGTCAGAACACAGGCCACAGCGCGTGTATTATTGATTTAACTGGGGCAGATGTACCTTGCGATACACAATAAATGACGTCAGTACTCGCGGGAGATCTACATGTACATGAATTATGTGTACAATTATAACGCAAATGAGTTTAAATACGAATGGGTTTGTCAACGTTTGACTGTTTGGAGATAGTTGAAACAAAATGGCAGAATGAGAAATGAATCATCGGCAGAATGAGAAATGAATCATCGACATTGAATGTGTAGATCGGCGACCGTGACCCATTTCTCCAGTGCAGTTTCTGACCAATGGTAGTCCTTCGTACATGCGTATGCAGAATTGAATTTTGTGACACAGAATTGAATTTTGTTACACAGAATTGACAGAATTGAATTTTGTGACACAGAATTGAATTTTGTGACACAGAATTGAATTTTGTTACACAGAATTGAATTTTGTTACACAAAAGTGAATTTTGTGGCACAAAAGTGAATTTTGTGACTCAGAATTGAATTTTATGACACAGAATTGAATTTTGTGGCACAAAAATGAATTGTGTTGACAAAATTGAGCCATGTCCCACTTGGCGCCCCGTATTACCTACCTACTACTAATGGGCGTTTGCATTATGAATGTATGGACAGTGTAAATGGTTCCGTATATTTTAGTTTCCTTGCTGTCTAAGACTTTCAAATCCTTAGTTTAGTTATTAACTCTGTGATGATAAAATAAAGAAACATAATACAAACACAAAACTGCCGGATTTAATTTAATGAGGGTTGATCAGAAAGTGCTGCCCGTTTCTATAAATAATGCTACCAATTGCAACTTGGATTCATATTTTGAAACTACAATCACCTTTATGTATGCATGCCATGTCACAGGTGTTTCCTCACGCAGTCGCTGTTCCAAATCAGCACGGAGGGCCGTGAGCGCCGTGCTAGAGTTAGTCAATTTGTTCTCAGCGCCCTTAAGCGCGTCTTCGGTGTCACGGAGAGCCGCGGCGATGTTGTCGCGCTCCGCGATGAGAGCAGCGTTGACCGCGGTGAGGTTTTGCAGTCTCCTGGTGGCATTCTCCAATGCCTGGTTATCTTCGCGAAAATTGTCAGAAATATTGATACACAGAATACGGTTGTATATGTTCCAATTTTTACTTTTGATGCCTGGTTGGCTTCGCGAACTTGGTCTCAAATATGAATTCACAGAAGACGGTTATATATACATGTATTTTATCATCATCTTCCAATTTAAATGTTGATGCAAGACAATCTCAATGTTCTTAATGAAATAGATTTCCAACAAATAGACAGCGATTCCCCCTTTAGAACAGATTAATAATTGAAACATTCTTGTGAATTTCATGAAGTTGGTCTACACGGTCAGTACATTAACCGTTCTGGAAATACAAAACATGTGTGCTGCTTTTATGTTGACATATCTGGGTTTGGCGGAAGAATATTCCAAACAACCACACATATATTCCAATGCAATAACAAATTAATACTCAAAACAAACTCATCGTTCGTTTTGCTTTATGTAATCTACTTACATTTCATTACAGCCAGAGTGGGGCTTTCCGAACAGTGTCACACACATTGACAAACACTCACCTACCAGGACTACATTTTACGTATATACACATTTATAGGTAAGGAGAGGAACTCGATTCGAGATTTATGTTTCCTTCCAATCCTCTTACGCTATGTATCTATCTAAGTTGAATTGTTATTCCATAAAATAAGTCTATACTAGATTGCATTGTCATAAATATAAATTGGATAATACACACACACACACACACACACGCACACACACACACGCGCGCGCGCGCGCACACACACACACACGCACGCGCGTGTACGCACACGCACGTACGCACGCAACGCAAGCAAGCAAGCAAGCACGCACGCACGCACGCACACACACACACACACACACACACTTACTCGAAAGATGCATATTCTCTCGTTTCAGGTTGAAGTTCTTCTACAAGAGTTCTGCATTGAGGAGACGGAGGCGGAACACCTCAGCCTCGAGGTTGGCCTTGTAATAATAGTCATCATCATAAGCTAAGCATAACAGTTGCACAACATCAGAGACCGATATACTATAAATGTACGAGAATGTACTATGTAGTATGTACTAAGCCATGGTCATGATCTGAATCGTGAAGATGTATTTTAAACTGCATGATTCCGAACGCGAACTGTTTAGCAAAGTGCATGGACATACTAATAAAATTAATTGAACCTGGTTCAAACTGTTCTGGGCAATACATATTTGTACATGTTGTATATGTTGCACTGCTACATGTCGACGAATTACTTTACTCCAGAGCTAGAGAATATTTTATTTGCATGCATAATTGTATTAGAGCGCCATTTTATTGTATGACTAGCGGTGAATTACCGAGATTTATTAGTGAAATATCACTTGATATTACACTGTTTGAAACTGAAAAATACCGCTTTGAACTGTGAAAATATCATTTTAAGACGAAATACTTTTTTAAAAATCGGTGAACATGTATGGCATAGCTACCACGGTACGTGATAGCGACAAGAGGCAATTCCACAGTCGGGCTCGTATTTAAAATATTTACCTGTTATTATGCTCTATCTAGTCCATTATTGATAAATCTATTTTCATAGTAGATGTTCTGTTCTTGATCTGCAACATGACGTACCAGGTGAATTACCCAATCTTGCAACAATTGTTAACAATTGTAGGAAAACAATCGCCGGAAAATCATAAAACCTGTTATTTCATCCCTCGTGACAGTGGAAATTCTGGTCAGCTCCTTGAATTGCCTTACAAACGATCAGATTTGGTGCAGTACACTGATAGCGAGTGGATTCCTGTTGATAAATCATGTTACGTTCGTCAGTTATTTTAAATCCAGATCGACACGGATTGAACCACCATGGCGGCCATTTTTCTGTTCTGATGAAAAAATTATTGCGTCATGGGGGCGTGGCTTAAGATGTCAAATATATTAATAAAATGTGTATTATTTTTAATTGTATTACTTTATTGTTTAATTATTTGTGTAAATTGTATTTTATCTATTATATTTTAACATTACGAGACGAATATCAGCATAATAAATTATAAAATGTGGAATTAGTGATTTTAGTAAATTGGTCATGCTGATAAATGAGGCTCCTCACAGGTTTCCTAGCGAAGTCCTAGAGGTAAAATGCGGTTGCTAATGTAATTACTAAATCAGCAATGAGCCTAAAAACTGTTATATGGTCACAAAATGAACAGAACTGATTTTGTTTTCAGTGTAAGATCGAATTATTTTTCATCTCGTGAACACCAAACGTTATATTTTCACTCGTCTTACACTGAAAACAACAAATATCCTCTGTATCATATTTACACCAGTCGAGTATAATCTTCCGCTATATCTGTC
This sequence comes from Conchocele bisecta, assembly GCA_029237695.1. Taxonomy (NCBI): domain Eukaryota; kingdom Metazoa; phylum Mollusca; class Bivalvia; order Lucinida; family Thyasiridae; genus Conchocele; species Conchocele bisecta. The sequence continues at coordinate 50,139,349 of CM055274.1, forward strand.
GAATATCCATATACGTTTCTTTGTAATTACTTAGTTTAAACATTTTTTATTTGCATATTGTTTAAAAGTTCATTGGCAATGTCAATGCTATATACAGTACTATGCAAATGGGATTGGATTGAAAGCAAGCTTATTTAAGTCCTCTCCCTTACATGTGACTAGATATCATAGGATGCCGAAACCAAGACTTTCCTGCCATCAGTTTTATAACAGTTTATATTCTGTGATAATTGATATTTTCTGGATTATAAGTTGTTCTGGTTTCAGCATCATCTGATACACGACGGCAATTACATTAAAGCAACTAATTTTAAAATTTCCGAAAAATATAGTCTTGACACAAATGTACAGACAATAGGTTCTATGCAATCAATTACGTGATACATGAAATGGGAAAAAAATAAGGAATGAAGCAAGCCACAATAGGAGTTGGAGTCTTGTTCCCACACCAAGCCATGCCCAGTTAGCGCCACCCCAAGTCAGATAGTGTGTGTGCACACGCAGGCATCATTATATGGTGCATTAAAAACGACCGGTGTTTTGTATGAATAGTCTAATTGATGCGAAAATGGCTTCATTGGAGTTATCGTCAAGTTGTCTGTTACCATAGAGTATAGTGTGGAGGGTGGGTTGGCAAAACGTTTGTATGTCGTCTATTAGTTGGGCTCTATGTGCTCCATATTGAGTGCAGTGGAAAAAGAAATGGGTGACATCTTCAACTTGTCCACAGTTACAGTTGGGCGAGTCAATAATGTTCTTACGATATAAATCATGATTGAGAGAACTGCATTTCGTTCGAAGACGTGTGTGTAATACCTGGACATACATAGGATCACTGTAGTAGTAGGTTGGGACCTCTCCGGTATTTGTTTTTATTTTGGTTTTAAAACAATTAAGTGATGGGGCGTTCCGTGTGTCATCTGGATAGTGGATGGTAGAAACGAGTTATAATAAAGGGTGGTTCTGGACCGTAAAATCTGTATATTCTCAGGGTTTCATAAATTGTAACGGGAAGTATCTGTTTCCGGTGGAAGGACATCGACCAGGTAACTGAGTGAGATGCCATTTTTCATTTTGTAAAATAAGGACAATTTATGTGAGTGACGTCTATTTTCTAATGTTTCCCAGCAGGTTTCTATATATAAGGACTCGATTGAAACAAGCCGACTGTAATTACTTCATGTATGGGTCCGTCATTTATAGGCACCACTGCTAAATATAGGTTTCACGTACCACAGAACGTGCTACTATTAAGACATTCATTTACATAAACCACACATATGATATGTAAACACGGATATATACTGCGTATGTTTCATAATTATTGTTTCTGCCGAACAACACCTTTTACCATATGTCATGTAATTAACATTACAAGGACTTGATAGCAACATTGCACTTCAAAGCATTCACAATAGCGGTTAAAGCACACCATACAAAGTAAAATACGACGCACAAATTCACTTGACAGCATCCGCCTTCAGCACTAGTTGGAGTAAACAGAAGTAAATGTCTTGGTAGTAAATGCCAATTCGAACATCAGGTGAACATCCCCGCTCGGTTTAGGTCCACAACCACCATTGATTTTTCCTATATAAACAAACCAATGACCACACATTTTGCTATTCTCTGCTACTTTCAGTTTTCGTATGGATGTTGTGGGGCCTATTTTCCCATAACCTGCACCCATTCTGCTCTGGATATTCACTAATTAAAATATAGGTTTATTTATTATATTATTATTGAGAAACATAAATTCAATCTCCTGTGATGACCCTGGTGGCGCAAAAAGTCAGCGGCTGGAATTGAAACTACCTCACATGACAAACATGCTCCGACTTACAAAATAATCCCAAATCATATGCTTGAAACTGATGTAAATGATACATTAACATGCCTGTGAAGTAGATTAGTGCATCAATTGACTGGTTTCTGCAAGCAAAGAGTGTCTATGGCATAACACATCTGGCTTTTTGTACTTAACGTACACCGCGCATGAATATCTGATGATTTAGCGTGCTTAAACCTTTATGATAGTCAATGATAGTCATGGTTATCAATAGGTAGACATTTTAGTCGACAATATGTCTAACACAGACTAACTTTAAGTTAGTACCATGCATAATGCTTTAAGGTGGTCTCTTGAAATACTTCCATGACATGTTGTTGGATTGTTGGATATTACTGGGTTTCAATTGTTTGATTGTTTGATAGTGTGGGGTTTCAATATCAGTGGAATTTAGGACGAAGATAATATGAATGACAGCAACATAGTGCACATTGTGATGTAAAGATGGCATACAGATTAGATACGTAGTGCAAATACTATCGTCCATGCTACATTGTAAAGTACGTATTGGTTATCTGGTTAAATAAGTTCTTTTGAGGTATGACATTAGACAAGTATTGCAACGCTTGCCAGTTGAAATGTTTTATCTGTGTAACGGGTGTAATGTTTGTGTAATTACGCGTAACCAATAGACAGGGACTTGTATTATGGTAGTATGTTATAAAACAAATACGGTTATATTTGAAATGTATGCATCTTTTATCTTTAGTAGATACTCGTAACTGTATTAGATTGTATTCATGTTAGCTACATATGCCATTGACTGTTCATGTGCTAAATACTAGCCGCAAGGATTAGGACTAGAGGATGTGTTGGATTTGTATAAGTATGTATGTTCGGTGAGCACGTAGGAACTATTTTCTGATAGAATACAATGCATTAGTTAACGTCATTAGCGTTAATACAGTACATGAAGCCATAATGACATCATCATTTATGAGGTCATGTCTGGCACAGCGGTCACATGCACTAACGAAAAGCAAATGAGATATAAAAGGGTAAATAGTCACGGAAATACACAATATGTTGCAGTGCGTTTGCATTAGGCCTGCGCTGTCTTACCAATCAGTCAGAAAATATGGGAAAAACCGATGATTTCAATCACAGATAATATTGAAAAATGATAGAAAGAATTGACATAGCAGGGCGAATGAAACGGGAATATATATCTGAATTATAGTTGTGTACAATTTTGTTAAGGTGTTTGAAAATGAGAATCGCAAGGTGGGTGTCTGACAATCATTGTTCAGAGAACACAGAGTGATATATGCAATCGCAAAGAAATCCTCCAAACTACATATTAATGAAGAATATACCTTCATGTCTTCCAGTGAGGTCAATGAAGAAGCATCGATATGTAGTTTTCACAAGTAATCAATAAGCCAATCTAAGGACTGCAAATATTGCCAGCCTCCTTGACGAGTGAAATTCTGGCAGAAACGGGAAATATACGCGATTTTTGTATGATTCTGATTTTGTAATTATAGTATATTTGTGTTAAAGTGGTACAGCAATCAACAAAGAATATCACACAATATGTTTTGTTCCAAGCAAAAGTTTAATGTGGACATGAGATCCATAATTTTACAAAATGACGTTTCGTGCCGCCACTTGCGACTCGTGACGTCATTCCTATACGTGTGGATCGAGACGTTCAACCATGTCGCGCCTATTCGTCAGACATAAACCATGCAAACCTAGTTATATTCCATTATGTGAACAATACACTACAATGTATCCGCTATAGTAACTTAGACGACATTCAGTCACAAGTGACTGCAAGTGTCGAATGTATCAATGACGGTTGCTTGGCAACGAATATTGCGGTACAGCAACAATGGGCATAGTCGGTAATAGACCCCACAAGAGACTGTAACCCTGACGGAATATAGAACGATAAGTTTATAGGCCGTCAGCCAGAAATGGAAACCTTCCCCACCCTGTGGGATTTTTGCAGACATATTTTTCCTAAAACTACATTAAATTACGAGTGCTATGCCGTATGTCTGCGCTCTGTAACCCGCTGGATGAATGTTTGGCACCTTTTTGAAGTATACCACCCTCGGACTTTTCGCAATTGTGAAAAATCACATTTGTCATTGAAAATCGACTGTTTTTTATCATTAGAAACAACTGATATGGCTGTTTTGTATGTTTGCTGATGTGTTCATAACTATATAATGGAATAATGTTCAATTAAATAATATCTGCTAATTCAGATGAAGAATTGTGCACGTTTTGTTACCCCACCCACTGAATTGCAATGGCAAAACACCTACCTTAATAACTTAAGTATGGTAGTTTTGTATTTTCTTTGTGTCAATGGTACCTAGTAGTGTTCATTAGACATGTTAATTGCATATATGCCGATTATCTGATATCTGCAGTCTATGATACAATGTTGAAAACAAAGTATTTTTCACCTTTCCCCACCCACACATTTTACAATGGGAATTTTACATGTAATTAATTTAATTTATGTTATGCACTGTCACTTACTTATAAATTGTTTAAATGCATATGCAACTACTTAGTTGCATATTAGTGAATTTACAATGACCATTTGACATGTAATATCTTTTCTTACTTTATACGCTGCCAGATACTTATGAAAGGTTCATATGAACGTGTAGCTACTAACGCCTGTATATGTGGCTGTGGCTGTGACTGGACAAATGGGGCGTATGGCTTTTGTGACCAGTGTAGATCCAGATCAGCCTGTGTATCCGCACAGTCTCATCAGGATCTGCACTATTCGCCATTCCATCAGTGAAACACCCATCATGCTTCTAACAAGCATACTATATCGTTATCAGGGTACATGAGTGTGCTATTTGATTTGTACTCTCAGCTGTTGACAGGCCTTTAAACACCATTAAGCAAAATAAATAAATAAATATAATTATTACTGTCAATAGTATAGGTCGTAGGTACTAATTTGAAAATTGGATATAGAAAATATACCTTTTCTAGCATGCTGAATGGATGATTCGCAGCACATATTACTCCATGTATGACACAGTAAATACTAAAATACAGACCATTACGATAACTGTAAATAATACGAGCAAGCTAAGCTGGAGTAAAACAGGACAAATATATTGTTATGCACTTTCATGATGACAACCAGCAAGTAAATGAGTTTGGGTTACATAAAACTAAAATTAGGTAGTAGAACCGATGAAACTGAGATATTTACCGGTTCCACATAATGCACACACTATTTATCGTACATTACAATACTATTCCCTCAACCCATTCTGAGTCATCAGCATGAACAGGATTCAAATGTGTAGTTGGCACCTGTACCTATACAATCATGTACATGTATATAGTAAATATGTATACTGACTTGTATGACTACTGAAATAGACTATGTGTCATACGAGAACATGTGTGTTCTAATGTGTATGACCGTCATGCACACCAGTGCATACATCATAGCCATTGCCTAATACATGTAGGTATATTGCCCCATTAGTCTTATTTGAGAGGCACCCATGACGATATTGTATTTTTTAAATGAGGCGTTTTAAGTAAATAGTTAACCATGATTTCATAATAATGACATTTGATAACCTGTAAGGTTGATATACCATTTCATAATTTTCATATAAACAAGGACATTGAAGGTGCATAATCTTTCTAAAAGCATGCATATGTTCTTCAAATGTATCCACTATATTCATATTGCTGTTATGTACGCATACATAAACTATTTTGTCCAATATGTTTCAACATTCGGTGTTCTTAATTATAGCACACGTGTTATTCTACACCTTTTGTGTCAAATTACCAAAAACCAAAAAGGATGTAGGTTTGTAATCAACTTGTAATAGTTCCGATTGGCATATACCTGCATAACATTCGGGCAACAGCATCATTACAAATTTCATATATACAAGTACATCTTTTAAATGTAGTATTTGCATTTCATACTGTGCCGAAATAAATATTTGTCAAATGTGGCTAAACGTATGTATGACTTCTGAAAAGATGAATATGTCCTCCAGCTCGTCTATATAATTATATAACTATATTTACAAGCCAATATTAGTATGTATGTATTCTGAAAAAGCCATTCCGGTGTATGCAAACATCAATCTAGTCCAGTTTAAGAAGCATGCACATCTACCACGTGTAGCCACTCGCACTTATAGGACCACCAATTTACGTTTAAATCCCAATGAATGATAACGTATCTCCATAACATATTATGCAATGTATCAAAATGTTCATCTAAACAATATCAAAGGGCCTCTATTGAGACACATTAAATTTGACTATGCAATTGAACTATTGTCTACATGGCATTCTAACTATTTATGCAGGCGGTACGGATCAGGTTTGTGGAAGGCGTTTTCTGTCGCATTGTACCATCACCGTTGTGTATTTTGCTGGCTATGTGGTGTTGTCAGAATATATATTTCTCTATTTGACAACAAGTAATATGATTCTAATTATCTAACAACTCTATAGTCATGTACCATGTGTACATTTATTTACTGAATGCAGAATTATATTTACATTGTACCTGTTTAGCACATACATACCACACGTAGTTTGTAACTAATAGACACGTCTTTGCCTCCATATACCCCTATGAGGCATTGCATCCGCATAACAATCCCTATGGTTGTCTTTCAAATTTATTACACCGCTGATGGGCAATCATATTCCATTACTATAGCAACCAGAGCCATGTATTCGAGTATATGTCATGGGCTAGCAGAGTTTGGTGTAATCGCAAGATGCGGGACCTCCTCAGGCTAAGGTTATTATCAACTATTTTTAGAAATTTAAGCTGTATTAAAAGTATACATATAGATCCGTAAATATCACAATATCACATCTCCTAATTGCAAAAGCGACCATGTTGATGATCATCTTGAAACTGATCGACAGGCATGGTGACACTGTATATGGTTAGGTTTTTGGTGTATTAGTTTCAATAATGTTTAATTAGAAGAATGAATACAGCACATGTAGTGATTAATGTAGAGCTGATTACACCAGTGACTGCATGAATTACATATCGTTACCATGTGTTTTCCATTGCAACTGACGACCAATGGTTAATTTAAATTGTTGTCACATGTGAAGACATATGCGGGCTGCTTAATGTGGGAGAAAGCCATATATGTTTTCAATAAACATACCCATACCATGCATCATACCACATACTGCCTTAGCCAATGATCATCATCACGGAAAACTGTAGCTTCATCATCAATATTATTGAACATCTGATAATTTTGGCGGCCATTTTGAATATATAATTATAGCATTGTATACCTGGGTATGTATATGCTATCAAATGATTTATTTGCATACATCAATTTGGTATGTGTACACGTAATAGGTGCATGCAATGATGTTTATAACAACTCTCTACAGTAAAGAATAGAAAACAAGAATATTTTGGCGGCCATTTTGACTGTTCTGACAATTGTGGAAGGATATTGCATCATTTTCTCCTGTGGTTTCCATTTAGTTGTGAGGGAAAGCAATGTGTAGTGTTTCAACTTTATGAATATCTGTATTTGTTCGTAACAGCACACGACTCGCAGAAAAATGTTGTAATACAGCCTATTTCGGCAGCCATTTCGAAATATATTGCCAATTACGGATGTAATTATATATTTTACATTCAAATTGTGACTTAGTTATAGCAATTTACCCGGTTAATATTGAACATACTGAAAGTTAACAGACCTTAATAAAACAATATAATACTGTTCGGCGGCCATCTTGTAAAATGGCAGCCATTTGTTCATCCAGTGGCTTTTTCAGCGCAGACAACCAGGATTTATAGACAATAGGTTACTGAATCCGAAAATCATACTCACCAAAAATCCCACAATGGGGGGGGGGGAGGGGGGGTATTTCTGGCTCAAGGTATATTAGGTTTGGCCCGAATAAGAAAGTGATGTACCATGTGACACTACGTTTTGGCCAACCCTCATATATAATACGAACTGCTCTAAATAAATGGGCCCGCCTTACATTGGTGCGGTAAACGCCACCTTATAGAGTAAACGCGCAATAAAGTTACATGACGTGACGCCAACGCAGCCGACACCTCAATTAGACCCATGGCAGCCACGTACAAAAATCAAACACTGCGGCAAGTGACAATGTACTTTGTCAGAATCGCGATACTTGTAACATTTGGAATAATAAATTTACAAAATAAGAACACTTACCACATTGCAAACTTACAGGACTTCCGATTTATCAGGGCCTGTCACTATAGGGTTAACTGTATTGTAATTTTGAGATTTGCGGCGTATATCAGAAAATGATAGGTCGGAAAATCTGTTTAATGGCGACGCGCTAGCGGAGCCATTAAACAGATTTTCCGACCTATCATTTTCTGATATACGCCGCAAATCTCAAAATTACAATGCGGTTAACCTATTTCTAATGCACAAATTGAACATTTTGCAAATTTTACCGATTCTACTTGTGAAAGTCGTACCGAGTGCAAGGTGTTTGCGCATGGCATACCGGACGAATCACACAAATAATGTTCCGCCAAGCAAAAAATAGTTCCAATTGAATTATACAATGTTTTAATGAATGTGTATAAAGTTATGTTCATGCTTTCAAAATATTTCAATAATAAACTCAATAAACACATCGTCAGAATTATAATTGCTACATTTAATATTTTAAGATTTAATGTTTAACTTTCCCTCTGGTGCGATCTCTTAGCAACAATGTCGATGGCCGCAGCCTGTAAAACTCTCGGACTTTGTCAATTTGTGATGACTTGTCTAATCATTCGATCGTCACATACTACCATTTGAGCTGCAACATTACACAATTTATGTGCGTGTGAACGATCTTTCTAATGCACTAATGACGTAATGCACTAATGACGTAACCAAATCGTCTATGTCAGATTCGGTCAGTGTTGGGAATCTCCCGCCCTCAAATTCCATTTTCGGCGGCGGCGATGGCTCCTTTTCGATTTCTAATAATGCCGTAGTCAGAAACTCGTCATCCTCGTCCATCATTTCTTCCATTTCCAGTCTTACTTGTGAGTTAACGTTAAAATTTCCGAAAATCAGATTTTCGATCGATGACATATTCGCGTCTCCAAAGTAAACAAATTTGGCGTAGGAATATATTCATCGCGCGTGGGTAAAGTGCCCCAGGGTATATATTGTAAATACTTTGCGACCGTTCATGAACAATAATATACCTGTAATGTGTGGCCTTTAGCCAATCAGATTGCGTGATATTTATAGAGTGCATTAGAAATTATTAGTTAACATCGACAAACTTGTATTCACGTAATTATCATGCAGATCTCAAAAAATCTCTACCTCCGTTCTTTCTCCCATTCTTGGGAGACGGCATGCAAGGTCCTCGAGCCAGTGCCGCCGTTAAATATAATCAAAAAAAAAAAAAAATAAACAAACACTCGCTGATAATGTTAGTTACGTGCTATATAAGTGAATAAACAGTATGTGTTTATTTCACTGTGGGTCTTAAAATGTACATTCGTGTCCGTTGAAAACAATGTGCTTACAGCTTCACACTCACATTTATATGTTATATAATACATAGAAACACGTGTTGACATTGTAGCGAGTAGTATGTTGATCATTAAACGTAGCTTTCGTTATCAAACTAGTATTGTGACCTGCGATTCATTACACCAGGTCTTTGAAATTACAAGTAGAGGAAGGAAAATTGTGCGCTATCGCAATAAACCAATTATTCCAAATTTTAAACTCCGAAATGTGGAGATAATCCATCAACCAGGAATCAAACCAAATATATAAATTGAATATACGCATCTCCATACCATAAGGAAGCAGCCGCATACTAAATATGAAGTCTGCAACTATTACGGTTTAAAAGTTTTACTTCTTACAAAGAAAAATTGCGAAATTCCAATTTCAAAAGGGGAAGATAATCCATGACCCGGGGGTCAAATCAAATATGGAAATTCACCATGTGCATTTGAAACCATAAAGATGGTACATACCAAATAGCAAGTCTCCAGCTAATACGGTTTAAAAGTTTTAATTCTTACAAGGCAAAATTGAGAAATTATAAGTAAAACAGATGGAGACAATCCATGACCCGGGAGTCAAATCAAAGATTGAAATTCACTTTGCGGATCTGCAAACCATACGGAAGCTACATACGAAAGTTCCAGTCCCCATCTATTACGGTTTAAAGGTTTTACGTCATACAAGAAAATGTTACGGACATACGGACATACGTCCATGACGAAACAATATACCCATTATTTTTCAAAAAATGGGTATACTAATAGATGATACATTTGAATGCAACATATGATAAATCATACTCATATTAATTGCATCGCATATTAATCAAACACAACTGCATAACAACTTAATGAAAAACATGGTAAACAGTAAGGAAATCCATGGCTTTATTCAAAATAATAATTAATTTCGGCAGCCATCTTGAGTTTATATAAATAGCATAATTAAATATTCATATGAAATGGGTTTTGATAAAACTATCAAACTAATTTATTTTGCCTAGTTCAGCAATTTGTGATTACCGTTAATTATTTGAAGATGTCTATGGGGATTTAACATGGGGAAATTGGAAGCATGGAATAAAGTGTTGACGTGTTTATATTTGGAAGCCATCTTGGATTTATATATGGAGTTTCGGCTATCACAAGATGTGTCGCTACCCTGCCAGAGAATGGGTAGTGAAAGCATGGATACACCACCATTTATTGCAACGTAACTACAGTTTGATTATGTTTGCGGTGGATTGTGTTGTTGGGTGAAAGTGCAATGCTTTTGGCGGCCATTATACATTTTGGTAGCTATGTTTGATGAAACTGCAATTTCCGATATTCTATAAACTGTAATCATTGAGTATCATGTGTTCATATCGTTTTACAATGTGTAACTGCGAGTTTGCTTTGCAGTTACTGGAATTTTATACATCAGGCAATGGTGGAAAAAAATATGCATTTGCTGAAATGTTTGCTATAGTTTTGAATTTTGTGTTTATTTTAATTATGAGACACAGTGAAACAAAAAACAAATTGGTACCATTTTTTTCCATCAGTATCTTGGCCGTCATCTTGAATTCAAAATGGCCACCATTATTGTCAATAATACTGTGTGTGTTTTTGCTAGATAATTGTTGTTATAGTTATGTTTATATTTGTCAATTATACATTTTTGGATAGGCTATGGCAACAGGTATCGGAACATATTTCTTTATATTTTTTTCCAATTCATATAGGGTCGTTATCTTGGATTTCGAAATGGCCACCCTATCCAAAATATATTTTAGAATAACAGTGTTCACTATCATGACTATTATGACATATAGAATTATATTTTCAACACCATTCCACTTGATACTATTTACAAATAGTGTGTTATAAAGCCATCAATGAGTAGTGCTTAAAAATGACCTTATATGACGTCAAAATGGCCTCCAAGATAAGTACAGTTTGGTAAATGATACATATATGTATATGACTACCAGCACACACACTGTTTACGTTATTATCAGTATTATAGGAACTACTCGTATATTAGTAGCTAACAAACATGTTCAATTTGGAATGCCTTAAATAATTTAAAATGGCCGCCATATAAACAAGTCTTTATTTAATGTTACTGCATGCTCAAATGATACACTTGAAACTACATGAAAATGATGTTACAAGTACATCTATATGTGTCATCAATCATATATATATATAATTATATAAATGCTATAATATAGACCGGCACAAATGACTGTACATAGTAGAACTCTAATATGGCTGCCGATATTTATCATATATATTAATGTCTTTTGTACTCATCATTACATACGTAGTCTCGTTGAGGCCATGCATGAAACGTGAATTGCATGTCCTTAATAATATAAATAAGATAACACTTGAGCGACTTAAATCAATAAACAAGTAAGAAATCCAATATGGGCTCAAAACAAAACAAATCACCAGTTTATAAATGTCCTCGTGTTATTTATTGCAGTCACAGTATCATAGTGAAATTGACAGAAACATATAGAATGTACCTAATATGGCATTCTATGGCAATTATTCAACATGTTCATAACTGCTGTGTTTGTTGAATAATAAGTTCTTCGATGTTCTTAAACTTTGAGTATATTAGCAGAATATTCATTTATGTAATAGTGCTTGCAGCCTGTCAACAATTAAGGTCACTGTAGGCTGGGTTAACGGGATCAAATCCCATATTCCATATATACAGATGGAGGGGCCCCACACTCAGAACTGGATATTTACAGGAAAATAATTATATATTCAACCCTGAAATTATATATTTCCATATTGAAATATAAATTTATATAAACAACACTCTAATTTCAGTATGTGACATAGTGATACAGGTTACATGAAGGATTTCATTTACTGCATGATTGTGTAGATAATAATTAATTTTACCAACGAAATTGCTTGTGCTGGATTGAAAATAGCACAAAATGTATGTTATGGCGGCCATTTTGAATTTTAAAAT
>CM055274.1:50152211-50248544 GCA_029237695.1 Conchocele bisecta
CGGCCATTTTGAATTTTAAAATGGCTGACATAGTTTGCATTGAACAGAAACGTTAAAGTTTCATTTTTTAAGTATATCCCATAAATAGTTTGACTGAATTGTGGTCGAGAATATGTTTATTGTTTTAAAAAAAAGAGGACATGGATCTTGAATGGCGGCCATTTTGAAATGCAAGATTGCCGCCACGCGTGTGGCATACGCGTGTACTATTTCACATACTCTGTCTTAAAAAAACATTTCCAAAGACAATAGCAAAAATTTAAGTAGATTTACATTTTGACACCGACTACACATTGTTTGGATGGGCTACTATGCTATTTGGCGGCCATATTGGATTTTGTACATATTAATTATTTTAAAACGTATTATCATCTTATGCAGTTTACTCTCAGAACATAGGTCAACTATAAACGTACTTCTATATTGCCAATGAGTGGTGTAGTTCAATTAAAATTATTGGTATAGAATTCATTGATAAACAACCCTTGAACAATATTTAAGAACATTTTGTAACACACCTAGCCAAAAATTGGTATATAGTTATTGTGGCACAATTGTATTTGCCATCATGTCAACATCTCGACATCTCGATGGCAAATATATGCCACCACAGATAGTAGAGTACACGTATCCTTGAAGTATTACCTTTGTGTGTCAAGGTATTAACTTTATTATTGTTGGTTATTAAATTACCAAATGTCCTTATTTTCGTTCATTGACTTTGGCATGTGTAATTGCTTACATGTTCCAAATTTTGAACTAATACTTACACATCCATTTAAAGCCGTTGTCGGCCATGTCGACGATGTTGAATAGCATCGTATCACGGCTGCACATATTACTACAACCTGCAGTAAGAATGTAATACTACATATTGTATTTCAATAGTTGTCTTTATTCCTCTCTGGAGACTTTGTTTATTGATCGTTGTATTGGCGTTTGTATTCATTTTATAGGCAACCTATTTATGTATCTATGCTTTTTTCATTGGATCACTACGGTGTTCCGTTAAGGCCATCGTAATATCGTAATAACTACGATAGTACGATACTACGATGACGATAGTACGATGCTACGATGACGATAGTACGATACTACGATGACGATACGTACGATACCACGATGACGATAACGTGATACCAAGAGAGTACAATGACGATACTACGATATTATATCGTACTATCGTCATCGTAGTATCGTACTATCGTCATCGTACTGTCGTGATCTCGTAGTATCGACCCGATAGCGATATTACGATGGCCTTAACGGAACACTGTTTATCGTAATATCGTACTATCGCCATCGTGCTATCGTACTATCGCCATCGTAGTATCGTACTATCGTCATCATACTATCGTCATCGTAGGTCATCGTAGTATCGTACTATTGTCATCGTAGTATCGCCTTCCGGATGAACATGCGCATTCGCATCAAAACAATGGATGACGAGGTAATTCGCCGGTATTTTGATACATATAATCATCATTAGATTGATTTTATTTAAGATAGATATTTGAAAAATTAATCTTGTTGGCGCCGTTTGCGCCGACATTCTTGTTTGCGCTATTAACAAGGTGTGTGATCACGTGGTTTCCGAACCCGATTTTCCGACGTGACGTAATCTGTGACGTTATATTTAAAGTCGATTTTCATTAAAATCTTCCTAACAAACGGATGGATTTTGATGATATGTAGCGCACCAAATACGATGGCATATGTGTTTTATGGGTGATCTGAAAGTTCTTTACATTAACTTATAAATTTCACAAAGAATCTACTGTAAACACATCTACAAAACATGACGTCATGCCGTTCGGAAACCACGTGATCCCCCACCTTGATAAAGGCGTACCGCCATTTTCGCAGACAAACAATGCGCATGCGCGTGTCCATCCGGAAGGCGATACCACGATGACGATAGTACGATACCACGATGACAATAGTACGATATAATATCGTAGTATCGTCATCGTACTATCGTGGTATCGCGTTATCGTCATCGTGGTATCGTACTATCGTCATCGTGCTATCGTACTATCGTCATCGTAGTATCGTACTATCGTCATCGTATTATCGTACTATCGTACTATGGTAGTATCGACCCGATAGCGATATTACGATGGCCTTAACGGAACACCGTAGATGACTGTACACGTATCGCTGTATGTAGTGCGCACTTCGCTGCCCATTGAACACTGTGATTACTGTTGAACTCCAGACAGTTGTATTTGGTTTTATCCCTTATATGGGAACGAAAATTGTCGGCTGCTTTTGTTTTATATGTTGCCTTCTTCCTCAATAAAAACATGGCTTGACAGCATTTTAGAATCATGTCCATCAGCAATGAGTCTAAGGTGCTTCTAACACATGTTTTGATGCGAAAAATGTAAAATATACAGCAGACGATAAAATTTAGTTACGTAGTGTAACACTGTGTGTAAGATGATTTATCACATATGTCCAATAATGTGAGTTTTCACTTTATAAACTACAACTGACCTAGTTCAACCAAAGGCACCGTTTTATTTGATCAAATGTTAAGCGTTTGTGATTTATTCGCCTATATACGAGAGGGATTCAATAAATTCCAGGAATGTTTTCACAGACGCTACATCGATCGTTCAAGTGGACTGATATTTCGCATAATCGGAGAACAAATCATAATACATGTCATTACACAATTGTAGTATACTGCATACATAGTCGCGCGTGGCTGTCATCATAGCAACGTCAGGTTAGGATACCCGGCGCAACGTCAAATTTGCTGAAAAAGTACACGTCTTTCAGAATGCTATATTCCATGTGTGTGTTTCAAGCAAACGTGCTCGTACCTGTCATATTTATTTGCTAGATGTTAGTTTTTCTCGAAGTATCGTCCCTGACTCCGTACACACTTCTGGTGACGCACAATCCAACTCAAATGCACCTTGGAAATCCTCAGTCTTGAACTGACACCCTGCACCGCGGCGCACAATTCTGACCTTCCAGTATATTTGACACCCCGGAGCATACTTTTCAGCCGCGGAAATAGAAATAAGTATGCAGGGGCCAAATCTGAACAGTATGGGGCATGCTCCAACATTTTAAACCCCAGCTTCTCGATCGCGCCTGCACAACATGATTATTATGCGCGGGTGCATTGTCTTGGTGAAACATCACATTCCTGACATCGAGACGTTCGTGCTTCTTGGATATCGCATACATGAGGTGTCGTCATTTGTTCGTTTGTTACTAACCTCGGTATCCAGCAGACACACACAAAACGCATACCTAAATGGTCTGTAATAATACTGTAAGCAGATCATACACTAATATTCCACAGGTTGAAGTAACGGATCGAGGTCTATAAATACATTAAATATGCCTAAAAGCATCAATAAATGAAGAAAAAATAAATAAATTTACCCCATCCATCTAATCTTATGGGGAAGGTGTCCAACTTTTTAATAGGCCGAGCCCATACGGGCTCGAGACAACGGACTCTCACGAATCGTCAACCGAGTTATATCATTGTCGCCTATTGCAGAAGTTGGGACAATGTTAGTATTCCGCAACGATATATTCCCCATTGCGCTATGTCAACGCGTTTTCGAGCTATCGATTGTTTTGTTGTAAAAAAAAGTATCATCATTGCTAGGTCGGGAAAGAACGGACACATTTCCGAGGCCGATATTGCTATATAAAGGAGTAAACATCGGGTTCAAAATACACTTTTACGTCGTCCCGGCCCGTAAAGAAACATTTTGCATAGAGAAAACATTGTTTCCAATCGAACATTTGATCAAAACCTACATATATACCCGTCCTGTGCGTCTCACGACAGACAATTTAATCACACAGACATTTCTATCATTTCTCGGGAAGCCATTTTGTATAAACATCGTAGGACAGGTTTATTCGCCGGAACTCGTGCACTTACTATGTGGTAAAAAAAACGGAACTTTTAGAAATGGTTATAATTCATATTTTATAATACCTATGTTGATGGTAAAAGTATCAAGTTAAAGGTATGTCTCTCTACTCCGATTTCAAGTTTTGTCAAAATATATTTTTTTCTAATAAACATGTTTTGGCAGCATATGAGAATTGTCCGTGGGGTCAAATTTTATTTTTGACCGAATATGGTCATGTTATATGTCAAATCGAAGGTATCAACGAGGCGATCACTCTGGTGCATTTGTTTGTCGAAATCGGATGGTTATGTCATCCAAGATGGCCGCCGAAAGGTCAAAAGGTCGTTCTTTTATTAGAGATTTAAAAATTCTTCTTCACATGAACCGCTTGGCCCATGGTGGCCAAACTTAAAAATTATGGTCCATGGGTGAAGCATTTTCAGATTTGTTAAAACGGAGATCATCGCTAATCCAAGATGGCCGCCGTCTAAAAATAGCATAAATTCTTTAAAAAAATATTCTTCTCATGAACCGCTAGCCGGATTTCGACGAAACTTGGTACGAATTATAGATGTACAATGCTCTTTCAAAGTTGTTAAAATGGTGACTCCGGGGTCAAAAATTGGCGTGGCCCGTGGAGTCAAATTTTATTTTTCATCGAATATGCTCATGTCATATATCAAATTGAAGGTATCGATGAGGCGATTGCTTTGGTGCAATATTTGTCGGAATCGGATGATTATGGCATCCATGATGGCCTCCAAAAGGTCCATTTATTCGAGATTTTAAACTTTTTTTCTCAGGAACCACATGGCCGATGGCTGGCCCATGGTGGCCAAACTTCACAGTTATGGTCCATGGGTGAAGCCTTTTCAGATTTGTTAAAACGGAGGTCATCGCTAATCCAAGATGGCCGCTGTCTACAAATAGCATAAATTCTTAAAAAATCTTCTTCTCTTGAACCTCTAGCCGGATTTCGACGAAGCTTGGTAGGAATGATCGATACGCAATGCTCTTTCAAAATTGTTAAAATGGTGACACGGTGTCAAAACTTTTACAATCTCGCGTTCTCGCGATATCGAGCATATATTGATCGCGAAAATGTGAAGTATGATCACGAGATTGCGAGACGAAAATACATGTACGAGATTCTATCCTATCCAATCTTGCTTTTTCGCAACCTCTCCCCCAGAGATGGAAGATCGCGCATTTTTGCTTCATGATCTCATCAGCACGCATGAGCAAAACTAACCCGAATGTTCTGTCTGTAACACGGGGAAAGTCGCATTGCGTTACCTGCATTTTATAATTCGGAGTACAGCAAAATATATTTCCAAAAGCGGAAGACGAGATGGCCGCCGTCTAAAAATAGCATAAATTCTTAATTCTTCTCATGAACCGCCAGCCGGATTTCGGCGAAACTTGGTAGGAATGATCGATGTACAATGTTCTTTCAAAGTTGCTAAAATGGTGACCCAGGGGTAAAAAATGGGCGTAGCTGCCGGTTCATGAGAACGAAGATTTTTGATTAGCGACGACCTCCGTTTTAGCAAATCTGAAAAGGCTTCACTCATGGACCATAACTGTGAAGTTTGGCCACCTTGGGCCACGCGGTGCGTGTGAAGAATAATTTTGAAATCTCTAATAAAAGAACGACCGTTTGACCTTTCGGCGGCCATCGTGGATGACATGATCATCCAATTTTGACAAAAAATGTATCAGAGCGATCGCCTCTTTGATACCTTCGATTTGGTATAGACATGACCATATTCGGTCAAAAATAAAATTTTGCCCCAATTTGACCCCACGGGCCACGCCCATTTTTGACCCCGGAGTCACCATTTTAACAACTTTGAAAGAGCATTGTACATCTATCATTCTTACCAAGTTTCGTCGAAATCCGGCTAGCGGTTCATGAGAAGAAGATTTTTTAAAGAATTTATGCTATTTTTAGACGCCGGCCATACTAACATTGTCCCAACTTCTGCAATAGGCGACAATGATATAACTCGGTTGACGATTCGTGAGTGTCCGTTGTCTCCAGCCCGTATGGGCTCGGCCTATTAAAAAGTTGGACACCTTCCCCATAAGATTAGATGGATGGGGTAAAACATTTTTTTTTCTTCATTTATTGATGCTTTTAGGCATATTTAATGTATTTATAGACCTCGGTCCGTTACTTCAACCTGTGTAATATTCATGTCATCATGATCAGCATATTCAGATACGGATAACATCGAAGATGTCCGACGTTGTGGTGTCAACAGGACGGCCCACACTCTCGTCATCTTCTACGGTGTCACGTTCATTTATAAACCGCTCGAACCAATCTTATAGCCTGCATTTTGACATACAGTCGTCACCATAGGCACGGGTCATCATATCAATGGTTTCTGTGCGAGATTTATCCAACATGGCACACAATTTGATTGAATTTCTCTGTTTGGTGGCCATTTTGTACTGCGTCAAAGATGCCTTCACGAGATTGACCCATATTTTGACGTCACCAAATTATGACAAATTCATAATTGAAATGCTAATTGGTTTTCACACTGTGCAATTGGCAATTATTCTAAAACGTCATTTTCTTTTTGCAAAATGCTACTCTTGACGTCGTAAGTGCGCCGGTCACATAACATGACGTTACTATGGTTATCGGTCTTCAGTTTTGCATAATTCAGTTTCAGTAAACTACATGTCCAATTGAACAAAAAATTTGTATTTGCAAATCACATGAGTTTTTAAACAATTCACTTAAAAAAACCGAGTCTTTTACAGTACTTGTCCTGGAATGTACCACCCCCATCATAAAGTTGTTATGTTTTTACCAAACTCCGATGATTTCCTTTTCAGCCGACACGTAGGTAAAATCAGGTTCAGAACACAGGTGTTTCTAGCGTGTCTTGGATGGTCAATTATTGTTTGTATATACATGAGACACCCTTCTAAATAATTTACAAAACAATTCAAATGCGCCCGGGTGTAATGATTGTAGTACTTATAAAGGTATTGATAAGTACTATAATATACCTTGATAAGTACTATAATCATTATAGTCGGGCGCATTTGAATTGTTTTGTACATGGTTTAGAAAGGTGTTTCATGTATGTGCGAACAATACAGTCGAACCTGTGTTAAAGACCACCCCGCAATAGCAATTACCTGTCTATAGCAGCCACTCTGTTGTATTCCCAATTACTCATGCACTACATAAATGGCCCTGCGAATAAAGACCACCTGTGAACAAAGGTTTCACTGTAATTTACCATCCAATACACGCTTGAAATACCTGTGGTTCAGGAGTACGATACCAATTATATTTTATTAGTGTGTCTTTCATATTTGTGTTGTCTGATCAAAACGCTACCAGAGATAATACTGGCGGATGGCATACACATACTAAATGTCAGATAACAACTCAATGCACTATATAGTATGCACACGCAAGCCCATGTTCGGATAGACGAGGAGTTTAAACATGCATTCAATCATTCGTTGAACGTATTTCAAATCAATGCTAATTTTGGATACTGTATGCACTTATTAACAAGCACGAAACGTTAAAATAAATACATGTACATGGCATGTACTTACTGTAAAAATTAGCTTCATGATTAACTAGTAGTAGTGTAGTAACTGTCAGTCAAATTTGAATTAAACTATGTTTGGCACACGACAATAAACGGTTTCTAGTGTATAGTATAGCCGGCCTTAAGTATAATTTCGCCGAGAAAATGAGTTCGTATATCATGAAGGGTAGAGGTTGGCCACGACTTGGAATGAACAATATAATGTCTCTGTACGTTGCCAGTTTTTAAAACGATGCTGATAAAGGTCAATTAACAAACCACACAGAAAGAAAACACAGTTTTCATTTACATTCGCACGTTCAATCGTAACATGTCGCGATATATATGTACATACGTGTATACATGTATATATATTGACATGGACAATCTGTATGGTCACGACCCGTATAAATAATACTTTTCTTTCTCCGCTGTATAAATAATTGGAACATCAACCTGCTTAATTCTATGTACATACACCAACTCACTCCCCAATGTCAATGGTATTCATTTATAAAGTCAGTCCTTTAACAGTAAACAAGACATACAATACATCATATCGTGAATGTAAGTAAACGGATGCATGATACCGTGACAAACTTATGCGCACCCGAGATCTACCCGTTGTGATAAGGTACTAAAACCCACATGTGTATGACGTACTAAAAGGGTCATCAATGTACTACCCTGCATGATGCTGCGATAGCCGAGGGTGAACATACCTTCAGACGGGCAATATTACACCATATAGCCTGTGTAGAACCACAATAACGTATTTGTCATACCGCAGATCCGTTATTTGGCCGTATAAACATATCTCTTCTTTTGATCTTTGCGTTTTTTCAGGAAGAAAAATAATACGAGATTCGATTTTCTACCGTCAGTCTTAATATAAAGGCGTAAATAAACATTTTGTTTTTTTATTAAACGAAAACAAACTAAATATGGAGTAAGAAATCCATCGAAAACGACTTTATGACAGTTTTTTTATATCGTGTAATTTAATTTATATTCCACTGCTCTATCGATCTGCTCTCCCTTTGGCGCCTCTAGAAGAATGCGACTGGTTCCCAAATATTCGCTGTCATTGCTACGCCGCGTTTCGTGCGTGGAACCCATATTTTATGACCTAAATATAGCCGTGTCACAAAGCCAATTGTGTTGAGATTTGAAAACACTAAGCGGGACAGTTTGTGGCATTTTTCGCTCATATTTTGATGAGCGAAGAATATTTATGGAAAAATAAACAATAAAGACTGGTTTTGAGTGTACAATTTGTTACTTTTATTGATCAATTCGGGGTTTTATTGTGTTTAGTGAGGAATACAATTCGCAATCGTTAGACGCTTGCAAAATGTGTCTTCATTGGACGCGAGGCGCCGGAGGGGAATTGCAATTCCTGTATGTTCGACGACCTTGGCAGGTCATATAATATATATGACCAGGCAAGCTAGCCAATCAAAAGCCGAGAAACTTATCTGCGGTATGACAAACACTTATATTAATGCGTTCGTTGACACTGATGGAGGCGTATGGGTGGTCCTTACTGTGCGAGGAAACCGGAGTACCCGGAGGAAACCCACTTGTCTGGTCTGGCGACCACATACTATCTCACGTACTGCCATGGCATTGGTGAGAAGCGCGCTCGTTACCGATTGCGCTAACCCGACAACCGATGCGTGATATTTAACACCCGTATTAGGCTCACATACCTTACTAGCACAGGAGTAATATGCCAAATATGACATGAACATGGAAACAAAACCTAGAAAGCTGAATTGTTCACCAAAGTTACCCGAGGCTTAACTGAGTCCAGTGAAATAAAGTTTGCATCCGTAAACGTTGAGCTCGATCTGTATTTCAAGGTGGCCGCCAATATGGCCGCCAAAAATATTAATATCCTAACTTTTGAACTAATGACCATAAACTCATGCAAAATACACCCATTAATGGATTCTAGGGTGCAGTGGTTGTATTTCTAAAGTCATTCGGTGCAGTAAATGTCAAGGTCAGATGATAAACTAAGGTCAAGGTCAAATTTTCTCCAAAATTTGATACATAAAATGCAGATAAAAGAATGGTTTTGTTCCACCCAAGATGGAAGGATGGTTTCTTTCCCTCACTGGAAAATCCTATGGTACCGGATGGTCTTAATCGTCTTTTTGAATAGAGGGAGACGGGGATCGATATGTGGACATGCGATGGAGACAGGTGGAGAGAGATGAACAGACAGACGGGGATGAGAGATGGAAGGAGATGTAGAGAGTTGTAATATGTATATACGGCAGAGACAGAAAGGGAGAGAGGTGAACACACGATGGAAGACATTGGGGTGGTGTGAGGTGGACACACGAGGGAAGAGAGGGAGATGGAGAGCGGTGGACACGCGAGATAAGACAGTGAGATGGACAGAGGTGGACATACGAGTGAAGAGAAGGACATGGAGAGCAGTGGACACACGAGGGAAGACAGTGAGCTGGTGAGAGGCGGACATATGAGGGATGAAAGGGAGATGGAGAGCGGTGGACACACGAGGTAAAACAGTGAGATGGAGAGAGATGGATATACGAGGGAAGAGAGGGAGATGGAGAAAGGTGGATACACGAGGGAAAAGAAAAGAGGGATAGGGAGAGCGGTGGAGACACGAGAGAAGACAGTGAGATGGTTAGAGGTGGACATACGAGGGACGCTAGGGACATCGAGAGCGGTGGACACACGAGCGAGAACATTGAAATGAAGAGAGGTGGACACACGATGGAAGAGAGGGAGGTGGAGAAAGGTCGACACACGATGGAACACATTGAGATGGACAGAGGTGGACACACGAGGGAAGATATGGCGGTGCTGACAGGTTGACATACGAGGAAGGAGAGGGAGATGGAGAGAGGTGGATACACGATGGAAGAGAGGGACATGGAGAGCGGTGGACACATGAAAGAATACAGTGAGATGGTGAGAGGTGGGCGCACAAGGGAAGAGAGGGAGATGGAAAGAGGTGGACACACGAGGGAAGATATAGACTGCTGGCAGGTGGACATACGAGGGAAGAGAGGGACATTGAGAGCGGTGGACACATGCAAGGAAGGAGATGGAGAGAGGTGGATACACGATGGAAGAGAGGGACATTGAGAGCGGTGGACACATGAAAGGAGACAGTGAGATGGTGAGAGGTGGACATACGGTGGAAGCCAGTGACATGGAGAGCGGTGGACACACGATGGACGAGATGGAGATGGAGAGAGGTGGACGCACAAGGGAAGAGAGAGATACGGAAAGAGGTGGACACACGAGGGAAGATATGGAGGTGCTGACGGGTGGACATACGAGGGAAGAGATGGAGATGGAGAGAGGTGATACACGATGGAAGAGAGGGACATGGAGAGCGGTGGACGCACAAGGGAAGATAGGGAGATGGAAAAATGTGGAAACACGAGGGAAGACAGCGAGATGGAGAGAGGTGGACACACAAGGGAAGACAGTGAGATGGAGAGAGGTGAACACACGAGGTAAGACACTGAGACGGACAGAGATGGAGAGAGGTGGGCACACGAGGCAATATAGTAAGAAGGAGGTAGATTGATATACGATGGAAGAGTGGAAGATAATTAGAGGTAGACGCACGAGGAAATAGAGTGAAATTAAGAGAGGTGGACGCATGAGGGAAGAGAGGGACATGGTTGGAGATGGACACGTGAAGGAAGAGAGTCATATGTAGAGAGGTGGACACACGAAATATCAGAGTGAGGTGGAGAGAGGTGGACACACGATGAAATAGAGGGAGATAGAGAGAGAGAGGTGAACACACGTGGGAATTGAGGGAGATGGAGAGAGGTGGAAACACGAGAGAAGACAGTGAGATGGAAAGACGTGGATACACGAGGAAAGATATGGAGATGGAGAGAGATGGAGAGACGTGGATACACGATGAAATATATGGATATGGAGAGAGATGGAGAGACGTGGATACACGAGGAAACATATGGAGATGGATAGAGGTGGACACACGAGGGACGAAAGTGAGATGGAGACTGATGAAGGTGGAGTAAGGTTGACATACAAGGGATGGAGTGAGATGGAGAGAGGTGGTAATATGGTGGATATAGTTGAAAACAGATGACATACGGGGGGAGACAGGGGGTGCAGAGAGGTGGAGAGAAGTTGGAAGAGACGTAGAAAGAGATATTTACCGACGGGGAAAGAGAGTGAGATGGAGAATGTGATTAGACGAGGGTGCGATATGGAGATAAGTGGGAATACGGGGGAAGGGAGAAGAGAGATGGAGAAAGGAGGACAGAGGGAGGAGATGGAGAGAGGTGAACACAAGGTGGAAGAGAGGTACATGCAGATGGAGAGAAGTGGACAGATGGCTAGCAGAGAGTGAGATGGGGATATTTTAATATAGACGATTGTCTTTCCTAGTTTTCCTGGCTTTCTGACGTCAACTGACCACCATACTTCTAAATGGATTGCAGGCCCCAATCTGACGGTGCCGACGGATACTCGGGGCATAGCCCTAAAACTCAGTATATGTCTACATTGGGCAGCTTGGCTTGTTTGACCAGCAGCCGTGCCATTAAAATTTAGGGGACGGTCGATTTGCCATTTTTCGTGGCTTTCTGATCAACTGACCACCATACTTATACATGGGATTCAAGCACCAATCCGACGATGCCGACGGATATAGCCCTACAACTCAGTATGTGTCTACATTTGGCAATTTGGCTTGTTGGCTAGCCGCCATGGCACTTTAATTTAGGGGTGGTCGATTTGCCTATTTTCGTGTCTTTCTGAATTCAACTAACCACCCTAATAATAAATGGGATTTAGGCCCCAATCCGATGGTGCCGACCGACGGATACTTGGGACATAATCCGACAACACAGTATATGTATACATTGGCCAACTTGACTTGTTTGACCAGCCGCCATGCTATTCTAAATTAGGAGGTTGTCGATTTGCTGATAAACGTCGCTTTCTGACTTCAACTGACCACCATACTTAAAAATGGGATTCAGGCCCGAATCCGACGGTGCTGACGCATACTCGGGACATGGTACTACAACACAGTATAGATCAACAATGGGCAACTTGGCTTGTTTGACCAGCCGCCATGCCATTTTAATTCAGTGGTTTGTCTATTTTACCATTTTCTTGGTTTTTTTATTTCAACTGACCACCATATTTGTAAATGGGGTTTAGGCCCAAATCCGACGGTGCCGACGGATACTCGGGACATAGACGTACAATTCAGTATGTGTCTACATTTGGGCAACTTGACTTGTTTGACCAGCCGCCATAGCACTTTGTTGTAGGGGGTGGTCGATTTTTCTATTTTCGTGCATTTCTCACTTCGATTGACCACCATACTTTAAAACTGGATTCAGGCCCGAATCCGACGGTGCCGACGGATACTCGGGACATAGTCCTACAATTAAGTATGTGTCTACATTGGGCAACTCGGCTTGTTTGACCAGCCGCCATAACACTTTGTTGTAGGGGAGGTCGATTTTTCTGTTTTTGTGCATTTCTCACTTCAATTGACCACCATATTTGAAAACGGAATTCAGGCACGAATCCGATGGTGCCGACGGATACTCGGGACATATAGTAGGTGTGTTAACTGCACAAAATAGGGTGTTGACTTCACTTTCTGATGCAAGGGTCCCCTTTGGTATGGAAGTTCCCTAAGACAATAGAAAACTTTTTATCCAAAGACACACGCTCTATCTCATTTTCAACTCCCGGTATCCATGGAAATCAAAGATGGCCAACGTGAATAGAGGTCAAATCTTAAAATTGGCATAATTGGTACCTGATCATGCTAGAAACATGATTTTGGTGTCTATTCCCATGTACTGGCATGCACAGAAATCAATAAAGTAATTTTCAACAATATCCGTTCATGAAAACATGACCGAAATTAAAAATGGCCGCCATTTTTCGATAAAATACGTCTAAATTGAACGTAAATATTGACTGAAATATGTTAACGCCATGAAATTTGTCTCCACTAACATGCACTGGATAATAAAAATACGATACAGTGAAACCAGATTGCTAAATCCAAGATGGCCCCCATTTGTCGTTCTGCATTAACTAAATATTCTGTAGCAGTTTGCATATGCAGCAAAACGATATGTTATTACTGAGGTTTTGTGTACTTATTCTTGAAAGCACCTATCATGTTTAGTTTCTATTTAAAATGGATAACAAAGGAAAAAGCACACTAATCAGTTAGTAAACTTTATAAAACATAATTTGTATTTATCTGTATTTATGTTTTGATGTGCAATGATAATACTTTATAATCTGTCGAAAATATTGTTTTTTCTGGTGACGCATTTAATTTGTATAAATAATTAAAAATATAGCATGCCTCATTTGCATATGAAAATAACCTGATACCACCGCGCGTCACTATCAGTAAAATAAATATTTCTACATGTAAATGAGGCACTCGTAAGTTTTAGAACTGGTGGAATAGTGATATAATTATACACTTATTTATTCCCGGAAAGACCATTTTGTGCCTATTGAGTGGGCATGTACCTTTAAACCAGTCTAATACGGAATAACTACACAACTTGATAATTTGATAAAACAAGAATTCCACCATGAAAGGTATGTCGTGCCTGCCGAGGCATTTGACTGTACATAATATGAGCATGGGCATGTGCTAAAGTAAGCATCACAAAACCATCAGACAAAACACGAAAAAGGTCAACAGTACTAGTGAGTGTCTTCCAAATGCTCACATGAATCGAGTTTCAAATATCGAAGCACTCCGTAATCAGTAATTTTAATGTTATCAAAATCAGGACGGAATATTTACATCGAAAAAATATAATATATTGAGCCCTAAACTTAGTACAACCTGACCTGTAGCCGATTTCACCAACATTGCAAAGTATACTTTTCTAGCAAAGTATACTTTGAGAAAGAAATCATTTTTTTTCCTGAAATGCATTATTTCATATAGAACTAACTACTGCATATATTTGATGATTAAAAGTATGCAGAATTATTATACTGAATTTATTACATTATCACAGGCAAAATGGCTGTGTTAATGTAATAAATTCAGTATAATAAAAATTAATAAATGTATCCTAAAATTGAAAATTTCTCCCTCAAAGTATACTTTGCTAGAAAAATGTACTTTGCAATGTTGGTGAAATAGGCTACAGGTACCAGGTCAATAAATAATAATTTCCACAAATAATCATAAATAATAATTTCCACAAATAATCATAAATACTAATGTCCACGAATAATCATAATACTCACAGAAGGGGTATAACCCGTTGAAACTGTCACATACAAGAATGCCAACGACGTACGTGAGGGCCAAACCAGGTATCCGGTCGGGATTCCCGTAAGGATGAACCCCAATCGTTAAATTATTTCATCGCATATTCCCACCTGCGACCCACTTTTGACGTAAAGTGTTTCCACAAATACATGAAGGCCAAACGATGAAGGTCATCATGGCGGCATGAGTGTGTTCCAAATGCGTACATGTATCAGGTGTACAATTGTCTATGAAGCAATCCACCAAGTAATACAAAAGTTATATGTTGATGAAGAAACTTGTACACGTGTTGACGTAAATAAATGCCTACGTGTTTCCACAACAGTGTGAATGTCAAATGGGAAGGTCATGCATATGGGTGCATGAGTGTGTTCCAAATGCTTACATGTATCAAGTGTCCAAACATTGAAGCAATCCATCAAGTAATATTAAAGTTATATGCCAATAAAGAAACGTGTGCAAAGTGTTTGACGCAAAAATGGCTATGTGTTTCCGCAAAAATGTGACGGTTAAAAAGCTGAAGGTCATGTTAATTGGGGCATGAGTGTGTTCCAAATGCTCACATGTATCAAGTGTCCAAATACGGAAGCAATCCATAAAGTAATATTAAAGATATATATGATGATGAAGAAACTTGTACAAACTTTTCGACACAAACAAATGGCTAAGTGCTTCCGCAAAAATAAGAAGGTAAAAAATGTCAAGGTCATGTTAATTGGGACACGAGTGTGTTCCAAAATCTCACAAGTATCAAGTGTCCACATATTGAAGCAATCCGTCAAGTAATTATTAAAGGTATATAGTGATGAAGAAACTTATACAAACTTTTTGACATTTGTTGACGCAGACGACGGACGGAAAGAGGCGACTATAGTTCTGCTAAAGCAGGCGCAACAAAAACTGCACATTTCCCATGTGTTATATGTTACCTTATAACCAGATAACACAGTATTTATTGCATTTTCAGTACAGTCTGGTGATGGTCTATACTGTTCACAATTTGATCAGTGATTCATTTTGCATTCAGCAAACACTGAATGATGTTTAGGCTGTATCATCTGCGTCTGATCAGGATTTCTAAATTGGACAGGAATTAATAAATCTGGCGATGTCTAATGTCATGATTTGTATTTTATTTAATGGTGTTTAACAGCATGTCAACAGCTAATATAAGGCCATTTTAGGCCGGGCTTACATGGTAGAATCCCAAATTTCACCTGTTGTGATTGTGGGGAAAATCCCAAATCAGAACTAAATATGTACGAACAAACATATATTTATATTCAGCCCAGAAATTAGAATAACCTGACCTGGTGCCAGGTTCTCACTACACCAGAGTCATTTAGCCCCACTACCTAAAAGTAATACAATTAGTATTAAATCTGACTTCTTTTATAATGGGTATAATCGGATTCAATTCTCAAGTAACAAGGAAGCAAAACATGCACCTGGGGGTCTAAACCAGGGATATCAGAATTCCGTTAAGGATGAAACAAATTGTTAAATTTACCCTGCGCATGTTGCTAACAAACCGCCTATTCCATGAACTGCAATGAAGCTGTCCCTTAATTATAACCCTGCGATACGACTACATAATAATTATTACCAAACATCATTATCAAATTACATTGTACTTGCAAAGGTACTGCATTTTACGATGTTGTTTCTATATAGCTGTGACCCTGATCATGACATTTAACGTTGGTATGTATATGATACCAAAGTAAACTGGCATAGTAAGGTGGCATCACGTATCGGTTTATGGCGAAAGGTTGAAGAGTTTTATTTTTATATCGAACGGTGAACATCTTGATAGCCATCTTAGATTTCTCAAATTGCTGAATGATGTCCTCCTGAACAACCACATCGTATATAGACGGGAGTGCACCTTGTAAGAGGGAGCACTGCATATTTCACACGCAGGTTGAAGTAACGGACCAATGTCTATAAATACATTAACTATATATGGAAGCGTCCTGGTGCCAATGCTAAAATAGTTGTTATCTCCTAATTAGGAGATACTATCTCCTAATTCCTAATTAGGGCTTGCTATCTCATAATTAGAACTTAGTATCTCCTAATTAGGACTTACTAAATGTGTCAATGCGTTCAATTTAGACGTTTTTTATCGAAAAATGACGGCCATTTTGAATTTTGGTCATGTTTTCATGAACGGATATTGTTGAAAATTATTTTATTGATTTCTGTGCATGCCAGTACATGGGAATAGACACCAAAATCATGTTTCTAGCATGATCAGGTACCAAGTTATGCCAATTTTAAGATTTGACCTATATTCACGGCAGTCGTTTTTGATTTCCATGGATACCGGGAGTTGAAAATGAGATGGAGCGTGTGTCTTTGGATAAAAAGTTTTCTATTGTCCAATGGAACTTCCATACCAAAGGGCATGTTTGCATCAGAAAGTGAAGTAAAAAGTCAATTAACACACCTACTAATAGTCCTAAAATTCAGTATGTGTCTACATTGGGCAACTTGACTTGTTTGACTAGCCGTCATGCCATATTTAATTTAGGTGTGGTAGATTAGCCATTTCTGACAGTGTACGCCATTTCCGGCGGCTGTACACTGGGGGTGGTCTATTTGCCCATTTTCTTGGTTTTCTGACTTCAACCGACCACCATACTTGTAAATGGGATTCAGGCCCAAATCCGACGGTGCCGACGTATACTCGGTACATAGCCTTACAACTCAGTATATGTCTACATTGGGCAATTTGGCTTGTTTGACTAGCCGTCATGCCATTCTAATTTCGGGGTGGTAGATTAGCCATTTCTGACAGTGTACGCTATTTCCGGAGGCTGTACACTGCATGGCAGATTCTTTACCGGATGAACTTCCGGCGGGCAACTTCAGCTTAGTACAAAATTGGCGTTAATGCGGAATTATGTCTTTCTTGTAACGACGTCTCTGATTGGCGGAGTCAGAATGTTGCATTATGGTATACGGCTATGACGTATTTAGCAAGACCCTGTATGATGCTGCATGATGCAGCATCATACAGGTTAGTGTATTCATGACCCTGCATGATGCTGCATGATGCAGGGTGGTGTATTAAAGACCCTGCATGACCCTGCATGATGCTGCATGATGCAGGGTAGTGTATTAAAGACCCTGCATGACCCTGCATGATGCAGCATGATGCAGGGTGGTGTATTAAATACCCTGCATGAACCTGCATGATGCTGCATGATGCAGGGTGGTGTATTAAAGACCCTGCATGACCCTGCATGATGCTGCATGATGCAGGGTGGTGTATTAAAGACCCTGCATGACCATGCATGATGCTGCATGATGCAGGGTGGTGTATTAAAGACCCTGCATGACCCTGCATGATGCTGCATGATGCTGCATGATGCAGGGTGGTGTATTAAAGACCCTGCGATGACCCTGCACTAAAGATGCTGCATGATGCAGGGTAGTGTATTAAAGACCATGCATGACCATGCATTGATGCTGCATGATGCAGGGTGGGTAAAGACCCTGCTTGACCCAGCATGAGCAGCCTGATGCAGGGTGGTGTATTAAAGACCCTGCATGACCCTGCATGATGCAGCATGATGCAGGGTGGTGTATTAAAGACCCTGCATGACCCTGCATGATGCAGCATGATGCAGGGTAGTGTATTAAAGACCTGCATGACCCTCATGATGCAGCATGATGCAGGGTGGTGTATTAAAGACCCTGCTGACCTCATGACTGCATGATGCAGCATGATGCAGGGTAGTGTATTAAAGACCCTGCATGACCCTGCATGATGCATGCATGATGAGGGCAGGTGTATTAAAGACCCTGCATGACCCTGCATGATGCTGCATGATGCTGGGTGGTACATTAAATACCCTTATAGTACAGACTTACTGTCGGGTATTTGCCAAGACCCTGCATCATACATGACCTTTTAGCTCGATATTGGAAAACAATTATCACAACCCTGCATCATGCTAATTACTGTTGACGTACGGAAGGTTCAATATTCATGTAGCAAGACCCTGCATCATGCAGGCTTTTTTAGCATGAGGCTGAAAAATAATTACCATGACCCTGCATGATGCAGCATGATGCTAAAATATTTAGGATGATGCAGCATGATGCTAAAATATTTAGCATCACGTAGGATTTTTCTACATGATGCTAACAGTTTTAAGCATGACCCTGCATGATTGCAGGCTATTGATTGCAGGAGGTAGCCATGATGCAACATGATGCAGGGTAGTACATTAATGACCCTTTTAGTACGTCATACATGTCATACGGATTGTATTACAGATACATCCGAATAGTATACCGGTGGCGTATTCATCGGCGAGTTGGATTACTTTGAACTTTGAAATTATTTAAAGGTACATGCCCACTCCGTAGGCACAACATGTTATTTATATCAGATACATCATCTGAGAATGTTTCTGCCAAACTTAACATTCATTCACCATTACCCCACGTATGTATTGCCATTATTATACATTTTATATGAGACGTAAATTTTCACATTGATATCAGGGGCGATAACCGTGTTTCCTTAAAATGTTAACGGACATTACTATTTATTATCAGTATTTATTTTTTGATGTGCAATGATCATACTTTATAATCTGTCAAAAAATTAGTTTTTCAGGTGACGCATTTAATTAGTATAAATAATTAAAAACTAGCATGCCTCATTTGCATATGAAAATAACCGGATACCACCGCGAGTCACTATCAGTAAAATAAATATTACTAAGTTATTATATCTGTATAGCGGGCACTTGTAAGTTTTAGTTTAAACAATATTTATTTCAAATAATACACATATATATATATGAATCAAAACACATATAAAGTAACGGTGAATAAGGATTAGAAAACAAGTCGTCTTCGTTGTCTGATTAGTTTCCTTACATTGCTCATCATCCATGGAAAATCTTTAGGGCGTATGGTTACTATTGTGTTAGGTATAGACTGTTTTGCTGCGTTTATTATAGTAGAACTAATATTGCTGACAGACGTGTCTATGTTATTTATTGTTATTTTGCTTTCCCAGTTTCTATTATGCAGTTGCTGTCGATATTTATCAAAGTCACCTTCATCATATTTCCAAATGTGACGTGTATGGCTTAGGTTTAGGGAATGTGAAAACTACTACTATAGGCGAGTGGTACCTTATACGATCCGGGACGAACGGATCCGTGACCAAACTCGTGAGAACGGTGCGTAGATTCTTTACGATGATGAGGTCTATTACAGTTTGTGAGTGTTCGGTGAAATGTGTTGGTTCGGATATTAGTTGGGCAAAGTTGTACGAATCAGATTGCAACCTCCCCCCCCCCCCCCACCCCCCCCCCCCTGCCTGATCTGTCTAGTCAGTCACATCTAAAAGGGCGTCCAAAGTTAGGTATATGTATGTTATCGTCAGATATGTCTTGTGATAGACACGTTTCAGTAAATACTAGGACATCATAGCATTTAATCTTACTTGTAGTAAGTCGACCTTGGGTATTAAGCTTTGTTAGTTTAAATGTTTAAATGCATAACACTTAGCCCACTATTTAGTAAGTTTAAGGAATGGTCTGATTCTAATGTGTTCTAATATTCTGAGTCTAATGCGAGTCATTTAAGGGGCCCGAACTTGGATAAATATCTCCCGATAAAAACAATAATGAAACAGCCAGGTATCGAAAGGGGTCACACAATGTTAGAGATGCCTCTTGTCGTACAGTGTTCATCCGCCTTAGCGGTTCAAGTGACAAAGTCATTTTGTGTAACATGTAGTGACGGCCCTGTACGCCAACGTACTACGCTGCATGACGGAAGGAAGCCTGCTGATTGGTGGGGAACAAAGTTATGGTAGCAAGGGTTCGTACTGCATGTTGGGGTTAAGACTATACATACTGTACTTGTTAAAAAAAAGTGCATGCTTGTAAAAACAAAAATGTATGTACTTGTACAAGATATGTTGTAAATTGTTATCTAGTGATGTTAAACCATCTGATTTTGTCAAGCCGTTTTGCGTATCAAGTTAGTGTTTTGTCAAATTAATATGTCCTGTAAGGTTGCTATATCCTGTGCATTTATCCAAGTTTCAGGTTATTGACAGTACATGTATTGGTATGTGGTATGTTATTTTGACACCATAGAAATTCCAGGTTGGCTTCTACACGTGTATATATGAATATTAATTGAACACGGTAGGGAGTCGGTGCTGATTAATAAGGTTTGCGTGAAGTATAGGGTACGAAACTGATGAAATACGATTATCTGGTAACGTTGTTATCTCCATTACCGTTCGACAGACTAAATAAACAGTCCGTGTATACCGATTCGCCAGACTAAATAACAGTCCGTGTATATATGCACGTGTCCGATTTACTTTTCCGTTATGTTGTACGTGTATACATGCATATGCTCCATGTGTTAGTGGGCAGTCGATGACAGACGGCATGGATTCGTGCTAGTATACCTGGATATGTCACAAAACAGCTTAACAAGTGAGATATGTGGCGGTCATTGGATGTATAATATTGTATACAAGAACGTTAAGTACCGAAGAACTATGATCATATTTCGTCGAGAGTGGAAGCAAGTGACTGTGTAAGTTGAATATACGACATATGCGATCATGCTGCTCAATACATTTGTACACACCAATCTAGGGTTGGCCCAGATAATACAGCACTGATTTAGAACTGGTGGAATAGTGAAACAATTATACATTAATTTAATTCATATAAAGAACAGTTTGTGCCTACTGAGTGGAAGACATATACCTTTAAAGGTACATGCCTACTCATTAGGCATAAATTGTTCTTTGTATAAATACCTAGTCAAGTTCAGCAGTTACAAATAATTGTGTGTGCACTCTGAACTCATGAATTGTATGTATTGGCACATATTATGTTCTCCATGGCGTTATTTGTTTAACATCATGATCAGATATCCATTGTTAGATCACATTAATCGGCCGCCATTTTGGAGTTCAAGATGGCCATCATTAATATACATAGATATATATGTTTTATTTTATTATTTGTACATGTATGCTGTTATGTGTCATATAATGGTATAAACCTATATGCGATGGGTACACAAACAGACAAACATGAACATTGAAATAGTTAGCTATAACAGCCGGCCATTTTGATTTTCAAGCTGGCCGACCATTTGGAGGAATTTACTTTATGTCTGCGTTTAGCAGCAGTGCTTGGTTCCAATAGCCTCACTATAGGGTCTGTATTTCCCTACAGGCACTGGAATGGTGTTTAATTGTACATCATGTTGTTTTCAACGTGGCCGTTATGAATTCAATTAGTTTCTCCATTTCTGCTTGTATATGCGATTATAATTATAGTTCCAGCTTCTAAATTGTAGTGGTCTATTGATTCAGAGGCATGTGTAATGTACTTTTTTAATAGGATAGAAAAGCAAATGTTATATTTTACATACTATAATATATTATCTACAATTTGACATGAACTATATAGTATTATCTGCATCCAATACCTACTTATCTCTACTCATTGTAATGATTACATTATTTAATGACTGTAGAAGTCGATAACCTCGGGCAAATAATTTATAGCAAACCTCTTTGCTGTTTGGTGTTGCATATTTAGTCTAACATTAACAAGAACGCCGCCAACGGCATGTATCGTATCGCTGTAGTAGTTGGATCATGAACGTGCACATTCAATGTTAAGCCAATCCGTCATACAGTAATAAAGAAGTTATATGATAATGGAGAAATGCGCACTTGTTTAATGTAACGTTATAGTGTTGATGGTGATATGAACTTGAATAGAAACAAAGGGAACCTGAAGGATTTGTTTACCTAGATTGCTTCCGGGTCACCAATGAAGAAGCAAGTTGCGCGCGCAAGCGCAGCGTGGCACATTTGTAATGAGTATCACGTGATTTTAATGGAGGCAGCCTAAAATCTCTATGGAATGCAGAGCTCATTAATATTGTAAATCAACCTTATGTGGGATTATAATAAATACAAGTCAATTAAAAGCACGATATGTCTTTAATATAACTATATATTGTAAATATATGTATATCGGTTTTTGTATGTCTGTTATTAACTGTTAAAAGCGTCCACGATCTTACGGAGAGCGGCGGCGATGTTGTTAGTGTCGAGGTTGTCGGGGTTCACGGTGAAGGCAGCGATGGACGCGATCATTTCTTTCACTCTCCTGTTGGCATCGTCCATTAAGTTGTGGGCTTTGAAAAGTGCTGCTGAAATATAGATACACAGCAGACGGTTAATTGTATATATTTGATTATATTATCATCTTCCAACTTTCACTTCTGATGCAGGAAAATCACAATGTTCTTAATGAATACATTTCCAACAAATATAAAGCGGTCCCCCTTTAGAACAGATTAGTAATTTAAACATGCTTGTAAATTTCGTGAAGCTGGTCTACAAGGTCAGTACATTAAACGAGTCTACACTCTCTGGAAATACGTGTGGGCTGCTTTAATTTGACATATCTGTGCTTGGCGGAATAATATTCCAAACAACCAGACATATATTTAAATCCATAGCAAATTAATACTCAAAACAAAATCAACATTCGTTTTTCTTTATTTCACTACAGCCAGAGTGGGGTTTACGAATAATGTCGCACACATTGACACACTCACATACCTGGACTACATTTTACGTATATACACATTTATATGTAAGGAGAGGAACTCTGTTCGAGATGTATGTTTCCTTCCAATCCTCTTACGCTATCTAAGTTTTTAGTGTTATTAACTAAAATAAGTATATAATGGATTCATCCCAAACAGAAAGCTGTATAATCCACACACGTACATACACACACACACACACACACATATATATGGCAAGCCAAATGCACAATAATTCCTTAAACCATGGTTTGGAGCTCAAACCCTAGTTTAGGCTCCTCAAACCCTAGTTTGTGCTCTCCAATTGCACAATAATTCGCTAAACCCCAGTTTGAGAGTCTAAACCAGGGTTTAGGCTCTCAAACCCCAGTTTGAACAATTATTGTGCATTTGGCCAGAAACTGCCGTTTGAGGTCGTAATCGAATAAAAAGCCTAAACCCTAGTTTGGACCCAAACCGTGGTTTAAGAAAAAACTGCCAATCGTGATCCCAAATGGTAGTTTTCTTAAACCCTGGTTTGAGCAATTATTGTGCACTTGGCGGCAGAAACCACCGTTTGGACGCTCAAACTAGGGTTTCTGATAGCATAAACCACGGTTTGAGCTCAAACCCCAGTTTGGACTGCCCAAACACTAGTTTAGGCTCGCCAAATGCACAATAATTCACTAAACCCCAGTTTGAGAGTCTAAACCATGGTTTAGGCTCTCAAACCCCAGTTTGAGCAATTATTGTGCATTTGGCCAGAAACTGCCGTTTGAGGTCGTAATCGAATAAAAAGCCTAAACCCTAGTTTGGACCCAAACCACAGTTTAAGAAAAAAACTGCCAATCGTGATCCCAAACGGTAGTTTTCTTAAACCCTGGTTTGAGCAATTATTGTGCACTTGGCGGCAGAAACCACCGTTTGGACTCTCAAACAAGGGTTTCTGATAGCTTAAACCACGGTTTGAGCTTAAACCAGGGTTTAGGCTCAATGTATGGTTTTCATTGGACGAAAATGTTCTCAATGTCTAGTTTTGATTGGCTGACAGAAATTTCTTCCCGCTGGAAGCGTAGTTATCATTGGTCGGATAATTTGGAAAGTCGGGTTTTCATTAACTGACGCGTTTTCGCGCGTCTGCAACAACAATTGAATACTGAAATGGTGACAAAAATTAACAAAGGATATTTTAATAATTGCAAAAATAATGTTGTCTTATCATAAGACGAATATGAACATGTTTTCTTACTCTCTTGCCTGTCATAATCAGCACATTTTCCCAATTTATGAACAGTAGCTGCATACTATAGGTGCGAAACTGTGACGTCAGTTAAGAAGAGTGACCTTAGAACATATATGTTTGCAGTGTATACCCTACTCATAATAATTAAGTACTTTTGCATTCAGCAGATTGTTACTAATAAACATAGCAAATGCTGTATTGACTCAACGACCACCAGCGTATGGCCTGATCAGACAGCCGGGAAGCGCAGTGTGATATTGGGCTATACTGGTGGGCTATATCGTAAGGTACTAGTTGTATAATCACCAATTGACAATAAACATCCGGGTATCACACCTTGGTGCAAACAATGGATTAATTGATCAGACTATCAGTAATCTGTACACCAGTGTAGTCCCTGAGCAGCCGGCATAACTAGCAAGGTTGATCAGACTATCGGTAATCTGTACACCAGTGTAGTCCCAGAGCAGCCGGCATATCCAGTTGGGTTGATCGGACTATCATTAATCTGTACACCTGTGTAGTCCCAGAGCAGCCGGCATATCCAGTTGGGTTGATCAGACCATCAGTAATCTGTACACCGGTGTATCCCTGAGCAGCCGACATATCTACCTAGGTTGATCAGACTATCGGTAATCCGTACACCGGTGTAGTCCCTGATCAGACGCCATATCTAGCTAGATTGATCAGGCTACCGACACTATATATTAGACAATATATGAATATTTGTTTGTTGTATATTATGATTTGTTTAAATTTAAGCAAAATAATATCATCAATAATAATAAACAGCAAACAAATGTTAAATTCATCCCGGGAATTACTGAAGGGGGTTTTGTCCACCCTGTACAAATCATGAAGGGGGTTATGTCCACCCTGTACAAATCATGAAGGGGGTTATGTCCACCCTATCAAAATCATGAAGGGTTTTGTGTCCATGTTGTCATTTTCACACGAAGGGCGTTATGTCCAAGGGTGTTTTGTCCTACATTCTTATAGTATACGAGCGTAGTCCCTGATCAGGCGACATATCTTAGTTAGGTTGAGCAGGCTACCGACACTATGTATACTGAGCAAAAAAAGAAACGTCCCTCCCTGTTTAAGTGAAGATTGCCAGATACGCAAAAGAGTTACAGTAATACATCCCAGATAAAAAAATAAGCTCATTCAATTATTGATCGAAACCAGTTAATTAGGTGTTGCTAGCCTGGACGGTTTCGGAGCAATACGTCGGCGACGTCGATAGGGGTCAAAATGAAAAATCCTGAACGTATTGACATGCTTGTAATAATGATTTAAAATGATACATAATCGTTTGAAAATACCTTTTACATTATTCGTCTTGCGTGACCTCAATTTATGTGCATCTATACTGTAATTCATGAATAAATGACGTAACGTAACGTAAACGTGTGGCGTTAGACAAATTCCTCTATCAACGCTACAGCGGTCGCGAAAATTATGGATGTGGGAATTCTTGGCGATTCATTCTCACTTTACGCTCTGCCATTTAAAACTAATTGGTTAGAGAGTTGGTTCCTCTACTTGAAATGACGTCGAGAAGGACCACAAAAGCGGGTAACGCTGGGTAAATTGGGTGCATTATTGGGTGCTTTGTTTGCGCCGTTCAATAATTGTTTAGGCATAGCGTCTCAGAAGTTTGTGCATCGGCTATCTATACGCCATACAGAGTTCATGACAATCGACGTTGACGTAAGTTAACGTGATGTAAGGTTCTCGTCTTCTGTTCGTCACAGCAGATTTAAAAGCACACAGATTGTCATAAACATCACATGTATACCAGAGTTATGTGACACATCACTGAATGTTCTTTTAAAAAACGTTCAAAGTCAGTGCTGTTTGTCTTAACCTCCGTCGCAGGCGTTAACGTTCCAATAAACTGACTTTTCTGGTTTTTGGGCAGTCGTCACGCCATGGAAATGATGAAAAATTAAAACTTTATTCAAGTTTTCAATATTCCGATATCACATGAATGGTTTAACGTGAGCTGAAGAAATTTAGTTTCCATGTGTATAGCTCGCACGAGCTAAATGTGTAAATTAGCATCCTGGTTGCTAAGTAACGTTTACACCGCAAACATGGAATAAACTGTGTATGATCGTATGCCCACCGTTCTCTGTGTATCAGATATATGCACATTGCACATATTATACATACATGGGTTAAGTTACATGAGCTTTAAAAGAGGGACGTTTCTTTTTTTGCTGAGTATATATCAGTGTAGTCCATGATCAGGCGGCACATCTAGTTAGGTTGATCAGGCTATCGACACTATGTACATCAGTGTAGT
The DNA here is from genome assembly GCA_029237695.1 of Conchocele bisecta. Classification (NCBI taxonomy): domain Eukaryota; kingdom Metazoa; phylum Mollusca; class Bivalvia; order Lucinida; family Thyasiridae; genus Conchocele; species Conchocele bisecta. The sequence goes on from CM055274.1 coordinate 50,179,156, forward strand.
CCCTGATCACGCGGCATACCTTGCTATGTTGATCAGACTACCGACACTATGTATACCAACGTAGTCCCTGATCAGCCTCCATATCTAACTAGGTTGACCAGACAACCGACACCATGTACTGCAGCACATGCACTAGTAGTCCCTGATCAGCTTGCATATTTACCAAGGCTGATTAGACTACCGGCAATATGTACATCAGTGTAGTCCCTAATCAGTCTGGATACAGTGGGGATTCTACTTATAAGAGTAAATTAAATATTTTTGACTGACATAAATAATTATTTTTTGTGGCAATATTTTGCAAAGATTATGCTCGGTTTGTAATTAGAGTTTTCAACAAGCTGAATAAGATAATTCAATTATTATGCTCTGTCGATATTCTATGAGACTTCACAAGTTACATTTTTTGGCGGTGAGCAGACATGGTTTTTTTTTATGTAAATTCCGCGGTAATTGCCAATATACGGTATATTAAATAGATGCTTAATTACTCTCTGCAAGAAACCAGAAGATCATTAAAATTATATTTGTAAGATCTGAGACTTAGAAATAGAATATATTGTACGCCGACATAAATAATTAATTTTTATGAATGCGATATTTTGCAAAAATTATGCTTGGTTTGTAAGATTTGTGACTACACAAATAAAATAGTTGTCGTTTGGGATCACGATTGGCAGTTTATTTCTTAAACTGTGGTTTGGGTCCAAACTAGGGTTTAGGCGTTTTATTCGATTACGACCTGAAACGGCAGTTTCTGGCCAAATGCACAATAATTGCTCAAACTGGGGTTTGAGAGCCTAAACCCTGGTTTAGACTCTCAAACTGGGGTTTAGGGAATTATTATTCATTTGGCGAGCCTAAACTAGGGTTTGGGCAGTCTAAACTGGGGTTTGAGCTCAAACCGTGGCTTAGGCTATCAGAAACCCTAGTTTGAGAGTCCCAACGGTGGTTTCTGCCGCCAAGTGCACAATAATTGCTCAAACCAGGGTTTAAGAAAACTACCATTTGGGATCTCAAATGGCAGTTTAAGCCCAAACTAGGGTTTGTGGAGCCTAAACTAGGGTTTGAGCTCCAAACCATGGTTTAAGGAATTATTGTGCAATTGGCGTGTGCCATACACAAACTTACTCGAAAGATGGCTATACATTCGATCCCAGTGGATGTTCATCGCCCTGAGTTGTGCGTTGGTGAGGCGGATACGTTTCACCTCAGCCTCGAGGATGGTCTTGTAATAATAATCATCATCATAATCATAACAGTTGGACAACATCAGGGACCGCGATAGTACAAATTTATGAGAATGTTCTTTGTAGTATGTACTAAGCCGTTGTCATAATCTGAATCGTGAAGATGTATTGGCTGAGGCTTATACAGTCTCGGGCAATTAAACTGCATGATATTTGGAACACGAACTGTTTAGCAAAGTGCATGGACATACTCTATACATTTCATTGAACCTGATTCAATATAGGAATGAATGGCCTTTTTGTGGAATGTATCGGGGCATAAACTTGGAAAAGTCGCGGTAATACTGGACGAAGCGATAAAAAATTACATTTTTTTTTTTCGAAAATTGTAATTTATTTAAGGCCTCGTCCAGTACTCCCGCGATTTTTCCAAGTTTATATCCTCGATAAATTCCACAAAAAGGCCATTCATTCCTTATAATTCCAGCATTTGAAATAAATTCATCAAGAAAATGTGTTTATTTTTCGTTTTCTTAAGAATTATTTTAACTGCGCCTGACGGTTACGGAAAGTAGTTCGGCATGGAGTTTACTGGGATATAAATTTTGGACGGAAACTTGCAACGGACCAATAAAATGTTAGGGAATTGTGTAAATATTTTTGTGCTGGAATCATACTGTTTTAGGCAGTACATATGTATACATGCTGTGTGTGTTGCACTGCTATATGTCGCCGATATAATTTTCTCCAGCGAATATTTGAATATTGTATTGTAAGCATACTAGTATTAGAGCGCTGTTAAGGCATGATCTTAATTACACATGTCGATTATAATATTCCGCTATATATATTGAACAGCCATATACGTCTCTTTGTTGCGTCATGTGTGGGTCCGTCATTTACAGCCACCACTGCTAAATATTTTATATAAATATATGTTCCACATACCGCGGAATGTGCTACTATTACGACATACATTTATATAAACCACACACATGATATATAAACACGGATATATACTTATGACATAGATGTTGATAATTACGTTACAATACTGCGTATGTTTCATAATTATTGTTTCTGCATAAGATAAACGCAATTTTACACGTGTCCAGAAATCAATGAATCAATAAATCGCTCACAAATTAAATACATGAGAAAATAGCGGTGACAATTAAATAAAATACAAAAGGCCACGCATGTACAGCGCAAGCGTGCCGTCCCGACACGTCGGTGAGCAATACAGTGGGGTCAGCGTGTAAGTGGGCACACGAACGAACACGACAGGTTGGTTCCAACCTGTCGTGTTCGTTCGTGTTTACACATACACGCTGACCCCACTGTACAGTTCGAAGAGATGGTTAAACCTGGTTGTCATGGCGTCGCAACGCCCACACGGTCTCTTTGACTTCTTGTAATGGCACACAGAGACAGCAACATAGAGAAAACAAACAGCGACGAAATGAAACAAACCAATAATAGTCTATTTAGTCTATAGTCTAATAGTCTGAGGTAACCGTGTTTTCTAGTACCACCAATGTTTTTCAGTTGTTTTGATATATTTGATATGTATACATTGCAAAACCACAGGATGCCCAACTGGCATCCTTGGGGAACAATTTTTATTTGGGTAAATCCAAAATGACCACCAAAATATTGATATTTTATTGGTTATCTGCTCTTATTTCATATCTCGGCCGCCATTGCTCTGATTATTACATGTTTGGTATGCGTATCAATAGTTCTGATAATTGCAAATTGATTAAACTATGTTTCGTGATCATTCAAGGTCAAGGTCACATGTAAAAGTCAAGGTCACTGACAATTCTGATCGAAAATGGTGACATTTTTGACCGGAAATGACAATAAATAACATGTATCAGTAACCACATCAACTTAAGTTGACAAATGTTATTATATGACATAATTACATACCTATATACATTGCACTTCTGAGCCACTTTGTTAACGTCCCCTAATTTGGATAAATCCAAGATGGCTGCCAAATATTTATATTTTATTGGATAATTGTTCTTATGATGCTTATTTGCTGTATATTTGAGAAATTTATTTATCAAGAATGCCGATAATAGTCGCAGGAAATTATTTTTGTTTGCTTCAACTGTAATTGGATAATTTCCTCATTTGCATAAATCCAATATGTCTGCCAAAATAGCATTTTTTTCGCTCGCTGATGTTGGTTAAATGTGTACCATATAAAAACAGTATCATGTTCTCATAATGTGTAACTAATGCTTCACATGACGCTATCAATTCCACAGAGCAACAAGGAAAGCATCTAATGAATGCATATATGTATTGAGGAAATTCGCATTCATCCTGTGCTATAATTATGTTGGGCGTCACGAGAACGGATTCGGCAGGCCCGTATATAGGGTGTGGGCCCATCCGGTCAGGACCAACTCCTGCTCCTGGCAAAAATGTCCACAATACGGTTGAATGGTTCTTTCCGCTGTATTTGGCACTTTATAACGTGATTTCCGGAATACATGGGCTGGTGCAGGCGAAAAATAAGCGGAGGGGACACCAGGTGTCACACCAGGGTGACACCGAGCTAGTCTACTGTAGGGACGGAACACCAAGCACGTTGTGGACAGAGACAACAAGGTATATTTTTACAAGTATGATATATTTACATAAATTATACACACAAACAATAGATGAATATGTCAGTACGGACAACGTCCCCTAGCAGCCACCGCCACAGGCCCTTGCACAACCAATGCACATCCTCGATTCTGGAACAGGTAGGTAAATTCAAAAGTAAACGTCATCATATTGATAAATATCCAATGTTAGAGATGATCTAAACAACTCCGGCTTCCGCCATGATGGGAGTGACGTTATAATAATGTCGTAAAGTTACTGTTTCTTAGGAGATACTCAGCCTACTTGGGCGGATGGGGTCCATAACGCATCGGTGAACGTCCCTATCGATTCTTCACGTCCTGTGACGGAATGACGTCACCGGAATATGCCCCACTCGATTACGCCCTTGGTCCACGCGGAGCAGAGTCCCCGCTAACACACGGTGTCGTGTCGTGGACTCCAGAATAAGGAAATAACTCTGAATTACGCAGACACAAAGAAGGGACGTGCCGTCGCTCGTGGCTGACTGGCTGGCTGGCTGCCTGGCTGGTGTACTGGCTGACTGGGACAATTCCCAGTGAAAAACTTGCGCTCCAAAGTCACAAGAATGAAATTGAATGTCCGACTGATAATATATGGTGCTACAACGAATATATACCCCCACCCTAGTGCACGACTATCCCATGTAGTCTGCTTGTCAATGTAAAACTTATGGGCCCACATTTGGCTTACAATTTTACGTAAGTGGACTAATGATCTGACAGTCAGTCTAGCTCATGAGATATCTGGTAAATTAGTCTGAAATACTTCAGTCATAAATAGGTATGACTTACTAGGTAATTAGGCTAGCATCTAAGTCTGCATATACAGTGTAGATCACCCAGATACGATCAGTGCAAAATCCAATACTGGTGGTCCGTGCGCGGTTTCGGATAAAGCGCTATTCTCTCTAGCGGTATACTCCACGGGCGATATTACACACACCAATACCTATTCGACCGTCTTGTACTAGAATATTCGATTACTGCTCTAGACTATGTGACCCGTGTTACAATTAATGGATGATAAAGAATATAGTCGGCTACGATCCGTGACAATACTCCCCCCTAAATAAAAGTGTGAAACACTTAGCGGTAATCACGAGTTGTACCGACATTGTTTACCTATATACATATATACACATCCTACACAACTTATACTTTTTGGAGCCCAGGATCTCGGCTACGGTGTGCGGTCTATTACTTAATTAGATCCTACTCAAATAATCTGCACCCACATTGTCTGAGCCCCTGATGGCTCTGATCATCATGCGATATGGTTGCAACAACAGCGCCCATCTCATCAGCCTGGAGTTTGCAGCCTTTGCCTTATTCAGGTACGTAAGTGGTTGATGATCTGTCTCGAGTACGAACTCTTTACCAAACAAATACTTGTGGAATTTCCCCCACTCCCCAGACTACTGCTAAGCACTCTCTTTCTACAACTGAGTAGTTTTGCTCCCTTGGAAGTAGCTTTTTGCTAGCGTACGCAATTGGTTGTTGTGCCCCGTTTTGTTCCTGCAACAAAATGGCCCCCAAACCTACGTCGGATGCGTCTGTTCTCAATACGAACGGCTTGTCTAGCTCTGGGAGTTTGAGGATGGGATCGTTAGTCAGCGCTCTTTTCAGGCTGTTGAAAGCCTTCTCTTGGGCGTCCCCCCATTCAATTTTGTTTGGTTGACCCTTTTTCGTAAGATCTGTTAGTGGGACAGCTATTTCCGCAAAATTGGGGATGAACTTACGGTAGAATCCCGCTAAACCCAAAAATGCCCTCACCCCTGTCTTAGTTTCGGGGACATGCGCTTCCTGTACAGCTGTGACCTTATCTGAGTGAGCTCTGAGCTCTTTCTTTCCGCTTATGGTATGGCCTAGACACTCTAGCTCGCTGAAACCAATGCTGCACTTCGATGGTTTCGCGGTCATATTAGCTTTGGATAATCGGGACAAAACCTGCCTCAGGGCCCTAACATGATCATCCCATGTGATGGTAAATATGAGGATATCATCCACGAAGCTGTCTGCATTCGGGACACCGTTTAGGACTTTCCTCATAAGCCTACAGAAGGTAGCTTGGGCCGTCACCATGCCGAAGGGCATTACTTTGAACTGGAAAAGGCCTTGGGGTGCTTCAAAAGCAGAATAGGGTTTTGCGTTCTCTGAGAGTGGGACCTGCCAATACCCCTTACTTAAATCCAGTTTCGAGAAATACTTGTATTTCGCTAATTTCGAGAACATTTCTTCAATTTCGGGCATTGGCTCAGCGTCAAAAATACTGACTTTGTTAACCTGACGAAAATCTATACAAAAACGGAGTCCTCCGTCTTTTTTCCTGACTAGAATAACTGGTGATGAGTATGGGGATCTAGAAGGTTCGATAACTCCTAACTTCAACATTTCTTCGACCTCCTCTTTGACTACATCACGAACTTTGTACGGGATGGGATAACCTTTTATCCTTAATGGGTCTGAGGTAGACAATTTAATGTCATGAATCTATACATGGGTGCGCCCTGGTCTATCAGTCAGTACGTGCTCATACTCCTTAAGCACCCTTTGTACTTCAACTTTTTGGTCCTTGGACAAACCTGGGGCTAAGTCCACCCTGTCTATCGATTTCTGTGTCCCCATTGGACACGTCATGTGCTCATCGGCACTACACTCCCCTGTATCCGAATTCCCGTCAGTTATGTCGTCAATTACCGCCGTGTTTATGACGGCTAATATCCCCTTCCCTGGGCTTTGAGGCGTACGCTCTTCATAGCGTTTCAACATGTTCACATGAAATGTTTTCAGTTTCCCCTTCATGTCGATCCTATAATCCAAGTCATTTATTACCTCCACTATAGGGTATGGACCTTTCCATTGGAGTAACAGTTTGTTCCTATCAGTGGGGAGTAGTACTAACACCCGATCACTCTCCTTATACTTCCGGTCACGCACCTTCCGGTCATAGTACTTCCCGTACCGTTTACTCGATTTCTTGAGATTTTCTCTCGCGATTTCACATGTTTGCTCGAGTTTCTGTCTGAGATCCAGTACGTACTGGTATGTAGTTTTCACGCTTTCGTCAAGTTCGTTCTCAGACCACAGATCCTTGAGAACACTCATAGGACCTCTGACTGTTCTCCCATAGAGTAGTTCGAATGGGGAGAATGCTAGGCTCTCCTGTGGAACCTCGCGATACGCGAACAACAACGCGTTAATGTACTTATCCCAATTTTGTGGGACGCTCGCTTGCCATGCGTTTAAGCATCTGCTTCAATGTACCGTTGAATCTCTCCACCAACCCGTTGCACATAGGATGGTAGGGAGTAGTCGTAAGTTGTCTCAGTGATAATAGCCTACTGACCTCCCGCATTACGTTCGACGTAAATTGAGATCCACAATCAGTCAATAATTCCTCAGGAATTCCTAAACGACTGAACATGTCTACGAGTGCCTCAGCTACTCGTTCTGCTTCGATACTCGGTAATGGTACTGCCTCTGGATATCGTGTGGCGTAATCTACTAGCGTTAGAATATACCGATTTTCATTATCCGTTGCTGGATAAATCGGTCCTACGATGTCTACGGCTACGCGTTTGAATGGCGTGTCAATCAGTGGCATGTTGCCTAGCGGTGCCTTTATTACATGACCTTTCGAGATTGTTCGTTGACAAATGTCGCATGACCTACAATATCGTGTCACGTCACCGGACACGCCAGGCCAGAAAAATTCTGCCAAAACGCGATTTGTTGTTTTCTTTACTCCTAAATGCCCTGACATTATAGATTCATGTGCCACCTTTAATACAGTCTGTCTAAGATTTTCCGGAACGACTAATTGATGGTATTTTCTTTTGCTACCTATCGTCTCAAACTGTCGATACAGTAAATATTTTCGGTACAGAAATGACGTAACGTTACCGTTCTTAGAATACTTCACGTTTCCGTTTTTTGCGTTTGTGTGTAATGACGTTAACGTAACGTCGCTTGTTTGTTGTTCTTTAAATTCACTACGCGAAACGGCTTCCGGTACCCGCAGTTTCCGGTACATTCATCGCGTTTGAAAACATGTGAACGCGTTTCAACTGCTAACGTGGTTGCGCCTTTGAAATCATTCAGTACAGGAAGTTGTGACCCATCAATGTTCCCTATCGTTACATCGTACATAGTTTCATCCATGCATAACGCTTCGGTCTCTCCCTTGAAAAATGGGGTGTCAATGGTGATTCTCGCTACATGGACTTCACTCAAGCGTCTCTTGTCTACTAGCATACATGTGGCCACTCTCCTGAGAAACTGATCAGGATGTACTAGTTCCTCTCTCACTACTACGCCCGTGCAACCTGTATCACGCATCACAGTCACCACTTTCCCATTTAACAAACCTTCTGCCACTGGCAACTTCGCACTGGAAAACTTGCATCCTGTAACCTTCGGACTCTGGTCAACTTCCTTACCTGCGCATATCATAGTGATTTCCCCGTCATCCTTGGTCTGGTTGTCCTCTACAATACAAAAATTACCCTGATCTACAGGTGGGGAAAAGGGGCGCCCTCTGCCTCTTCCGCGGTGGTGATAACGCCCTCTGCCCCTGCTCCTGCCTCTACTCCTGCCTCTATGTATTGCATCATCCATTTCTGGTTCGTCACCGGTGCCTGCAAAGCTTACCTTCTTTTGCCCATATGCACCAGTATCCTTTTCCTCAAGGGCTGCAGCTCGATGCATGTGACCTCTTCTTGGGCAGTCTGGAGCTACGTGACCTTGACCTCCACAATGGTAACATGTAATGGTACGTCTGTCATTCTCTCTGTACCTTTCCCTACTACTCTCTCTACTTCTCTCGCCACTTCTCTCTCTACCATAGTTACGAGATCTGTCATTGCCTCGATATCTCTCACCTTGACCTCTCACCTTCCTCTCATAACCTGTGCTACGATTCTCACTTTTCGCTCTTTTGTCTCGGTTCTCTCTCTGTACTACGTACTTTGTACAGCCTCTGGCTTCGGCAAAGAAGTCAGCTTGCACTGCCATCTCATGTACTTTGCTAACGACTTTTTCCTTTAGAAAAACGTACAAGTCACGACTGCAAATGCTTAGTAACTGATCCATGAGCAGAAAATCTATCACGCCTTCGTAAGTACGTTCAACTTTGCCTAGTTCCAACCACCTATCAAGATAACTCTTAGCCCTGTTGATATATTGAACAAATGTCTCACCCGGCTCTGGCTTACCGTTCTTGAATTGCTTCCTAAACCCTTCAACGGTTAAGTCAAACCTTTTGAGCAATCAAGAGCATCTTCCAACGATAGACGGGAGTAAATATCTAGAGCTTTGCCCCTTAATAATGTGCTAAGGTGTAATGACCACTGACCTTTCGGCCAACCTTGCACTTCCGAGTAACGTACAAACCGTGCCAGATAACTATCCATATTGTCCTTATCCTGATCAAAATATGGTAATTTCGGACCATGTGGTATCTTATGTTCGATTACTCAACTATAATTATCCGCTATTCCCATTTCTGCCTTCGCTATCAACTTTCTGCGTGGTCTCCAACTCACGCATTTTACATTCGTAGTCCAATCTAACTTTTGTCATTTGCAAATCAATTCTTACCTTTTACATTTCTCGTTCCTCCATCAATCTGTCTGCCTCAATCCTATCTTTCTCAGTCAGTCTCACAGCCTCGAGCTTCTCTTTCTCAATCAATCTCTCTACCTCTTTTGCTAGTCTGTCAGCCTCTGGCCTATCATTCTCAGCCTGTCTGTCAGTCTCAAGCCTATCTTTCTCAGCCTGTCTTTCAGTCTCAAGCCTATCTTTCTCAGCCTGTCTTTCAGTCTCAAGCCTCTCTTTCTCAGCCTGTCTTTCTACTAGTCTATTCTCTCTCTCTCTGTCTTGCTCTTCTTTCACAAAGGACCTTAACTCCATCCCAGTTAAGCCTAATTCCCTGCCTACGTCAATTAACTCTTTAATGGTCGACATGATTGCCTTCTACTGTCTAAACAAAATAGTCTCCTAGTCACTAGGCGGAGTGTACTATGTACAGCTCTCTAGAATACGGGGTCTCAGCACTACTGTCACGAGGACTGTGCGAGTGTCAACCCAATTCACGCCTTATTGGGTAATGTCAAATCCGGTATGTATTGTGTTCCTTCCCACCCGACTAATCCTAGTCCAACACGTATTTACACTGGTGGGGAATTTAAGTTATATGTCACCGTCTCACCTATCTCATAATGCGTCCCATATCGTGAGGAAATTTGGAAAATACGTCACCTTCCCACTAGACTGGTATTTACAAATATGGGAAATTTCCCATACACGAATAATACATAAGATAGTCAATAGTGCTACAGTCATAAAACGATTCACCACACACTAACAAAATGGACCCTGGGTCTAATGTTATAACCTGGAAAATAGTGAATCTGTCTCAGATCAAACCCAACCAACTAGATCGACCCATATTTTGTTACGGATACGCGTTGTGCCTCTTCACCGACAGATTAAATGTCTTTATAATATTCTGCCAAATGGCAGGGTGAATGAGACTTACCTTAGCGTCGAGGTGTACAGATTGCCGCTCGTCTTGGTGGTGAGGCTATTACCTGTACATGGCTCGCAGATCCTGTGGTGGGTTGAACATAATTATAACGGGCTATATTGCATGATAGTCAGTGTAAGGATTGGGGTGTATATCTCAGTAAGACGGACAGGGGTAACACTTATCCTTGCTGTAATCCCTATGTTTACATGTAACCTTTGCTTTTAACGGACGTCTCGAACAAGAGTAAACCTATCTCATCTTACTAATTTTCATCAGTATGACCCTGTGGTCCTCTCCACACCATTCTTGTTGTTCCCAGTAGACTATAACCCCATTTCTGACACCATTTGTCACACCAGGGTGACACCGAGCTAGTCTACTGTAGGGACGGAACACCAAGCACGTTGTGGACAGAGACAACAAGGTATATTTTTACAAGTATGATATATTTACATAAATGATACACACAAACAATAGATGAATAAGTCAGTACGGACAACGTCCCCTAGCAGCCACCGCCACAGGCCCTTGCACAACCAAGGCACATCCTCGATTCTGGAACAGGTAGGTAAAATCAAAAGTAAACGTCATCATATGGATAAATATGTTAGAGATCATCTAAACAACTCCGGCTTCCGCCATGATGGGAGTGACGTTATAATAACGTCGTAAAGTTACTGTTTCTTAGGAGATACTCAGCCTACTTGGGCGGATGGGGTCCATAACGCATCGGTGAACGTCCCTATCGATTATTCACGTCCTTTGACGGAATGACGTCACCGGAATATGCCTCACTCGATTACGCCCTTGGTCCACGCGGAGCAGAGTCCCCGCTAACACACGGTGTCGTGTCGTGGACTCCAGAATAAGGAAGTAACTCTGTGTTGCGTACTGAATTACGCAGACACAAAGAAGGGACGTGCCGTCGCTCGTGGCTGACTGGCTGGCTGCCTGGCTGGCTGCCTGGCTAGTGTACTGGCTGACTGGGACAATTCCCAGTGAAAAACTTGCGCTCCAAAGTCACAAGAATGAAATTGAATGTCCGACTGATAATATATGGTGCTACAACGAATATATACCCCCACCCTAGTGCACGACTATCCCATGTAGTCTGCTTGTCAATGTAAAACTTATGGGCCCACATTTGGCTTACAATTTTACGTAAGTGGACTAATGATCTGACAGTCAGTCTAGCTCATGAGATATCTGGTGAATTAGTCTGAAATACTTCAGTCATAAATAGGTATGACTTACTAGGTAATTAGGCTAGCATCTAAGTCTGCATATACAGAGTAGATCACCCAGATACGATCAGTGCAAAATCCAATACTGGTGGTCCGTGCGCGGTTTCGGATAAAGCGCTATTCTCTCCAGCGGTATACTCCACGGGCGATATTACACACACCAATACCTATTCGACCGTCTTGTACTAGAATATTCGATTACTGCTCTAGACTATGTGACCCGTGTTACAATTAATGGATGATAAAGAATATAGTCGGCTACGATCCGTGAAAATACTCCCCCCTAAATAAAAGTGTGAAACACTTAGCGGTAATCACGAGTTGTACCGACATTGTTTACCTATATACATATATACACATCCTACACAACTTATACTTTTTGGAGCCCAGGATCTCGGCTACGGTGTGCGGTCTATTACTTAATTAGATCCTACTCAAATAATCTGCACCCACATTGTCTGAGCCCCTGATGGCTCTGATCATCATGCGATATGGTTGCAACAACAGCGCCCATCTCATCAGCCTGGAGTTTGCAGCCTTTGCCTTATTCAGGTACGTAAGTGGTTGATGATCTGTCTCGAGTACGAACTCTTTACCAAACAAATACTTGTGGAATTTCCCCACTCCCCAGACTACTGCTAAGCACTCTCTTTCTACAACTGAGTAGTTTTGCTCCCTTGGAAGTAGTTTTTTGCTAGTGTACGCAATTGGTAGTTGTGCCCCGTTTTGTTCCTGCAACAAAATGGCCCCCAAACCTACGTCGGATGCGTCTGTTCTCAATACGAACGGCTTGTCTAGCTCTGGGAGTTTGAGGATGGGATCGTTAGTCAGCGCTCTTTTCAGGCTGTTGAAAGCCTTCTCTTGGGCGTCCCCCCATTCAATTTTGTTTGGTTGACCCTTTTTCGTAAGATCTGTTAGTGGGACAGCTATTTCCGCAAAATTGGGGATGAACTTACGGTAGAATCCCGCTAACCCCAAAAATGCCCTCACCCCTTTCTTAGTTTCGGGGACATGCGCTTCCTGTACAGCTGTGACCTTATCTGGGTGAGCTCTGAGCTCTTTCTTTCCGCTTATGGTATGGCCTAGACACTCTAGCTCGCTGACACCAATGCTGCACTTCGATGGTTTCGCGGTCAGATTAGCTTTGGATAATCGGGACAAAACCTGCCTCAGGGCCCTAACATGATCATCCCATGTGATGGTAAATATGAGGATATCATCCACGAAGCTGTCTGCATTCGGGACACCGTTTAGGACTTTCCTCATAAGCCTACAGAAGGTAGCTTGGGCCATCACCATGCCGAAGGGCATTACTTTGAACTGGAAAAGGCCTTGGGGTGCTTCAAAAGCAGAATAGGGTTTTGCGTTCTCTGAGAGTGGGACCTGCCAATACCCCTTACTTAAATCCAGTTTCGAGAAATACTTGTATTTCGCTAATTTCGAGAACATTTCTTCAATTTCGGGCATTGGCTCAGCGTCAAAAATAGTGACTTTGTTAACCTGACGAAAATATATACAAAAACGGAGTCCTCCGTCTTTTTTCCTGACTAGAATGACTGGTGATGAGTATGGGGATCTAGAAGGTTCGATAACTCCTAACTTCAACATTTCTTCGACCTCCTCTTTGACTACGTCACGAACTTTGTACGGGATGAGATAACCTTTTATCCTTAATGGGTCTGAGGTAGACAATTTAATGTCATGAATCTCTACATGGGTGCGCCCTGGTCTATCAGTCAGTACGTGCTCATACTCCTTAAGCACCCTTTGTACTTCAACTTTTTGGTCCTTGGACAAACCTGGGGCTAAGTCCACCCTGTCTATCGATTCCTGTGTCCCCATTGGACACGTCATGTGCTCATCGGCACTACACTCCCCTGTATCCTAATTCCCGTCAGTTATGTCGTCAATTACCGCCGTGTTTATAACGGCTAGTATCCCCTTCCCTGGGCTTTGAGGCGTACGCTCTTCATAGCGTTTCAACATGTTCACATGAAATGTTTTCAGTTTCCCCTTCATGTCGATCCTATAATCCCAGTCATTTAGTACCTCCACTATAGGGTATGGACCTTTCCATTGGAGTAACAGTTTGTTCCTATCAGTGGGGAGTAGTACTAACACCCGGTCACTCTCCTTATACTTCCGGTCACGCGCCTTCCTGTCATAGTACTTCGCGTACCGTTTACTCGATTTCTTGAGATTTTCTCTCGCGATTTCACATGTTTGCTCGAGTTTCTGTCTGAGATCCAGTACGTACTGGTATGTAGTTTTCACGCTTTCGTCAAGTTCCTTCTCAGACCACAGATCCTTGAGAACACTCATAGGACCTCTGACTGTTCTCCCATAGAGTAGTTCGAATGGGGAGAATGCTAGGCTCTCCTGTGGTACCTCGCGATACGCGAACAACAACGCGTTAATGTACTTATCCCAATCTTTGGGACGCTCGCTTGCCATGCGTTTAAGCATCTGCTTCAATGTACCGTTGAATCTCTCCACCAACCCGTTGCACATAGGATGGTAGGGAGTAGTCGTAAGTTGTCTCAGTGATAATATCCTACTGACCTCCCGCATTACGTTCGACGTAAATTGAGATCCACAATCAGTCAATAATTCCTCAGGAATTCCTAAACGACTGAACATGTCTACGAGTGCCTCAGCTACTCGTTCTGCTTCGATACTCGGTAATGGTATTACCTCTGGATATCGTGTGGCTTAATCTACTAGCGTTAGAATATACCGATTTTTATTATCCGTTGCTGGATAAATCGGTCCTACGATGTCTACGGCTACGCGTTTGAATGGCGTGTCAATCAGTGGCATGTTGCCTAGCGGTGCCTTTATTACATGACCTTTCGAGATTGTTCGTTGACAAATGTCGCATGACCTACAATATCGTGTCACGTCACCGGACACGCCAGGCCAGAAAAATTCTGCCAAAACGCGATTTGTTGTTTTCTTTACTCCTAAATGCCCTGACATTATAGATTCATGTGCCACCTTTAATACAGTCTGTCTAAGATTTTCCGGAACGACTAATTGATGGTATTTTCTTTTGCTACCTATCGTCTCAAACTGTCGATACAGTAAATATTTTCGGTACAGAAATGACGTAACGTTACCGTTCTTAGAATACTTCACGTTTCCGTTTTTTGCGTTTGTGTGTAATGACGTTAACGTAACGTCGCTTGTTTGTTGTTCTTTAAATTCACTACGCGAAACGTGCGATACGGCTTCCGGTACCCGCAGTTTCCGGTACGATTCATCGCGTTTCAAAACATGTGAACGCGTTTCAACTGCTAACGTGGTTGCGCCTTTGAAATCATTCAGTACAGGAAGTTGTGACCCATCAATGTTCCCTATCGTTACATCGTACATAGTTTCATCCATGCATAACGCTTCGGTCTCTCCCTTGAAAAATGGGGTGTCAATGGTGATTCTCGCTACATGGACTTCACTCAAGCGTCTCTTGTCTACTAGCATACATGTGGCCACTCTCCTGAGAAACTGATCAGGATGTACTAGTTCCTTTCTCACTACTACGCCCGTGCAACCTGTATCACGCATCACAGTCACCACTTTCCCATTTAACAAACCTTCTGCCACTGGCAACTTCGCACTGGAAAACTTGCATCCTGTAACCTTCGGACTCTGGTCAACTTCCTTACCTGCGCATATCATAGTGATTTCCCCGTCATCCTTGGTCTGGTTGTCCTCTACAATACAAAAAATTACCCTGATCTACAGTTGGGGAAAAGGGGCGCCCTCTGCCTCTTCCGCGGTGGTGATAACGCCCTCTGCCCCTGCTCCTGCCTCTACTCCTGACTCTATGTATTGCATCATCCATTTCTGGTTCGTCACCGGTGCCTGCAAAGCTTACCTTCTTTTACCCATATGCACCAGTATCCTTTTCCTCAAGGGCTGCAGCTCGATGCATGTGACCTCTTCTTGGGCAGTCTGGAGCTACGTGACCTTGACCTCCACAATGGTAACACGTAATGGTACGTCTGTCATTCTCTCTGTACCTTTCCCTACTACTCTCTCTACTTCTCTCGCCACTTCTCTCTCTACCATAGTTACGAGATCTGTCATTGCCTCGATATCTCTCACCTTGACCTCTCACCTTCCTCTCATAACCTGTGCTACGATTCTCACTTTTCGCTCTTTTGTCTCGGTTCTCTCTCTGTACTACGTACTTTGTACCGCCTCTGGCTTCCGCAAAGAAGTCAGCTTGCACTGCCATCTCATGTACTTTGCTAACGACTTTTACCTTTAGTAAGTACGTTCAACTTTGCCTAGTTCCAACCACCTATCAAGATAACTCTTAGCCCTGTTGATATATTGAACAAATGTTTCACCCGGCTCTGGCTTACCGGATTGAATTGCTTCCTAAACCCTTCAACGGTTAAGTCAAACCTTTTGAGCAAGGATGTCTTCAATGTGTCATAATCCAGAGCATCTTCCAACGATAGACGGGAGTAAACATCTAGAGCTTTGCCCCTTAATAATGTGCTAAGGTGTAATGACCACTGACCTTTCGGCCAACCTTGCACTTCCGAGTAACGTTCAAATCGTGCCAGATAACTATCCATATTGTCCTTATCCTGATCAAAATATGGTAATTTCGGACCATGTGGTATCTTATGTTCGACTACTGGACTATAATTATCCGCTATTCCCATTTCTGCCTTCGCTATCAACTTTCTGCGTGGTCTCTAACTCACGCATTTTACATTCGTAGTCCAATCTAACTTTTGTCATTTGCAAATCAATTCTTACCTTTTCCATTTCTCGTTCCTCCATCAATCTGTCTGCCTCAATCCTATCTTTCTCAGTCAGTCTCGCAGCCTCGAGCTTCTCTTTCTCAATCAATCTCTCTACCTCTTTTGCTAGTCTGTCAGCCTCTAGCCTATCTTTCTCAGCCTGTCTGTCAGTCTCAAGCCTATCTTTCTCAGCCTGTCTTTCAGTATCAAGCCTATCTTTCTCAGCCTGTCTTTCAGTCTCAAGCCTCTCTTTCTCAGCCTGTCTTTCTACTTGTCTATTCTCTCTCTCTCTCTCCCTCTCTCTCTCTGTCTTGCTCTTCTTTCACAAAGGACCTTAACTCCATCCCAGTTAAGCCTAATTCCCTGCCTACGTCAATTAACTCTTTAATGGTCGACATGATTGCCTTCTACTGTCTCAAAAAAATTCTCTCCTAGTCACTAGGCTGAGTGTACTATGTACAGCTCTCTAGAATACGGGGTATCAGCACTACTGTCACGAGGACTGTGCGAGTCTCAACCCGATTCACGCCTTATTGGGTAATGTTAAATCCGGTATGTATTGTGTTCCTTCCCACCCGACTAATCCTAGTCCAACACGTATTTACACTGGTGGGGAATTTAAGTTATATGTCACCGTCTCACCTATCTCATAATGCGTCCCATATCGTGAGGAAATTTGGAAAATACGTCACCTTCCCACTAGACTGGTATTTACAATTATGGGAAATTTCCCATACACGAATAATACATTAGATAGTCAATAGTGCTACAGTCATAAAACGATTCACCACACACCAACAAAATGGACCCTGGGTCTAATGTTATAACCTGGAAAATAGTGAATCTGTCTCAGATCAAACCCAACCAACTAGAACGACCCCTATTTTTTTTAGGGATACGCGTTGTGCCTCTTCACCGACAGATTACATGTCTTTATAATATTCTGCCAAATGGCAGGGTGAACGAGACTTACCTTAGCGTCGAGGTGTACAGATTGCCGCTCGTCTTGGTGGTGAGGCTATTACCTGTACATGGCTCGCAGATCCTGTGGTGGGTTGAAAATAATTATAACGGGTTATATTGCATGATAGTCAGTGTAAGGATTGGGGTGTATATCTCAGTAAGACGGACAGGGGTAACACTTATCCTTGCTGTAATCCCTATGTTTACATGTAACCTTTACTTTTAACGGACGTCTCGGACAAGAGTAAACCTATCTCATCTTACTAATTTTCATCAGTATGACCCTGTGGTCCTCTCCACACCATTCTTGTTGTTCCCAGTAGACTATAACCCCATTTCTGACACCATTTGTCACACCAGGGTGACACCGAGCTAGTCTACTGTAGGGACGGAACACCAAGCACGTTGTGGACAGAGACAACAAGGTATATTTTTACAAGTATGATATATTTACATAAATTATACACACAAACAATAGATGAATATGTCAGTACGGACAACGTCCCCTAGCAGCCACCGCCACAGGCCCTTGCACAACCAAGGCACATCCTCGATTCTGGAACAGGTAGGTAAAGTCAAAAGTAAACGTCATCATATGGATAAATATCCAATGTTAGAGATCATCTAAGCAACTCCGGCTTCCGCCATGATGGGAGTGACGTTATAATAACGTCGTAAAGTTACTGTTTCTTAGGAGATACTCAGCCTACTTGGGCGGATGGGGTTCATAACGCATCGGTGAACGTCCCTATCGATTCTTCACGTCCTTTGACGGAATGACGTCACCGGAATATGCCCCACTCGATTACGCCCTTGGTCCACGCGGAGCAGAGTCCCCGCTAACACACGGTGTCGTGTCGTGGACTCCAGAATAAGGAAATAACTCTGTGTTGCGTACTGAATTACGCAGACACAAAGAAGGGATGTGCCGTCGCTCGTGGCTGACTGGCTGGCTGCCTGGCTGGTGTACTGTACAATTCCCAGTGAAAAACTTGCGCTCCAAAGTCACAAGAATGAAATTGAATGTCCGACTGATAATATATGGTGCTACAACGAATATATACCCCCACCCTAGTGCACGACTATCCCATGTAGTCTGCTTGTCAATGTAAAACTTATGGGCCCACAT
This sequence comes from Conchocele bisecta, assembly GCA_029237695.1. Lineage (NCBI taxonomy): Eukaryota > Metazoa > Mollusca > Bivalvia > Lucinida > Thyasiridae > Conchocele > Conchocele bisecta. Next base: position 50,197,622 of record CM055274.1, read on the forward strand.
TTGGCTTACAATTTTACGTAAGTGGACTAATGATCTGACAGTCAGTCTAGCTCATGAGATATCTGGTGAATTAGTCTGAAATACTTCAGTCATAAATAGGTATGACTTACTAGGTAATTAGGCTAGCATCTAAGTCTGCATATACAGTGTAGATCACCCAGATACGATCAGTGCAAAATCCAATACTGGTGGTCCGTGCGCGGTTTCGGATAAAGCGCTATTCTCTCCAGCGGTATACTCCACGGGCGATATTACACACACCAATACCTATTCGACCGTCTTGTACTAGAATATTCGATTACTGCTCTAGACTATGTGACCCGTGTTACAATTAATGGATGATAAAGAATATAGTCGGCTACGATCCGTGACACCAGGAATAGCACCAACAAGAACAATAACAAAACAAGTTTTTGTGTGGCTAAATTTGATTCTGTCAAATGCCACATGGTGAATAAGTTAAATAATTGATGACATACACCTTGTACATGTATGGTCGTTCCTCTTCTAGCCAATTGCCAAGAAGAAAATCCAAAATGTGACGCACAATGGCCATTTTAATGACACACAACCCCAAATCCGTGCGATACCTATTTCTGTGCGTCAAATCAGTCTGCCTGTCTTGGGTTGGGGTACTGTTGTTGCAGAGAGAAAACTGTTTTTCTCTGTTAGGGGACGTCCCTTGGCCATTTTTTTTGTCGATGTGAACATAGCCATTTCTGGGCCCATTTGTTTGTGCTAGGGGTGACATGTGCAGACATGCAATCGTCCGTAAACTGTTAAGTTTTTGGAAAATGTTAAACAGTTGCTGATAACTTTGACGCGACAATCTCATCACCAAACGGTCTGCAGACCACACACTCCCTTGCTCTTCTGCTAACGCCAGTAAAGAAGCCAACACACGTTCAACCGCATGAAACAGATGAAAAACATAAAATACGCCGTTTGCACAAGGATGTACTGAAAGATGATATAGATTCTGACTTTCCTATTCAGCGGTATGCTGGCCCCAAGAGGCCAAAAATGCCTGATCACGAAGCTAAACACGGTGTTCCCACTCTGAAAGTGCTAGCCCAACAAGCAGTATCACTTCGATGTGCACGTGATTCTGATATTGCATTTCTTAAATCGATTGTATCCGATCCCAATACGCCAGAATTCAATGGTTATACTACCAAGATAGCTCGCGAACAAGGACATACAACAATGCCAAACACAAAAGCAGTATATACGCCACTCAACGACATGGTCCCTGCAGATCAAGATAATATTATGACAGCAATGGTAGAGGCACAAAAGCTAACACAAGCTACTGGATAAACGATAACTGTGTTCACTGTAGATCAGCAACTTTATCGAGTTGCTGTAGATGTTATGTGGGTGTATCCTAACCGGTTTGAGAACATTCGACAGAACCTGACAACGTGCATTGACCCACTAGATCCAACATATCATCCATCTGGTATCATCAACATCGTCAATGGCAGAATAGGTCCTGAATCAGTCAATGCTGATAACTCAGTAGCAATCTGAGACTCGCAACGGAAGAACTACGAGGATAGATGGCCAGCGGGATTCTATAATGCACTCAGTAAGAAAGTTGTAACAATGGATGTAATAAATAAGCACATCAAAGTTGGAAACACACGTGTGTTTGACACGAAGCTCAAATATTCAAGAGTGATGGGTCTTCAGGTATCTCGTAACATCAATAGCAAGGATGTTCTCCGCTATGAACTAGCACCGGTACCCGCATCCGTGTTTGACGAAAATGGAGAAATGCGAATTACAAACTCCAAATCAACACTGAAAAGAAAGCTACAAGTGGATGTTTCCGAAAGAGCATCTGATCAGCCCGATGGAAACAGCCCGATGCTGTTGTGGTTGATGGATGTGCAGTTCTCTGGGTTGCACACTGGCCAGCTAAGGGTACTGTGAAGGACTATGTTGAACATTTCTGCAGTCATGTCTACAAACTAGTATTAGAAAGTGATGTGTATCTAGTATTTGATAGATACTATGACAACAGCATAAAGAATGTGACGAGACGTTCACGATCGGGAACAATGGCAAACAGGCACCACAGATTAGGAATGAACACCCCACTGCCAGAATAGAAGGTTGCACTGACTGTGACCGAGAACAAGGTCCAACCGATTGACATGATCTGTGAACAGCTACAGAAGACCGGGCAAAACCACACCAAAAATTACAAACTTATTTTCACTGGTCGCGCCAATGTACCAGTCCAGATCCAAGACAGTGGTATTCTACGCATGGACTGCATGCAGACAACGTATGAAGAAGCGGATGTAATAATCGTTAGCAAGTGGTTCATCTGGCAAACAGTGGAAAAAATAACATTCGAGTCATTTGTGACGACACTAACGTGTTTGTGTTGCTTTGTAAGTAAGTACATGTAAGTGAGTAAATTCTTTATTTAAAGAGGGTAACCAAGTTGGCGTGCACCAAACTTCCCTAGGGCCCTCTCAAACACAAAAAAATATTTACAGTGAACAGGTTATGGCATGTATAAAACAAATGATGCAACCCAACTGCCACCAGCTACACGTAGCTGGCAAACGTTGGGTTGCTTGAAATACGCAATTTTAACATGATAATTTATGACAAAACCGCGCTTATTGTCTCAGACACGAGCAGATTGCAGATGCTGACCGACCCGAAACTCATGATCAAATACTAATATACCTACATAGACCGTTCGGTGTAGACATTAGTGATTAAATGTTAGTGACTGGATAACGAAAAATAATGACCCAGATCAGACTGTGCTTATGCGAACGACGGTCAGGGTCAACATCAATTCGTCGAGACAATAAGACCGTTTTTGCCATATCAAATCGTAATATCCCTAAATACCGGGAGACTCGTCTGTCGACACAGCTATAAACCGGGAACTGTCTAAACGAAGGATATCACAATATAATTAGTCTATTATTTCGGTAACTCGTCATATAATAACCATACACATTGGGATATCATTTCTTTCCGGCAATCTCCATATTTCATTGAGATTTCACAAAACAAACGACGTCACAATAAATAGGGTTATTACGGCTGTTTTGCATGTAATTTATGGACTGTATTTTTATGATACTGGTGGTGGTGGGTCCATTTAATGACATCTACTGACATTTCATCCATGACGAACATCGAGCTGTGAATACATTTATGCTGCTCGCATTTCGAATGTTTAATGGAATGCTGTTCCATATAATTGCACCAGAGTAAGACAGACTACCTTTAAATAATTCTGTTTTAGGTCTAGGAACATGCAGGGCCTCGTTTGTCACAGATCGTAGTGTTATGTTAGTGTTCTCCAGTCGTGTTGATTGCATAATAAACATTTCACTTAAATATGCGGGAACTAATTCATTGAGGGTTTTGTACATTATTTTAGCTTTCTGCAAAAATATAGTTTCATCAAAACTTAAAATGTTTAGTCTTGTCATTGCTGTAACTAAATCGGAATACTCGGTACCAAGAATAATTTTGCATGCACGCCTTTGCAATTTTATAATTTTTGCTCGATTTAGATTTGATGAATTAGACCAGATAATACAACAGTAGTCGAAATGAGGCTGTATATAACTTTGTAAAAGAGCAATCTATGCTCTACAGAGAGGAAATAGCTAATTGTTGATAGCAACCAAAGATAAGAAGATACTTTTTTAGAAACAAAGTCAAAATGGTCATTCCAAAGCAGATTTTCATTAATGTTTAGTCCAAGGATTTTATCGCCAGTAGTGACTTCCAAATTTATATTATTATATGTCAAGTGAATTTCATTTTTATCCAGTATTATTCTTCTCTGCCTGGTTGAAATAAGCATCACTTTTGTTTTGCTAGTATTTAAAAGCATACCATTTGTTTCGAACCACAGTTTCAGTTGATTTAATGTTATTTGCAAATTAGATTCTACCTCATTAATGTTACTCTGGATATCATAAATGGTTGTGTCATCAGCCTATAAATCGGTTCCTGTAGCAGACTCGGACAGCATAGCAGGCAAATCATTAATAAATAATAGAAATAATGTCGGACCTAGTATAGACCCCTGGGGCACGCCGCATGTAATAAACATATCTTCTGAGTTTGCACCATTAACTGAATTTACCTGTTTTCTTTGCTTCAAGTATGAATTAAACCACATTAATGTTTGATCACTAAATCGGTAGCAGTGAAGCTTTTGCAAGAGGATATCATGATCTACCATATCGAATGCCTTCCGAAAATCAACCATTACACACCCAGCTAATTTTCCGTCATTTAATGCATTTAGCCATTTTTCTATCATTAGTATTAGAGCCGATTCTGTTGAGTGGTTGCGCCGAAAACCACTTTGCGATTTATGTAATAAATTGTAGTTATTTAAAAAATCTGTCATGTATATTTACAATTTTTTCAATTAATTTGGATAATGTGGGTAATATTGAGATTGGCCGATAGTTATTTACTTCGTCCTTTGCGCCGCTTTTGTATAACGGAGTTACCTTTGCATTTTTCCATACATCCGGGAAAGTACCAGTAGCTATACTTTTGTTAATGATAATGCTTACACTTTTAGCTATCACATTTGCGGAAACTTTCAAAAGTCGCGGTCCTATATTGTCTAGACCTGTAGCTTTAGAAACATCAAGACGAGACAAAAAATTTCGAACATAATGTTCACTTACTTCCGGAATTTCGAAAACAATGTCATTTGGTATTTTGGAATTTACGGAATTGCGCAGCCCTTCAAATGTTGATGGCTGAATCTGACCCTTGATTTTCGAGACAACATTAACAAAATAGTTATTAAATAAATTTGCCATATCATCAATATTTGAAATTAATTCATTTTCGTCATTTTTCACACTCAGTATTCCACCGCTCTCGCGCGAATTCTGTGATGCACCATATTCCTTAAATATTTTCCAAATAGTCCTCGGATTATCTTTACCAGTTTCTATTTTACGAGTATAAGTTTCTTTTTTAGATTTTTCGATCATAGATGATACTTTGTTTCGCAAATATTTATATGCATCATAATTTACGTTTAATTTGCATTTATCCCTGTCTTTCATACAGTCTAAAATTTCACTTGACAACCAGTCAGGTTGAATTTTCTTTTTGACCCGGTGATTTTTTAGTGGTGCATGTCTATTCACAATTTCCAAAAATAAGTTTGTCCAAACTTCTAGCATGGGATCAATGTCGTTTGATAGTAAAATAGTTTCCCATGGAACACGTGATAGCTCATTCATAAAATCTAGTTCATTAAATGTTTTAAATGAGCGATATGTTATTGATTGGTGTGAATTCTTCTGATCGCAACTTGATAGTTTTCTATTACAGAAGACGCCATAATGGTCACTAATATGTAAGTGTTTCACATGTACTTGAGATATATTCGTCTCATAATTGGTATAAATGTTGTCAATTAGTGTCGCTGTGTTTCCCGTGACTCACGTAGGTTCTTTTATCAGTTGGCTTATGCCCAGTGATCTGATGAAATTTGACCACTCAATGTTTACTTTATCATTTATTAGATTCTTATTTAAATCTCCTAAAATAATAAATTCTTTACCCGTGTTAAGTACTTGATCAATGAATTTTTCGAATCTATCATTCCATTCAATTTTTTAGCCTGGTGATCTATAAATAGATCCGACTAAGAATGATTTTCCATATTCGGGGTTATCTCAAGCCAAACGCATGATATACCATGCGATTCCAAGTCTTCCCGACGCTTTGCATTAATACCCGTTTTCACATATACTATTATACCACCACCGCCATTTGAAACATTATCTTTACGAAATGGTATTTGATAACCGACTATTTTAAAAGTATCCGATAATTTATGGTATTTTAGCTTAGTTTCGTTCATGCCGAAAATGTGTATGGTTTTATTTGCATCGGATGTGAGCATGCATTTAATTTCCGGCCGAAAACACCCGACCAAGCTCCAAGCGCTACCCTTGAAGGTGGTCTCCCATTAGGCGAGTGAGATAGTGAGATGGATTACAAATTACATGTAAGCGATGTAGGCTTTTGCTCTCACGCTAGTAGAGTGACTGTGAACTGTATGTACATAGTGAGTAACACTTGGAAGTAAGGGTGCCTGTCATCAGACATGGACACTGCCTTTCAGTGCTACACATTTTTATACATATTTTGTTGAAGAAAAATATGGGCATATTGTTTTTGTCACGGGTGTCCGTCGTCGGTCGTCCGTCCGTCGTCCGTCCGTCCGTCCGTCCGTCCTCCGTACGTACGTCCTTCCGTCCTTCCGTCACGTTTCTTGTAAGAAGTAAAACTTTTTAACAGTAATAAGGTAGGGACTTGAAACTTGGTGTGTGCCTTCTTTATGTGTGTAGATGCGCAAAGTGAATTTAGATTTTTGATTCGACCTCCCGGTTATGGAGTATCTCACCATTTTCGACTTAACATTTGGGAAAAGTGTGTAAATTGCGATGGCGCGCCATCGACTGTGCACTAGTTTTAATGTAATGTACATGCCCACTCAGTAGACGCAAACTATTCTTTATAGGAATTAACTAAGTGTATAATTGTGCCAGCATTCCACCAGTTCTAAATAAATAGGAGTGCCCGCTATAATCATTTAGTAATATTTATTTTACTCACAGTGACTCGCGGTGGTATTAGGCTATTTTCATATGCAAATGAGGCATGATTTTGTTTCATTATTTATACTAATAAAATGTGTCACTTGAAAAAATAATATTTCAACAGATTATAAAGTATGATCATTACACATCACCAATTAAATACAGAGAATAAATAGTAATGTCCGTTAACATTTTAAGGAAACACTTATCGCCCCTGATATCAGTGTGGAAATTTACGTCTGATATGAACTGTATAGTAATGCCAATCAGTACGTGGGGTTTTATTGTGAATGAATGTTTATTTTGCCTGAAAATGTCATATCTACAGATTATACAAAACTATCTATAAAGAACAGTGTGTGTCTACTGAGTGGGCATGTATCTTTAATGTTGAACGTATTGTCCTCCCAATTTACAGGTGTATTCCCATCTGTATTTGCTGAACTGTCGTATAGCCCAATGAACCAACCAGTTAATCAATACAGAAATGACATACCTGGACAGTAAATATTACTGTGTTTCATATACTTCTGTGGTTTTCTACAATTATAAACTATTAAAACGCTCAGTAAACAGGACGTCAAAAAGAAGAAATCAGCATATACAGAATCCACCGTACCCGCGCACGTTTATACCTGCTGGTACATGAATTTGCCGGTTTGTCTTTGTCACTTTTCATTTTCATGTATTACTAAAGGACTCAAGCTCATCCGTCTATACATTCATTATTCGATGCCAAACATGCTTCTAGTTTGTCAACTTGCAAACTGTTGTAAATGTTGGCGTATACTCTATGTGTACCGGTAGATACGTAGTTACTGTAACGTCGTTTTGACGTCGTTTGGCGTCGCTTTTACGTGACGTCTTATTTGCTCAAACGACCTGAATAGTGGTGTTGTATAAAATGTAATAACTTAATGAATATTACAGATATCATGATCAAATAAAAAGCATTCAATTCATCCGACAAATACCATTGCCATAGTAACAAAATGTCAATTTGACCAAACATTTCCCGAAGACATGTTTTCTCGCGACGCGGTTCATATGAGCTCTGCTGTGCAATTTCCAACCATAGGGTCAACATTTCACATTTTTACTTTTTGACAGTTTTTTGTAGCACAGACAACGTACCTTCCAAAAAACATTGAATTTTGTAAATATTAAATCTAGTTAAGTTGCTATGACGTCACAAACAACACGCGTGTTGGCGTAAGATTTTACGCAAACGCAACGTCGTCGACGTCATCATAAATTAACAGAGAAAAATAACGGTTTAAATTTCAATACACTGTCTATGAGGAATCAGTTAATTTAAAAGTTCATAAAATTGCATTATAAAATATCAGTACCTTTATTTGTACTTTTGTCATAAGTTATAACTTAAGTCCGGAGTACGTGCTGAGTCCGTTTCACAAAACATCATAGCAAGAACGACAATCGAAATTTACGATGGAAAACTAAGACAGGTAGCTAGCAGTCTTAAGTTATAACTTAACTATTTAAGACGGAACTTATGAAATAAACAAAGATGGCTGCCCCCATGTGAGCCGAGGTGGAGAAAACAATTCACTGACAGCAGGTAAATGTTCACTTCATACGTACTATTTTAGCAATTGTCTGCCATATAAACCATATATCCTTACATATAGATAATGAGGACCTATAAGGTCAACCCTGAGATCACACAGTCTGCCAGTGTCATTGCAAGTGTTGACTGCATTGCGATTTTACGCAACTGGTAGTTTCCTGGCGGTTACTGGAGATGTACACAACATTAGCAAAGCAAGTGTTTCTAGAAAGTGGAGTATAACTTTTGCGGACAGTGTATTTTCGTGTTCAAAATGGTCGAACTACCATTTTATTAGAATGTAAAAATAAAACCATTGTTAATTTCTTCTTTTGTTGCTGTTTCATCTCATATGCTAGCATATATTACAGTATAAGGTTCACAAGTTGGTAATACATATATCCACATGTATTCAATGGCGTCGGAATATTGAGATAAAAATTATATTCTACATGAGATTATTTTTTTAAAAATGAATAGTATTCAACATTAGGCCTGCAATTCCATTATTTTAGATGTCAAAACACATAAAGGGAAAGTAAAGTCATCATAAAAATAAAATCCCCGAGCGGGATCGAACCCGTGCGGCACATACCAAAGCTGTAAACAACAACTAAGTTGTAACTTATGACGGACTTGTTATGACCGTCTTAAGTTTGCTTTGTTAAACCAAATAAGCAATGACTTAAGTCGGTCATAACCTTTGTCATAAGTTGTAACTTAAGTTCGAACTTATGAACAAACTAAGATTTGTTAGTGAAACGAGCCCCCGGGCATGAAAGCTTTGTCCCAGTGGGCCAGATGTAAAGGCCGCGGGTGTGTCCGGGCGATACGCGGCGGTCCCGGCTGTATATGGAAATGACAATTATCGCGTTTTCTACAATGTTTTACCCTGACTAAACGTATTATTTAAGTATGATCAAACTATAGATATTTTGTGAAAATATAATGATTGTCTTTAAATTGGTACAAGATAATTTAAGAGTCAACGCTAATACAAAAGTCCACCGCCTCCATGAATTAACCACGGCCGTATCGTATGACGGGGGAGGAGGTGGTGTTGTTATAAAACACAGTACATGTATGCATATACATTGTAACAATAATTATATTTCCCTAATATAAATATTATATGATCATGTGTACATATACGTTTATTAAGAAAAAATAAATTGTAGAACACACACAGCACCATCGCCATCTGTATCTGTCAGTTTCGGGACCTGCCATTTGTGGACCAGCGACAGATTTAGTTGGCGACTTTGACACATAAATAAAATATTCAAATACATGCATTGGTGGTTACGACTTACTTTAAACTAACGATTCAAATAAGTGGCTAACTTTTATATCAGCTGTTTGACAATTCAAGCACCAAGAGACACAGGTTCATATTTCGGTGTTTTATGGGCTATTTCGGTATATCTGGTGCAGGGCTTCTAAAATTTCAGAATGCCAATCGGTCCAGACGTAACTGTCGGCCCGAAAGAGCCGGTACGATTAGTGCCCTCCTCCCACCCATCCCTCACATTTTCGCGATCTCACTCGTGTATAGGTCGAGAATGTGTAAACGAAATTGTAACATGGCCCTAACAGGACACCGTGCGATTCACATGTTTTAGGAGGCGATTCTCATGTTGTTGTTTTTTAAATATAATAAACATGTTTTGGCGGCATATGAGAATCGTCTCGACATGATAATCCATATGTTACACATTAAACCAAGCAACAGCTAAATATAGGTTAGCGCTTCATACGCAGTTGTACGCACATACATCGGGTACATACATTAATAACATCTTGGCTAAGTGAATTCATTGCACCAATTGAGTGGATGCATGTGGTGTCCGCCAGAAAAGTGGAACACAACCATTGTGAAAACACTCCATTTGAAAATTTATTTATCAATACCTGTGTTAGCAGGTAACATTACACCACTTGTCAGATTTTATCTGTTTTTTATAAAATAAAGCACTTTTTATATATAACGTATGGAATTGCATGGTTATATTGGCCGGTATGATAACTAATATATTTGCTTAAGAAAAGCATTGTTTGCAAAAACAAAAATGATAAAAAGAAAAATAGCTATTATTAACGATTACTATAAGGTAATCTAGTTATATTGGAATACCAACTTGGAAGTCTGCTACATGTAGTGACACATGTGTGAGCGTACATGTATAAAGACGATATAGAACATGTTACTTTATTCACAAGTAAAATATTGCTATAACAGTGTGCTCCCTATGGAGCTGGACTGAACTTAATTATATGACATAATTATTAAACGATGATTGCTATAATTTATATTTTGCAGCCGTCTTGGACTTCTTCTATTGGAACACGTGTCTAATTACATATCAAGGTTACCAAATAACACAAGACAAGTGTGTGTGGTTTCTTTGAAATAGGTCAACATGACATTTCATATTTTAATAATTACACATTATGATTGTCATTGCAAGGTAATTTATATCTGGCGGCCATCTAAGGCTTCTTCTATTGACACATTTGTCTAATATTTCATTTGAAAGTTACATAAAACGCACAATGTGCCCATAAACCTGAGATATGTATAATAATATGCTTAAATTAATCAATATCCCCAGTAATTAGTATGCAATTTGCGCAGTATAAGGCAACGTGACTTTTTTTTTAATATTTGGCGGCCATTTTTGACTTCTGCTATTGGCACAGTTATTTCATTATATTTCTAAGTTACTGAAAACGTTCAGTGTATGCCTAAATTCAATACATTTATACCAATTTACTACGATATGGCGCTAATATGCAGTTATATGCTTCATTATCAGTCGTTTACATTATTGTTATATGATACTATATTTATATGTGGCGGCCATCTTGGACTTCCCCTGTTCAAGAACTTGTCTACGAACATATATATCGAACGTACTGAAAGCGTTTATTGTGTCAATATATCCAATATCAGTATCATGTTTGCTTTGATATAGAGTGTGAGAGTAGTTGTATGTAAAATATGTCATATTTGGCGGCCATTTTGGATTTTTCCATGTCACAGTAAATTTAATTGAATATTAAAAATGTTGACCGCTTATTTGATAAGTCAAGTAAATCCACTTGACGCTCATAAATTACTTCAATACCTCACACGGCATACTATAACTGTTTGGCGGCCATTTTGAATTTATGCAAATTTCTCAAAACGCTCAAGGATTACAGAGTGTCATTTGCCTCATTTTGGATGTGGATGACATGTACAAGCAAAATCGCCAATAAAAAAACTATGTTAATCAATATGCTGTATAATAAGCTCCCGGCTGTCGGACTAATATGGCGATAATTATGCTTCGTTTTCATTGGCTACCTATCTCGAGGGAACCAGATGCTATGTCGTGCGAAAGACATAGCTAACTCGTCGTAACGAGATACTATCTCGTGGTAACGAGATGCTATCTCGTGGTAACGAGATGCTATCTCATGGGAACGACATAGCTAACTCGTGGGAACGACATAGCTAACTCGTGGTAGCGAGATGCTATCTCGTGGGAACGAGATGCTATGTCGTGGTAACGAGATGCTCTCTCGTGGGAACGACATAGCTAACTCGTGGTAACGATATCCTATCTCGTGGGAACGAGATCCTATCTCGAGGGAACGAGATGCTATGTCGTGGGAACGAGATAGCTAACTCGTGGTAACGAGATGCTATCTCGTGGGAACGAGATGCTATGTCGTGGTAACGAGTGGGAACGACACAGAAAAATAATTGCGCATGTCCCTTTTAAGCTGCCGTATATGTCTGTGCCAAACATTTGATTATATTATTTGCATGCTCTACACATGCAGGTTAAATTTTCTGGGTGCGATTTGATGTGGGGTGAGATAGAGATTTCGAAAGTGAAAGTAGATGGATCCGTCAAAAAAGGGGAAATAACTCCGAAATTCCGAATAAACCTGCATGACCCCGTGTTTGACATGGATCTAGAACCGGCTTAGGTCACTGACTCCAGGAATGATTTTGTCGCAGGTAGTTTGCAATTGTCATGTTTGTGTGCATGTGGGTCTATGGGAAATCGATAGGTTGCCTGTTTCCTTTAGGTATGATCGCGAGATTGCGAGACGAAAACACGCGATTCTATCATATACAATCTTGCGTTTTCTCAACCTCGCCGCGCGATCCCGCATTTTTGCTTCACGATCTCGCATCTACTCGCATGGGCCAAACTAACCTGATTGTTTTGTGTACGCACCTGCGTTTTATAATTCAGGTTACAGCAAAATTTAATTACAAAAATGGATGGCGAGATGGAGAAAAACGCGAGACGATTTTCATGTAAGATGGAAAAATTGCGAAGCGACAGACAAATCATAATGCTGATTGTATTATTTTGGATTGCAGATAAAGGCTTTTAACATGACAGACGTACCTTTTTCCTTTTATATCAAAATGTTTGAAACTGTAGATCCCGATGAGACGGCTATTCACGAGCCGTCTCATCAGAATCTACGCCATTCGTACGCCATTCGTACTTTATTTATGCAAAATAAATTACCCCTAGTGCAGCATAATGAAACAGTTCCAAACCTATTCCAAGAATAGAAAAAATCAATAATTGCCATTGAGAGGGCGGCGGAGATTGACGGTGTTGATTAATTTTATAAGTTCAATTGACAAGTTCCCCCGCCCCCCCCCCCCCCACCCCCCCCCCCCCACCCCAACCCAAAAACCTGGATCCGCGCCTGGCTGTTAACGCTATGTATAATATAATGATTGTTTATTCACTCAGGTTACATGACATGACAACATGAGGTATACAACATAATAGTAGGATGACACAATGGCGATACATGTAACAATCAAAATGCATTATATACATTACATGTACAATTTCTTAATATAATTATAGATTATTTTTGACAAGATAATGCATTACAATTGTATATTAATGAGTACTGGAAGAGAATTATATCTATCTGACAAGCGCATGTGTATCCCCCTCCCCAGATACACAAGTAGTTTTAAAAAAGGGTGTTCGAGTTATGCTCCGGAGACAAAATCAGTGACGAAAAAACAAAGGGAGATAACTAAAAAATTAGTGATGCAAGAGTTGTCATTCTTGCGTGACACACCTTTAGGGTCGTGGTCTATGCATGTGTGAAGTTTCATGAAAATATTCCAAAGGGTGTCGAGTTATGCTCCGGACACGAAATCAGTGCACGAAACAACAAAGGGAGATAACTAAGAAATTAACGACGCAAGAGTTGTCATTCTTACGTGCGACACACCTTTGGGTCGTCTTCTATGCATGTGTGAAGTTTAATAAACTAGAAAATGTGTTCATAGAACACAGATGTCCCACATATCGCTTTGATAATAAATGAGGCCAAATTCCAAGTCAAAATTTTCTTTTACCTGAGCCTTAAAGTTTTTGAAGCACCAAGTATGTGACCTTGACCCTGGGCTTGGCGAGGGCAGGACGAACGTGGATTTGGCACAGGGCGGTAGAGGACCATCAGAGCAATGCATATATGAAATATGAAGCTGATCCTTGAAAGAAAACAGAAATTATAAGATATATACCTGAGCGTTAAAGTTTTTGAAGCACTAAGTATGTGATCTTAACCCTGTGCTTGGCGGGGGCAGGACGAACGTGGATTTGGAACAGGGCGGTAGAGGACCACTAGAGCAATGTGTATATGAAATATGAAGGAGATCGGTCGAAGGATGAAGAAAGTATGAGACATTTACCCGAGTGTTAAAGTTTTGTGACGGACGGACGGACGGACGGACGGACGACGACGGGACGACGGGACGCACGTTCCTGCGAATGAATACTTGTTGGGTTTTTACTCTATAAAAATACCCAACAAGAGTACCCAACATTATCCTAACCCTACCCAATAAGATCCCCGTACGCTTACAACAAGTACCCATTCGTGTGTGCGGACGGACGGACGGACGGACGGACGGACGGAACGGACGGACGGACGGACGGACGGACGGACGGACGGACGGACGGACGGACGGACGGACGGACGGACGGACGGACAAGGGTAACACTAAATGCCCCCTCCACTATCGTGGTGGGGCATAAAAATATTCCAAAGGGTGTTCGAGTTATGCTCTGGATACAAAATCAGAGCAGGAAACAACAAAGGGAGATGAGTAAACAAGAATTCCGCGGAATCAAATGCCTCGCCTTGTCCCGCCTTGACCTCGGGCCTGGGCCCGAAAGCAATTTTCACTGGCCCGAACATATTATACAATTATTGACTAGTGAGCCATAGAATATCAGATTATATTCTATGGCTCACTTGTCAATAATTGTTTTATTATATGATAATAGTCTGTATATAGCACTTACGACCTTATGCTACTAGACAAAAATTTAAAAAGAATTTGAAAACAAAAATGAAAAAAAAAATGGAAATTTTTTTTTAAAAATTAAAAAAAAATAATGCTCGCTACTGGAGCCCAGAATTTTTGTTAATAGTCCTATATTTATCTACATATATCTGCACAGGTCCACATACTGCCACAATATTGTCAACACAGTTTAGGGAAATGTAATAATTTAGCTGTATAAATTAACTGTAATAAGTTAGTGGTCATTTAAAAAGGTGAAAAACAATGTAAAAAAAAAATGAAAAAAATAAAATGGAAAAAAAAAGTTTAAAAATTAAAAATAATAATGCTTGCTACTGGAGCGCAGAATTATTTGTTAATAGTCCTATATTTATGTACATATATCTGCACAGGTGCACATAATGTCACAATATTTTCAACACAGTTTACGGAAATGTAATATAGAATGTAAATAAAAAAAATAATAATGCTCGCTACTAGTGGAGCCGAGAATTTTTTTTAATAGTCCTATATTTATCTACATATATCTGCACAGGTCCACATACTGCCACAATATTGTCAACACAGTTTAGGGAAATGTAATAATTTAGCTGTATAAATTACCTGTAATAAGTTAGTGGTCAGTTAAAAAATTGAAAAAGAATGTCAAAAAAAAAAAAAAAATTAAAAAAAAAAAAAAAATTAAAAATAGAAAAAAAAAGTTCAAAAATTTAAAATATTAATGCTTGCTACTGGAGCCGAGAACATTTTTTTAATAGTCCTATATTTATCTACATATATCTGAACAGGTCCACATAATGCCACAATATTTTCAACACAGATTACGGAAATGTAATACAATGTAGTAATTTACCTGTATAAATTACCTGTGCTCAGACTGGTCAAGACTGGACATTTTCACATGCTAGCACATGCACAGGTGAATGGTTCTCCCAGTCTCTATTGTTCTCTCTACAGGTAAGGTGTACAGAGCACACGAGAAAAGGTGTACAGATCAGACGAGAAAACGGGAGTTCATGCACTATTGTCCAGTTTGTAGAGTGCGCAAAACAAAAAAGGGAGATAACTCAAAAATTAGCTACGCAAGAGTTGTCATTCTTGTGCGCGACACACCTCCGGGTTGTGGTCTATGCATGTGTGAAGTTTCATGAAAATATTCCAAAGGGTGGTCGAGTTATACTCCGGACAGGAAATCAGTGCGTGAAAACAAAAAAGGGAGATAACTCAAAAATTTGCTATGCAAGAGTTGTCATTCTTGTGCACAACACACCTTCGGTTCGTGGTTTAATTGAATGTGTGAAGTTTCATAAAAATATTCCAAAGGGTGGTCGAGTTATGGTCAATCAGTGCGCGAAACAAAAAAGGTAGATAACTAAAAAATTAGCTATGCAAGAGTTGTCATTCTTGTGCGCGACACACCTTCGGGTCGTGGTCTATGCATGTGTGAAGTTTCATGAAAATATTCCAAAGGGTGATGGAGTTATGCTCCGGACACGAAATCAGTGCGAGAAACAAAAAAGGGAGATGTCTCAAAAATTAGCTATGCAAGAGCTGTCATTCTTGTGCGCGACACACCTTCGGGTCGTGGTCTATGCATGTGTGAAGTTTCATGAAAATATGCCAAAGGGTGTTCGAGTTATGCTCCGGACAAGAAGTGAAGCGGCGGACGCGGACGCGGCCCGCTGTCAAATCCATAGTATCCCCCGACGGAGTCCGGGGGATACAATAATAGTTAAATATAGCCACGTGACGATATACTGGTAATATTATAACCAATACACCTACTCTGTATGACAAATGGTACTTTGTCCAACTGCGTGCTTTGATACGCCATTTTTGGCTCGACCCAAAAGTAAGATTAGTGCATGAGTAACAGTGTTTCCTCCCACTTAATATTTCAATAATTTCCTACTGTGTCACTCGGCAGAATCCGGGTGCAATTTACACAATGACATGGAACAGTATGATACCCGTATTTAGATGTTTATCTCTAAGCATTTTTTTTTTAAATATACCTGTTAATAATACGCTTATATTCAGTGAAACCTCTCTAAACCGGACACCCTGTGTGTCAGGTTTAGCGAGGCTTCACTGCAATTAAGCACTCCGTGAACATTTGTTCGTAATTATATATAATGAACAGACAAGACAATGAAATATATTACAGTGTACACAATCTACATTAAACACAGTGGGGTCCACAAGATGTCTGGTGTAGAGAGATTATACTGTAATTATATATGATCACAGCTCGTGTGCAAAGTATGTGCATGAGGATATGCTAAAGCTCGCGGATTATCTCCTCGTGCATGCGGACGAACTTATACTTAAGATATTAAGTTCATGGTAAGTTTACATTTTATGTTACAGGTATAATACTAGAGTTATGGCCTATTCAGCGCAGTAATATATCAAGTCTCGAAACTGTCTTAGCAAGTCGCAGTCGACTATAATATGAAATAATGTGGCTATTTTTAAACATAGAACGATATGAACACGTATTGGACATTACCCGTTCACGAGACGCATTATGTGTCGCGTGAGCCATACATTCAAGTTATATTACACATGGTCTGACAAATGTTTTATAACTACATGTACATCAAAGTGCATGATCACGTGGTTACAACAACAATCACTGAAACTTCCAGAAGCGCAAATGCAATATCAAGGAGTAAACACCAAATTCCGGTATTGAAGGCGGCGCAGTTGATCTTGGTCAACACTGTTTGCAATATCTGATGACACATTTTCTCTTGTCCCGGCGTACAAATACTTCTGTTATACTTCAAATCAACATTATTTTTCATAAATATTTCACGGAACTCGGCCGAGTGGTTATAACTCCTCCAAATGGACAACACATTTGTAGCTGCTAATGAGTGACACACAGTATTGACTCGTTGGAAATGCGACGGCGGCTGGTCTGCGTCTACACTGTGTCAATGCCAGGTCCGAGTGATAATTATCCCATTGCTCAGGCCATTTAATGTATATGTGAATTGTGTACATAATTTACTGTTTTTATTTTTAAATTCGAAAGCACAACTCTTAAAACTACAGGTGTGAACATTCATGTTACATTTAAATTGGGTAATAGACAGAAACAAATAGTTGCAGTTACCGCGGTTTGAACTCGGGGACGTTCTTGTATTAATCCTGCACAAAACCACTCGGCCACCAAGGCCGACATGACTTCATCGATAAACTGTTTACTTTTATCGATTGGATAGGGAAGCAACTCGTATTGTATAATTATGGGAAGCAACTCCTCTCGGCTAATGTAGTAACGTGTAAATAACCTTGTGAAATCCGCCTCAAATCGAATTTTCAGACAAAATATTAATTAGTTAACAGTTTATTTTCTCTTTGTAACTAGTATGTGGTGACAGAAACACATGATGTGTGCTACGTTGCTTTTCCTTCCTGAATGCAAAACGTTTGTCAAACGTAGAATAAGAGAAACGATTCGGTAGGCATACTCAGTCTCAGTTATGTACAGTAGTCAGTATTCATCAATTATATAAAGACACAAGAGCTCATGAATCATACTAAAATCAATGATCAAACTATATGTAAAGTTTCTATTTAGATCGAAATCGTCCACTCTCGGTTTCCCAGCTAAGTGTGTCACATAAATTGACGTTAAACGTTGAGCGACTCCATTCTGAAACGTCCTCGTCTGCTCCACATGGTGACGTCAGAAAATATGGATTTCCGAAATAACGTTATTTTGATCCTAACGTTGGAAATCGCACAGCGTCGCTCATATATACTAATGGGGTCGGTCATTGGGGTGCATACCTGTTCATCAGGACTAACATCAAAAAACAACAACACATTTGTACTAGTGGTAGGAACAACAATATCAGATATTATGTATGGTGACACTAAAATGTCATATTTGTTATGAATTAGTGCCTTTTTATCGCGTTGTATCTAGTTATAGTTTCTGTACAGATAACATTTGGTAGTTAAACTTTGTGCAGGCAAGTTGTAGACTATGCACATTGCATTGATCAAGGGTTGGTTCAGTGGAGGCGTCCCTTTTTGCTCACCCCCGCCCCAAACAAATGTGCTCCAAATGCTCCAAAATGTGTCAGAAAGGAGGAAATTAGACAAATGTGTAACCCAAGATTTCTGTACATGGATAGTACACTTTTGGCAATATATTCTAAAAATTAATTATAATCTTGAAATGGCGGCCATCTTGCAATTATGCAAATTATGTGTTCAACATGCAGTTGATTGAAAAACATTCCTTAAATTATCAGTTACTGCATATGTTACGTTTACATGTTTTTTTAGCATACATATAGTGTCTGCAATGCAATATATATCGGAAATCATGTATTTCTATAACATTTGGTGGCCATCTTGGATTTATGCAAATTGGGTTTAACTTACAGTTGATGATAGTTAGTGCATCTATCATCTTTACATGTACTTTCATAAAGAAATTGCTTCTACAATACGATATGTATTGGATATTATGTATTTATTTAACATTTGGCGGCCATCTTGGATTTATGCAAATTACGGAAGTTGCCCAAAGTTGCCGTTTTGGCAACCAAGCTGAATTTGTTGTAGGACCCCATGAGAGTACAAATCAACAATAACAGTTTATAGTAAACACAATTACTAGGTTGTGTATTAAATGTATAGTAGTGTCAAATGGACTAACATAAGTGCACTTGACAACATCCGCCCTCAGCACTAGTTGGAGTCAACAGAAGTAAATGACCTGAAAGTAAATGATTGCCAATTCGAACATCAGGTGAACATCCCCGCTAGGTTTATGGAATACACTTCCATGATTGGCATGGCTATCAATAGGTACACATTATCGAAAATATGTCTGGCACAGACTAACTGTAAGTTATTAAAATGCATACTTTTAAAATGGAATATTTACACTGTCCTTGAATACATAATGGAAACTCCCATTAATGGCATTCAACGTATTGCGTTCATATCCCAGTACATTACATTAGCCCCACGTGACGTCGCACGATGTTGTTGATTCGTTACAGTTTGTTTGACGTCATTATATTACATGACATTCATCGTCATTGTCAATAACGTCACGCGACGATGTAGTTCGGAGGATTTCATGGAGATTGAACATATCACTAACTGTTAGTGCTCTGAACAATACTAATGAAGAAGATACCTTCATGTCTTCAATCGAGAGAAGCATACATATCTAGTTGTCAAACCGAATTAACGCCAATCTAAAGAATACGAGGACTGGTATCCTCTTTGACCATTGACATTCTCGCAGAAACAGGGAACATATAAACATCTGACGCGATTGCGTTTGATTCTGATTGTGTAATTGTACAGCAATCAACAAAGAATATGACACAACATTTTTTATTCCAAGCTAAAATTAAAGTGGACAACATTTTTTTACAAAATGACGTGTCGTGCCGCCGCGAGCGACTCGTGACGTCATTCCTATACGTGCCGATCGGGACGTTCAACCACGTCGCGCCTATTCGTCAGACATACACCATGCAAACATATACATGTAGGTATATTCCATTATGTGAAAAATACACTAAAAGGTATCGCTACTGTACAGAGTACCAAATAGAAAGGGATTTTCCCAAGCATATCCCTTTTTCGCTCACTTTTTTGCTCTCTCGCCACGACTGATTTCCACGTTTGAGCAGTTTTGGGGTCGAAATGTGGTCAAACTCGCAAAATGGAAGCTCATCAAATTCGCCTCTAAAACTGATCATTTCCAGGTTTGAGCAGTTTTGGTGGGCATTGTAGGAAATTTCCTACATTAGAAACTCTCCATTTGCAAGTTTTCGTAGTTATTGACAGCAAAACAAACAACGGAATATGGGCAGTGTTTATTTATAAATTAATTTAATAAATATAAACTCGATTGTGGGAAATTTCCCACAATTGAAATACAGAATGTACAATTTAACAAAATAATTACAAATTGGACACTGAAATGCCAAAAAAATACAACTCCGACAATATCCGAATACAATGAACTAAACATGATGATTAATCAGTTTTCATTGTAGGAAATTTCCTACGTTCGATTTAGGTGTTTTACTTTTGTCTAGGAAATATTGTTAAACTTCTCTAAATAGATTTCAACACTGAAATTCAAAACATACAACTTTGACAATATTCAAATGTACATCAATTTAATTGAACGTAGGAAATTTCCCACAATTAAACCTCATTTACAGAAAAGTCAGAAACCGATCGCAGGAAATTTCCTACGTTCCATTCAAGTGACTTACTTTTGTGCAGGATATATTGTCAAATACATGTAACTTTCAACACCGAGATTCAAAACATAAAACTTTCACAAAACTGTGATCAGTCGTATTTGTTTTACAGAAACAACAGAAACCGATCGTAGGAAATTTCCTACGTTCGATTCAAGTGATTTACATTTGTCAAGGATATATTGCCGAAGTTCTCGAAGTTAATAAATTTCAACACTGAAATTCAAAACATACAACTTTGACAATATCCAAATGTACATCACTTGAATTGAACGTAGGAAATTTCCCACAATTAAACCTAAAAATCATTCATTTTATATCAGTCTTATTTCTTTTACAGAAAAGTCAGAAACTGATCGTTGGAAATTTCCTACGTTCGATTCAAGTGATTTAAAGTATCTAGGATATATTGACAAAGTTCTCTATGTTAATGAATTTCAATAATTCAAAACACAACTTCGACAATATCCAAGTACAACTCACTTGAATAGAACGTAGGAAGTTTCCCACAATTAAACCTCAAAAGTTATTCATTTTATATCAGTCGTATTTCTTTTACAGAAAAGTCAGAAACCAATCGTAGGAAATTTCCTACGTTCGATTCAAATGATTTGCTTTTGTCCAGGATATATATACGAAGTTCTCTATGTTAATATTAATAAAGTTAACACTGAAATTCAAAACATACGACTTTGACAATATCCAAATGTACATCACTTGAATTGAACGTAGGAAATTTCCCACAATTAAATCTAAAAAATAATTCATTTTAGATCGGTCATATTTGTTTTACATAAAAGTCAGAAACTGATCGTAGGAAATTTCCTACGTTCGATTCAAGTGATTTAATGTATCTAGGATAAATTGACAAAGTTCTCTATGTTAATGAATTTCAATAATTCAAAACAGAACTTCGACAATATCCAAGTATAACTCACTTGAATTGAACGTAGGAAATTTCCCACAATTAAACCTAAAAAATAATTTATTTAGTCGCATTCATGATTTGTTTTACAGACAAGTCAGAAACCGATCGTAGGAAATTTCCTACGTTTGATTCAAGGATTTACATTTGTCTAGGATATATTGAAGAAGTTCTCTCAGTTGATAAATTTCAACACTGAAATTCAAAACATACAACTTTGACAATATCCAAATGTACATCACTTGAATTTAACGTAGGAAATTTCCCACAATTAAACCTAAAAAATCATTAATTTTATATCAGTCGTATTTCTTTTACAGAAAAGTCAGAAACCAATCGTAGGAAATTTCCTACGTTCGATTCAAGTGATTTAAAGTATATATTGACAAAGTTCTCTATGTTAATGACTTTCAATAATTAAAAACACAACTTCGACAATATCCAAGTTGAAGTATAACTCACTTGAACGTAGGAAATTTCCCACAATTACACCTAAAAAATAATTCATTTTAGAATAGTCGAATTTCTTTTACAGACAAGTCAGAAACCGATCGTAGGAAATTTCCTACGTTTGATTCAAGTGATTTACATTTGTCTAGGATATATTGCCGAAGTTCCTGAAGTTAATAAATTTCAACACTGAAATTCAAAACATCCAACTTTGACAATATCCAAATGTATATCACTTGAATTGAACGTAGGAAATTTCCCACAATTAAACCTAAAAATCATTCATTTTATATCAGTCGTTTTTCTTTTACAGAAAACTTAGAAACCAATCGCAGGAAATTTCCTACGTTCGGTGCAAGTGATTTACTTTTGTCCAGGATATATTGACGAAGTTCTCTAAGTTAATAAATTTAACATTGAAATTCAAAACATACAACTTTGACAATATCCAAAAGTAAATCACTAGAATGGAACGGAGGCAATTTCAAACAATTAAACGTAAAAAATAATTCATTTTAGATCAGTCATATTTGTTTTACAGAAAAGTCAGAAACCAATCGTAGGAAATTTCCTGCGTTCGATTCAAGTGATTTACTCTTGTCTAGGATATCCGTCAAGCAATCGGTCAAGTAATATTAAAGTTATACCATGATGAAGAAACTTGTACAAACTTTTTCTTACGAAAATAAAGTGTGTTTCCGCAAAAATATGAAGGTAAAACAGGCCATAGTCATGTTAATGGCGGCATGAGTGTGTTCGCAATGTTCACATGCATCAAGTGTCCAAACATTGAAGCAATCCGTCAAGTAATATTAAAGTCATACCATGATGACGAACCTTGTACAAACTTTGTGACAAAAGCGGCATATGCACATGATTGTGAGATATTTACTACAACTAAGGACATACAAGTTTGTCAATATACATAGCAAAGCCATAATAAATATATGTTGTTTACATGGAGAACTATGCAGAGGAGGCAGAACAATTTATTTATTTAATGGTGTTTAATGGCCTGTCAAAACCTAAGGTCGTCCTAGGCCATGTTAACTGGGTCAAATCGCATATGTCATCTGTATGGATGGGGGCACCGTCAATGGAAATTAAATGGCAAACAAATGGAGTTACATGTATGTAGTAAGACATCTGGAGTGATGTGACGCAGGATCTCACACGTGATGCAGCACATAATTTCACATTTGGTGTCACACAGGATCTCAGAAGTGTTGTCACGCAGGATCTTACAAATGATGTGACGCAGTATCTCAGGAATGCACAAGTGATGTGATCATGCTGATGCTGCGGATCTCAGGAATGATGTAACGCAGGATCTCAGCAACTCACGAGTGATGTGACGCGGGATCTCACATGTGATGTGACGCATAATTTCACATTTGGTGTGACGTAGGATCTCAGAAGTGTTGTCACACAGGATCTAACAAGTGATGTCATCATGGGGACGCTGCGGATCACAGAAATGATGTAGCACAGGATCTCAGCAACTCGTGAGTGATGTGACGTAGGATGCCACAAGTGATACAGCATTTCACAAATTTTGTGATGCAAGATTTCACACTCGATGTCAGATATTTACATGCCACAAAGTTTCTGTCATTGAGTTTGACTGTGACGAAAGTGTTCCAACAAGGTGATGACATTGATGCACAGTGGCAGGTCATACTGAAGATATTCATTGTCCGGGTTCAACAAAACATCTTCAAACTGAAACAGATATAGAAAAGTATACAGTATTACCGTATGTTTGATCAAATTCATTAGCGAACAGTGTATGCCCTGAACAGACAACATCGCCCAGGCTGATCAGGGACTACACTGGTTGCAAACTCATTAGGTGATGTCTTTTAAGGGACGTCAGCAATAAAAAATAATGTTCTCCCGCTTTTAATGAATTTATGTAGTGAATACTCGCCATTTGCTGGAATAAAATGTTCCAGGTCCCTTAAAGGTACATGTACATGCCCACTCCAGTAGGCACAAAATGTTCTTTATATCAGAGACATTTCCTGGCAAAATAAACATTCATTCACAATTTCCCCACATAATGATTGGCATTATTATACATTTTATATCAGGTAAATATCCATACTGATATCAGGGGCGATAACCGTGTTTCCTTAAATTGTTAACGTTAACGAACATTACTAATTATTCTCTGTATTTATATTTTGATGTGCAATGATCATACTTTATAATCTGTCGAAAATACTATTTTTTCAGGTGAGGCATTTAATTTGTATAAATAATTAAACAAGAGCTCCGCGGAGCAAGATGTCCCGCCTGGCGCAGTTTGATAGTACATAAGGAGCTTGTAATAACCTTGGGGTTAGGAGCGCCGTGGCGTAATGGTTAAGTGTGTCGGACTACTGATCCAAGGGTCGTGGGTTCGAGCCTGACTAGCGGCGTGCGTTGTGTCCTTGAGCAAGACACTTTATCCACACTGCTCCAGTTCACCCAGCTGCAAATGGGTACCGATAATTCGTAGTTGCTCTGTAAATACGAATTACCGGCTTCTCTCAAAAATATCTACCTCCGTTCTTTCTCCCATTCTTGGGAGATGGCATGCAAGGTCCTAGAGCCAGTGCCGCCGTTAAATATAAGCTAAAGCTAAGCTTGGGGTTAGTGAACACTGAGCACCATGGGCTTTCTGTAGAATGATGCGGGATGTTGTTACAAATGCATGTATGGAATATTAAAGCATAAACTGAGCGTTAACTTTTGCAAACACGGAAATTTCTAAGTCAGCGACCTTGACCTTTGGGGTTTGCAGGCACCATGGGCTTTCTGTAGAATGATGCGGGTTGTTGTTACAAATGCATGTATGGAATATTCAAGCATAAACTGAGCGTTAACTTTTGCAAACACAGAAATTTCTAATTCAGTGACCTTGACCTTTGGGGTTAGCGGGCACCATGGGCTTTCTGTAGAATGATGCGGTATGTTGTTACAAATGCATGTATGAAATATTAAAGCATAAACTGAGCGTTAACTTTTCCAAACACGGAAATTTGTAAGTCAGTGACCTTGACCTTTGGGGTTAGCGGGCACCATGGGCTTTCTGTAGAATGATGCGGGATGTTGTTAGAAATGCATGTATGGAATATTAAAGCATAAACTTAGCGTTAACTTTTCCAAACACAGAAATGTCTAAGTCAGCGACCTTGACCTTTGGAGTTAGTGGGCACCATGGGCTTTCCGTAGAATGATGCGGATTGTTGTTACACATTCATGTATGGAATATTAAAGCATTCCATTGAGGGAAACAGAAGTTACAATGAATTAACCTGAGAGTTAAGTTTTAGAAACAGAGCTAAACGCAAAAACTTAACGTTGAATGCATGTGAAAAGTAGGTCAATGAATCATGAAAAGTAGGTCAAGGTCACATGGGCTCCCTCTATGTGAGATGGTTACACCACAGTGTTGATGTATACCAAGTATCGAGGTCGTAGGAGTTATAG
Organism: Conchocele bisecta; assembly: GCA_029237695.1. NCBI lineage: Eukaryota > Metazoa > Mollusca > Bivalvia > Lucinida > Thyasiridae > Conchocele > Conchocele bisecta. The sequence goes on from CM055274.1 coordinate 50,223,291, forward strand.
TTTTCTGGAAACTGAGCTAAACGCAAAAACTTAACGTGAAATGTTGACGCCGCCTCCGACACCGCCGCCTACGGAAAAGCTATGCCTATGTCCCGCTTTTGCTAAAGCAGGCGGGACAAAAATATCATGCCTCATTTGCATATGAAAAAGGCCTGATATCACCGCGCGTCACTATCAGTAAAATAAATATTACTAAATGATTATATCTGTATAGCGGGCACTCGTAATTTTTAGAACAGGTGGAATAGCGACACAAATATACACTAATTCCTATAAAGAACAGTTTGTGCCCTCTGAGTGGGCATGTACAAATGTACCTTTAAAACTGTGAGTACTGACTGTGCCTCAGATACAACTGTAATATCCAATAATTCCAATTCATGCGCAGTAAATGACATATATGTGGCTGTGACTGGATAAATTAGGCGTATGCGCATCTGCAGTCTGATCAGGATCTACACTGCTCGCCATTTCATCAATGAAACAACCGTCATGCTTCTAACAAGCAATATAGATCTTTATCAGGCTACATGAGTGTGAAGTAGCCACACATATTCCATAAGCCCCATTTCTCCAGTCACAGCCACATATTATCAATCAATCAATCACACTACTTTATTTCATCACATTCCCCAAAACATGTGCAACATTCTCAAGTACATGCTATCAGAACATGTGATAAGCAGGGCAGATAATTTGGCATTTTCGCTATACATGTGCCAGTATGTTCTGAAATGATAATATATATAGAGCTCCAGATATGGCGCGTATTTGCGTAAATACCCAATTAAAATTGCCAAAAACCCATTTAATTTAAATCAGAAGGTAGTGAGTAATCAAAAAGCAATGAAACATTTTAAGTGGTATCTTTATCATGCTACAGAATACAATAAACAGACCACAAATATAGCATATTTTCTTATTTTTCCATGAAAACACATCTTGGTATTTCATTAGAATTGTCTTCTAATGAAATACCAAGATGTGTTTTCATTTAGAAGCAAACTATTCAACGAGTGCGGTCTGCTGATGTGTAAACAGTTGTGTGATTCTATTTTACACAATTAAAATTTGGAAATACCCAATTGCTTCAGAAATGATGGAGTCACAATACTCACTTACTAATTCCTTATTTGGAGCCCCCTGTATATACCACATTTAGAAAATAGTTCCCAGTATAGACGCTATAGTGTAATTAATTTATATGAAACAATTTAGTAACCTTCAATTGTAAAATATCTATAATACTGAAAAATACTGTCAAATTGGTATCGGAATTATTAGTTTGTACTTGTATTATTTTTATAATATTAATATTTTGTTCAGATGTAAAATATGTCACATTTAACTACCAAATCGCAAATTAGATTTAATTAATAAATCGCCTATGAGTGGAATCGTAACTCTGGCTACAAACAGTACGCGAGTACATGGCAAAAGTTACAGTTCGCAATTATGCTGCTTCAAACAGAGCTCCAGATAAGCTGCGTATTTACTTAAATAACCAATTACAATTGTCAAAAAAAACAATTGAAATAAGAAGTAGCGAGTATCAAAAATCAATACAAATTTTGTGGTACCTTTATCATGCTGCAGAAAACAATAAACAGACCACAAATATAGCATATTTTTCTTATTTTCCATGAAAACACAACTTGGTATTTCATTAGAATTGTCTCCATGTTTTCATTTTGAAGCAAACTACCGTAAGTACCCTTTGTTTTTGGACACCCTAAATATTCGGACACCCTTATTTTTCAATAAAATAATTATTATTTGTGTCCAAATTCCGGACAGGTGAAAAATATGGGCGTTTTGTTAACCCTAAAAAATTGTGTTGAATTTCAATTTGCAATAATTAATATCCGTATATGTACGAGTGTTACGGTACCACAACTTGCCCAGGTCCCTTGTATGGCATAATTTGGTGTTTTTTTTACACAAAGCAACACACAAATTTTGTCTGTGTAATATGTGTCGGGATGTAAGCGAGTCTCGGATTAGGAATTCAAATTCGTGGCAGATATTAAAATACAATCAACTTCTGTAAATTATGTTGAAAACTGACATAAATTTCGGAGCAGACATTATCGTATTTTGCTGATATTGATTTTCAAAATCTGTCCTATCAGTATCTTCCGTAAATGACGTTAAAAGTTTACATACATTTCAGAGCAGATCTGGAATTGTCAGTTTAATACATAAAATCATTATAAAAAAAACGGCGATGCAATATGGGTGGTAGTACCACAGGTGATTCTAGTGTGTCTTGGATGGTCAATTATTGTTTGTATATTTCTAAACAATACATACACAGGGGTGTAAAATTATTTGAAATATCACTTGCCCTAAAGTCCTAGTAGATGCAAAATCTTACTCGCCCTTACTGGTTTGCCACTCGCCCTTATATTTTATACAGACATTTCAATATTCACTATGTTCGCCTTTAGTAGGCCATAATGCTACTGTACATGTATGTTATTTGAAATCTATCTCCAGATAGACAATCCAACAGTTGTCATGGTATAATGAATAAATATTTATTTGTATTGCAATTCGTGTCAGCGATTACCATGGATCTCTTGACTTTGTCTTGTTAATATATCTACAGAATTCACTGTTTGCATATTTTGTGCAGAAATAGGAAAGCTTCCAAAACATTATAATGTATAGGTTTCTTATGTCTGCACATTATTTATACATGATACAGATACTTATACCGGCTAACTTGGGTCAGACAGTGACATACTCACAATATTTGCAAGTATTGTTCATATTTGTCAAAGAAAAACATCCCATTTTTATAATTGGACTGGTCTGAAAATCATTTTCTAACGAAAATCAAGCGATCCGTCTCATCGGAATGCTGTGTAGTTTCACTGTTTGGAGAAAATGATATTTTCGCATGTGCTAACTCTGGCTGTCTGCTAGCAATATTGCGTGTTTACACCGGAAGCGAACATTGACGTTACAGAATGCCATAAATTAACTAGAAATGGACGCTTGTCGACAAGCGCATGTGTATCCCCCTCCCCAGATACACAGGTAGTTGTAAAAAAGGGTGTTCGAGTTATGCTCCGGAGACAAAATCAGTGACGGACAAAACAAAGGGAGATAACTAAAAAATTAGTGATGCAAGAGTTGTCATTCTTGCGTGACACACCTTTAGGGTTGTGGTCTATGCATGTGTGAAGTTTCATGAAAATATTCCAAAGGGTGTTCGAGTTATGCTCCGGACACGAAATCAGTGCACGAAACAACAAAGGGAGATAACAAAGAAATTAACGACGCAAGAGTTGTCATTCTTACGTGCGACACACCTTTGGGTCGTCTTCTATGCATGTGTGAAGTTTAATAAACTAGAAAATGTGTTCATAGAACACGGATGTCCCACATATCGCTTTGATAATAAATGAGGCCAAATTCCAAGTCAAAATTTTCTTTTACCTGAGCGTTAAAGTTTTTGAAGCACCAAGTATGTGACCTTGACCCTGGACTTGGCGGGGGCAGGACGAACGTGGATTTGGTAAAGGGGGGTAGTGAACCATCAGAGCAATGTGTATATGCAATATGAAGCAGATCGGTCGAAGGATGAAGAAATTATGAGACATTTATCCGAGTGTTAAAGTTTTGTGACGGACGGACGGACGTGAGGACGGGACGCACGTTCCTACGAATGAATACTTGTTGGGTTTTTACTGTATAAAAATACCCAACAAGAGTACCCAACACTATCCTAACCCTACCCAATAAGATAACCTTAAGCTAACAACAAGTGTGTGTGCGGACGGACGGACGGACGGACGGACGGACGGACAAGGGTAACACTAAATGCCCCCTCCACTATCGTGGTGGGGCATAAAACTATTCCAAAGGATGTTCGAGTTATGCTCTGGATACGAAATCAGAGCATGAACCAACAAAGGGAGATAAGTAAACAAGAATTCCGCGGAATCAAATGCCTCGCCTTGTCCCACCTTGACCTCGAGCCTGGGCCCGAAAGCAATTTTCACTGGCTCGAACATATTATACAATTATTGACTAGTGAGCCATGGAATATCAGATTATATTCTATGGCTCACTAGTCAATAATTGTTTTATTATATGATAATAGTCTGTATATAGCACTTACGACCTTATGCTACTAGACAAAAATTTAAAAAGAATTTGAAGAAAAAAAAATGAAAATAAAATGGAAAAATAAATTAAAAATAATAAAGCTTGCTACTGGAGCCCAGAACATTTTTTTAATAGTCCTATATTTATCTACATATATCTGCACAGGTCCACATCCACATAATGCCACAATATTTTCAACACAGTTTACGGAAATGTAATATCCAATGTAGTAATTTACCTGTATAAATTACCTGTGGTCAGACTGGTCAAGACTAGACATTTGCACATGCTAGCACATACACAGGTGAATGGTTCTCCCAGTCTCTATTGTTCTCTCTACAGGTAAGGTGTACAGAGCACACGAGAAAACGTGTACAGAGCAGACGAGAAAACGGGTCTTCATGCATTATTGTCCAGTTTGTAGAGTGCGCAAAACAAAAAAGGGAGGTAACTCAAAAAATAGCTACCCAAGAGTTTTCATTCTTGTGCGCGACACACCTCCGGGTCGTGGTCTATGCATGTGTGAAGTTTCATGAAAATATTCCAAAGGGTGGTTGAGTTATGCTCCGGACAGGAAATCAGTGCGCGAAAACAAAAAAGGGAGATAACTCAAAAATTAGCTACGCAAGAGTTGTCATTCTTGTGCGCGACACACCTCAGGGTCGTGGTCTATGCATGTGTGAAGTTTCATGGAAATATTCCAAAGGGTGGTCGAGTTATGCTCCGGACAGGAAATCAGTGCGCGAAAACAAAAAAGTGAGATAACTAAAAAATTAGCTATGCAAGAGTTGTCATTCTTGTGCATGACACACCTTCGGTTCGTGGTCTAATTGAAAGTGTGAAGTTTCATAAAAATATTCCAAAGGGTGGTCGAGTTATGGTCAATCAGTGCGCGAAACAAAAAAGGGAGTTAACTAAAAAATTAGCTATGCAAGAGTTGTCATTCTTGTGCGCGACACACCTTCGGGTCGTGGTCTATGTATGTGTGAAGTTTCATGAAAATATTCCAAAGGGTGGTGGATTTATGCTCCGGACACGAAATCAGTGCGAGAAACAAAAAAGGGAGATAACTAAAAAATTAGCTATGCAAGAGTTGTCATTCTTGTGCGCGACACACCTTCAGGTCGTGGTCTATGCATGTGTGAAGTTCCATGAAAATATTTCAAATGGTGTTCGAGTTATGCTCCGGACAAGAAGTGTCTGCGGCGGACGCGGACGCGTCCGCGGACGCGTACGCGGCCCGCTGTCAAATTCATAGTATCCCCGACGGAGTCCGGGGGATACAATTACCTGTAAGTGGTCAGTGGTCAGTTGCACATGCTAGCACATGCACAGGTGAATAGTTTGTACATAGCACTTACGACCTTATGCTACTAGACAAAAATTGAAAAATAATTTGAAAAAAAAAATGAAAGAAAAAAATGGAAAATAAAAAGTTTAAAAATAATAATGCTTGCTACTGGAGCCCAGATTTTTTTTTAATAGTCCTATATTTATCTACATATATCTGAACAGGTCCACATAATGCCACAATATTTTCAACACAGTTTACGGAAATGTAATATCCAATGTAGTAATTTACCTGTATAAATTACCTGTGGTCAAGAGTGGTCAAGACTGGACATTTGCACATGCTAGCACATGCTAGCACATGGACAGGTGAATGGTTCTCCCAGTCTCTATTGTTCTCTCTACAGGTAAGGTGTACAGAGCACACGAGAAAACGGGTCTTCATGCATTATTGTCCAGTTTGTAGAGTGCACAAAACAAAAAAGGGAGATAACTAAAAAATTAGCTACGCAAGAGTTTTCATTCTTGTGCGCGACACACCTCCGGGTCGTGGTCTATGCATGTGTGAAGTTTCATGAAAATATTCCAAAGGGTGGTCGAGTTATGCTCCGGACAGGAAATCAGTGCGCGAAAACAAAAAAGGGAGACAACTCAAAAATTAGCTATGCAAGAGTTGTCATTCTTGTGCATGACACACCTTTGGTTCGTGGTCTAATTGAATGTGTGAAGTTTCATAAAAATATTCCAAAGGGTGGTCGAGTTATGGTCAATCAGTACGCGAAACAAAATAGGGAGATAACTCAAAAATTAGCTATGCAAGAGTTATCATTCTTGTGCGCGACACACCTTCGGGTCGTGGTCTATGCATGTGTGAAGTTTCATGAAAACATTCCAAAGGGTGGTCGAGTTATTCTCCGGAGACGAAATCAGTGCGCGAAACAAAAAAAGGGAGATAACTAAAAAATTAGCCATGCAAGCGTTGTCATTCTTGTGCGCGACACACCTTCGGGTCGGGGTCTATGCATGTGTGACGTTTCATGAAAATATTCCAAAGGGTGTTCGAGTTATGCTCCGGACAAGAAGTGTCTGCGGCGGACGCGGCCCGCTGTCAAATCCATAGTATCGTATAATCCCCCGACAGAGTCCGGGGGATACAATTATGGGCGAGTTTAAATCGCGGACGACAGGCGGCCTAGGCCCGGCGACCATCCCATAAATCGAGACACTTGCACGATAACTCACTGCACTAACTTAATTGAAGATGAAACCGTGGCTGCGATCAGACATATGTGATGGTGAATTTGCGTATTTCCCATTTATATTGTAAATAGGTAAGTATTGATAAAATTTCAATTCACGCCGCTTGAGCCGCGATTTAAACTCGTCCATAATTAAAATTGTTCCGTTGGCGCAAACGCTTTTATTCAATCCAAAGCGTTTATGAAATGATCAATGGTATTTGATAAATAAACGGAGAACGGTGCATAACTATATATTTTTTTATTCACGATCAATCATGGATGATCCAAAATTCACTCGACCCGTCGGACGACCGTCTACACAAAGCTACTCGACCGAGATGATGGCCAAGTCGCCATGGCGAGCGGTCGAGTGGAATTTTACACCCCTGATACAAAATAATTCAAATGCGCCTGGGTGTAATAATAATAGTACTTTTAATATTACACCCACGCGCATATGAATTGTTTTGTACATTGTTTAGAAAGTTGTTTCATGTACATGTATATACCAACAATAATTGACCATCCAAGACACGCTAGAATCACCTGTGGGTAGTACCAGAGGCAGACCCGCGTTTAAGCATACCGTAATTTAAAGATTCTAATAGACGCCCGGGTGTCTCTATTAGAATCACCACTGGCTCTGAAGTCCAGGGTGGGCGTTTAATAGAGGCAAGTGTTATTCAGCAAAGGGAAAATGATAAAAAAAAATATACGATGTTCTGCTATATGAACAAAAACATAACTAAGGGACGTTACTCTCAAACGCCAGACTTGATTGTACTGTCTGTCAGTTTATAAACATTTGGGCCAAGACGTTTCGGCCCACTCTGGTCATTATGGTACAGTCGGTAGAAATGTTAAATTTAATGGTAATGTATTTCAAGACAGCGTCAATCATTAATGCTGATCAGATTTACGCCTACGGACGTTTCGTCAGCGTTTCGTATCTGTCGGGTTTGAGATGCTTTGAAAATGGCGTCTCCGTAACCGTGTAAATTCTGATCACCCGGTGTCCGTGCAAATAGCTACTGCTGATGAGGAATTTACTGTGACACCGGAAACAGTCGAATTTCGCTTCCGCTTTTGAAAGTGAAAGTAGCAATTATGTTTTTTCTCCGATTTTAAAGGAAGTTGCTTTCGAAATAATGGAAAGAAAAAAATCTAACTTGACAATTAGCTCCGATTTTGTTTCAAGTCGGTACTGGGTGTTTATTAGAGGCACTAATTTCGTGAAAATCGGCCAAAAAATGTGTTATTTTCAAAAAACAATTGGGAGGTGGGCGTCTATTAGAGCATGGGCGTCTATTAGAATCTTTACGGTATATAATAATGAAAATCTGTGAATGGATTATTGGTTTCGATTCGTGCGTGTGGCAAAAAAAGGTGATTTTGTATAAAGTTGTAAGCAGATTTCAAACGTATGGATGGACAGGACAGACAGTCGCTAGTGATCGTGATAACAATAATCTTCGTGTGTCTGTCTGACCGCTCGTCCGAAATCTGTGTCACAGTTTAAAAAAAACACGATGTCTCACCATGCGGACACGTCTAATGGCAAGACGGTGTTACGTCGGCTGAGCAGTGATCGATAATTATTTTTACCCGTCAGAAAACATAGGGTTATTACCCAATTGCTTCAGAAATGATGGAGTGACAATACTCAATTACTAATTCCTTATCTGGAGCCGGTCAAGTTTAGAAACATATTTGCTATGCTGATGTGGTATCCAGTACGCTGTTCATTTTTGTTTACACTGCCAGATGCGCAGAAAAAATGACATTGCAAACACACAGGTGTTTAATATTGTTGCCGTTGCTCTCAATAAATTGATAATGTCACAAGCGTGGGAGAAATATATTTTTTCTATCGCAAAGATAAAAAAAAAATCACCATCACCAAAGTTAAACTTAATATATGCAAATGAGAGATAAAATTCAACGAAATAGCGTAAGAGCAAAAATATCAGGCCAACATAAAGCGGTAAATGAATAAAACTTATAATACCTTCCACAAACAAGTCGAAAACACATCTCGCGATCTGTCCGAAATTAGGTTACTTTCTAACCATGAAAGCAAAGATCCATATATCAGGCTGCGGAATAGACTGGCCAAATTACCATAAAGGGAACATAAATATATGTAAGTGACAATTACCTCTGTGCAACTTTGAAGCATCACCTGCCCAAAAACGGTGGAAATTTGCACTTTAAAACGCACTTTAAAAACCATGCAAATGGCGGAAAGCTGATGGGGTGTGACTAATTAGCACAATGGTCTAATTTCGGCGCAAGTGATATGATATTTAGGTGAGAAGTCCTAACAAGGCTCGAATCAAGAATCATTTCATCTACTAACAATGGCATTGTTGCTATACATGTACTGGTAAGTTTTTTTTCTTTTTTGCTGTGAAATGATTATACTATAGCACAGTCAGAAAGAAATGCCCATCATCTTCATACTCGGGAAATTAAGTTAAATACATTATATAATTAGTAACCATCCATTGCAACACATGTTTATAATACTGAACAATACTAATAACACTAGCATAGAAACAAAATTGCTACCCTGCTACGCTATCTCTCCATCGTAGGCCACTTGTGTAGCTAACACTAACAGTGTATGCCCTGTGCTGGTCCACCTGGGTCACAATATTAATTTATGATAAACCCGCATCATCAAATACGGCCGCTAAATATGTTAAAGTTATACACTGTTAATCATTTGTTTATACATGCATAATAATAATGGTGATGTATGTCAGCATGTCATGTTTTTATTAAATCGACAATTATATTAAACATGACTATCGGTATCTACATGGGTCAAAACAGGAAGTGCTAATTGTAACCCTCAGCTTCAGCAGGTGTAATAATATTCAGGGTCTTCAGTTAGTAACTCATTGTAGGCAATCGTCTTGCAGCACATGTACATGTCCCCAATGCTCTGGTCTGAGCTTAACCCGAATGTTCTGTCTGTAACGCTGGACGACTTACGACACAGACAGAACATTCGGGTTAGTCTGAGCTATGAAAATTTATTACAATTTTTTACCAATTCATTCTCATACTGTTTCTATAAAAATAAGCCAAATATACATGTGCTTTATAGTGTGCAATATTTGACTTTTACACATGCTGTTAATCCCTTAATTACCTGTTGGCGCGTGACTTGATTAGCCTGAGGCTGCTGTGTATTTTCCAATTCAGTGCACCCGGGATTTTTTAGCAATACAGTGCAACCAGTCAGGGACCATGCATACCATTTATCCAGCCACAGCTACATTATTATAATACCAATCTATGTTTACATCAACGTAACCGCAATTTGACAAAACAAAGAATTTCTTCTGGAAAACATATGCACGTTTACTATGTCCAATCATTTTCTATTTATTTGAAATAGTAAAGAAGTTAATTTGTGTTCATTAACGTAATACTACCCATGTGAAAATTTAATATTAATATATATAATTTTAATTATGTTTATATGTCAAAGAACAAAATATATATTAGACAAGTGAGATATTGTATGTATTTTATTAAAGGTACATGCTCACTCAGTAGGCACAGAATGTACTTTATATCAGAGACATCACCGGAGACATTTTCTGGCAAAATACACATTCATTCACCATTATCCCACGTATTGATTGGCATTATTGCACATGTTATATCAGACAATTATTTACACACTGATATCAGGGGGGATAACCGTGTTTCCTTAAAATGTCTACGGACATTACTACGGACATTACTATTTATTTTCTGTATTTATTTTTTGATATGCAATGATCAAAACTGTATAATCTGTCAAAAATATTATTTTTTCAGGTGGCGCATTAATTAGTATAAATAATTAAAAGATATCATGCCTCATTTGCATATGAAAAAGCCTGATACCACCACGCGTCATTATCAGTAAAACTAGAGCAGCTTGAGCTGCATCAACGGTTTGAGCCTCAAACATTGATTTCATGTGTAACTAAGCTTTAGCCCAAGGTGTAAACTATCGGTTGCAAAAAGAATTTCTGAAGTTTTAGAATGAACAGTCCAACATTATTGTGTTCGCATCATCACACCGGTGTGGGGCCGGTCAGCTTAGAGGTAGAGCGATGGGCTCGGAGCGAGGGATACCGGGTTCGATCCTCAGCCAAAGTTTTAGCTAAAGGACTGAAATATCGACTACAGCAAAAACAATTGAAATCGAATGATAAATAACGAAGCTGACGTCACATCCGTTTGCTCTATTTTGAAAACTTGAAAAAATACGTTCATCTTTGACATCGAATAGAGCCGTAAGTAGTCAAGATATAGCTCTGAAAATTATCATCTTTTATGCGGCTGACACTCCCCTATCATCATGGCAAGAAATTATGTTGCTGACATTACTGTACAAATTGGAAAACGTTTGTAAAGACCACCCGATATCAGCCGAAATTCGGCAAAATCGTTGAAAAGTATGTACATTTTTCAAATTCAAATGCATATAGCTCTTTTATTTGAGCAGATAGCCGAAAACTGTCAATGAATCTGAGATAGAGAATTTTGTCAGCTTTCCGATGCAAAAAGAATTCTTGAAATCGGTTGGAAAATAAGGAAGTTATAGGAAGTATGACGTCACTTCCGTTTTTGTGGAAAGTAGCATTAACAGATATCTGAAAATCTCTGAGTCTCTGCTCACACTTGATCCGAATCGGCATGCAAAGTTTGAAGTCGATCCGACCAGCGATTTGGTGTAGATGGAGGGAGCCCGTAAGTCAGCGGATGATTATTTTTCGATAGTTATCACCCCTAAATTGCAGTTTACGCCATTTGTAACACCTAATGAAACGGAAATTACATATGTGCAATATTCCGCCAGTGAAGTTTTCGTTTGTTTTTCACCATAGGCCGGGCACAAAGCGGGAAAGTTTTAGCTAAAGGACTGAAATATCGACCGCAACAAGAAAATTTGAAATCTATTGATAAATAACGAAGCTGACGTCACATCCGTTTGCTCTATTTTGAAAACTTGAAAAAAAGACGTTCATCTTTGACATCCAATAGAATCGGAAGTAGTCAAGATAGAGCTCTGGAAATTATCATCTTTTATGCGCCTCACACTCCCCTATCACACTGGCAAGAAATTATGTTGCTGACATTACTGTACAAATTGGAAAACGTTTGCAAAGACCACCCGTTATCAGCCGAAATTCGGCAAAAATTCGGCAAAATCGTTGAAAAGTATGTACATTTTTCAGCTTCAAATCCCTATAGCTCTCTTATTTGACCAGATAGCCGAGAATTGTCAGCGAATCCGAGATAGAGAATTTTGTCAGCTGCAAAAAATTTTGAAATCGGTTGGAAAATAAGGAAGTTATAGCAAGTATGACGTCACTTCCGGTTTCGTGGAAAGTGGCATTAAGAGATTTCTGAAAATCTCTGAGTCTCTGCTCACACTTGATCCGAATCGGCATGCAAAATTTGAAGTCGATCCCACCAGCAGTTTGGGCTGTACACTGAACGGCTGAATAAAAAAAAAAAAAAAAAAAACCAACGAATACAATAGGTTTTCGGCGCAGCTGAAAGCCGCCTCAAACCTAATAAACATTATTAAATAATTATATCTGCAATGCGGGCACTGACTCGTATTTTTTAGAACTGTTGGAATAGTGACACAATTATACACTTATTTACTTCCTATAAAGAACATTGTGTGCCTTCTGAGTGGGCATGTACCTTTAACAAGGCCCCAATTTCGGGGGAAGTGGCGAAATTGACATGAAAAAATTATCCAGTTATACTTATTTCTGGCGTTATGAAATAAATGAGCTTTATTTTATGTATTTTTTCCATTAATACATCATATCTAAACTACGCATTTATAAAAAACAACTATTTCGAAAATATTGTTTTCGTAAAAAAAATACCATTGAAAACCTATTTGTTTTCTTCATTTTCTATGCATGTAAAGGGCATTCAGCCATTTATTACAATATACATGTATTTGAATTTTATTGAGATAAATGCCATCCATGTTAATGATGTTAGTGCTTTTAATGACGTATACACATGCTGATCAGAGGCTGCATTGCCAGCAAATACCATAAATAACTGTTATAATAACAGATGAGTTTATAATTGATAAAACATGCTTTCTTCCATCGTCTAAACTATGTTTAGAAGGGCAATGTAATAATTAATCGCATTATTAGGTTTGAGGCGGCTTTTAGCCGCGCCGAAAACCTATTGTATTCGTTGTGTTTATTTTATTTTTTTTTATTCAGCCGTTCAGTCTACAACCCAAACCGCTGGTCGGATCGACTTCAAATGTGAGTCGAGACTTAGAGATTATCAGAAATCTCTTAATGCCACTTTCCACGAAACAGGAAATGACGTCATACTTTCTATAACTTCCTTATTTTCCAACCGATTTCAAAATTTCTTTTTGCATTGGAAAGCTGACAAAATTCTCTATCTCGGACTCAATGACAGTTCTCGGCTATCTCGTCAAAGAAGAGAGCTATAGGCATTTGAAGTTGAAAAATGTACATACTTTTCAACGATTTTGCCGAATTTTTGCCGAATTTCGGCTGATAACGGGTGGTCTTTACAAACGTTTTCCAATTTGTACAGTAATGTCAGCAACATAATTTCTTGCCAGTGTGATAGGGGAGTGTGAGGCGCATAAAAGATGATAATTTTCAGAGCTCTATCTTGACTACTTCCGGTTCTATTGGATGTCAAAGATGAACGTCTTTTTTTCAAGTTTTCAAAATAGAGCAAACGGATGTGACGTCAGCTTCGTTATTTATCAATAGATTTAAAACTTTCTTGCTGCGGTCGATATGTCAGTCATTTAGCTAAATCTTTCCCGCTTTGTGCCCGGCCTATGGTGAAAAACAAACGAAAACTTCACTGACGGAATATTGCACATATGTAATTTCCGTTTTATTAGGTGTATTTACAAATGGCGTAAACTGCAATTTAAGGGCGATAACTATCGAAAAATAATCATCCGCTGACTTACGGGCTCCCTCCATCTACACCAAACCGCTGGTCGGATCGACTTCAAATTTTGCATGCCGATTCGGATCAAGTGTGAGCAGAGATTCAGAGATTTTCAGATATCTGTTAATGCGACTTTCCACGAAAACGGAAGTGACGTCATACTTCCTATAACTTCCTTACTTTCCAACCGATTTCAAGAATTCTTTTTGCATTGGAAAGCTGACAAAATTTTCTATCTCAGATTCACAGACAGTTTTCGGCTATCTGCTCAAATAAAAGAGCTATATGCATTTTAAGTTGAAAAATGTACATACTTTTCAACGATTTTGCCGAATTTCGGCTGTTAACGGGTGGTCTTTACAAACGTTTTCCAATTTGTACAGTGCTGTCAGCAACACAATTTCTTGCCAGGGTGATAGGGGAGTTTCAGCCGCATGAAAGATGATAATTTTCAGAGCTATATCTTGACTACTTACGGCTCTATTCGATGTCAAAGATGAACGTATTTTTTCAAGTTTTCAAAATAGAGCAAACGGATGTGACGTCAGCTTCGTTATTTATCATTCGATTTCAATTGTTTTTGCTGTAGTCGATATTTCAGTCCTTTAGCTAAAACTTTGGCTGAGGATCGAACCCGGTATCCCTCGCTCCGAGTCCATCGCTTTACATCTAAGCTAACCGGCCCCACATCGGTGTGATGATGCGAACACAATAATGTTGGACTGTTCATTCTAAACCTTCAGAAATTCTTTTTGCAACCGATAGTTTACACCTTGGGCTAAAGCTTAGTTACACATGAAATCAATGTTTGAGGCTCAAACCGTTGATGCAGCTCAAACTGCTCTAGTTAGAAGTGTAATTGTAATTTGTGGCTTTCACTGACTAAATGAGGCTGGTGGGCTGGGGACATCAGTGTAGTCCCAGATCATTCATCGCATTCATGCAGTCGGATCAGGACCGGCACTGTTCGCCTTTCAGTCAATGAAACACACGTAATGCTTTAAAATTATAATTTTGATCCTTATGAAAAGTTTGACAAAAACATCAATATCAATATCGGCTGAAGCTAAATATAATTAAGAAAAACAGACAGCTAGACTAAGAGTAGTGCAACTATATGGGATGGGTGTGAAATTTATTGTTTGGTTTTATGGTGATTTTCCGACATGAAATGCAGCTCTGATTTGAGAAATGGTTTTTTTTTTGTGGACAGTCAAACTTCTGATAAGGATCAAAATTATAATTTTAAATATATGCATGTAAAATCAAGAAAACAAATAGGTTTTCAATGGAATTTTTTTACGAAACCAATCTTTTTGAAATAGTTGTTTTTTATAAATACGTAGTTTAGATATGATGTATTAATGGGTTAATACATAAAATAAAGCTCATTTATTGCATAACACCAGATTATTTTTTTGCATGTGAATTGCACCACTTCCCCCGAAAATGTGGCCTAGTTAATAAAATACATACACTATCTCACTTGTCTAATATTTTGTTCTTTGACAGATAAAAATAATTAATACTATATATATTAATATTCAATTTTCACATGGGTAGTATTACGTTAATGAACACAATTTAACTTCATTACTATTTCAAATAAATAGAAAATGATTCCCAGAAGAAAGTCGTTGTTTTGTCAAATTGCGGTTACGTTGATGTAAAAATAGATTGGTCTAATAATTATGTAGCTGTGGCTGGATAAATGGTATGCATGGTCCCTGACTGGTTGCATTGTACTTGAGCCCCATTTCTTCAAATCACAGCCAGATAACACTGTATCGCTAACAAATCCCGTGTGCATTGAATTGGAAAATACACAGCAGCCTCAGGCTAATCAAAGTCACGCGCCAACAGGTAATTAAGGGATTAACAGCATGTGTAAAAGTCAAATATTGCATAATATAAAGCAAATGTATATTTGGCTTATTTTTACAGAAACAGTATGAGAATGAATCGGTAAAAAATTGTAATACATTTTCATAGCTCAGACTAACCCGAATGTTCTGTCTGTAACGTAAGTCGTCCAGCGTTACAGACAGAACATTCGGGTTAAGCTCAGACCAGAGCATTGGGGACATGTACATGTGCTGCAAGACGATTGCCTACAATGATCATGAGTTACTAACTGAAGACCCTGAATATTATTATACCTGCTGAAGCTAAGGGTTATAATTAGCACTTCCTGTTTTGACACATGTAGATACCGATAGTCATGTGTAATATAATTGTCGATATAATTAAAACATGACATGCTGACTTACATCACCATTATTATTATGCATGTATGATTAGTTGCCAAATCAAATTTGTAGACTTTCAAGTGTCGGATTTAAATGGATATCAAAGATTCTGATCGATACCTGACGGGGATTGCCTTGCCGTATGGATGTCAACTGTCTAATTTGTTCTCATTCAAGTGTAGGATTTGTTAATACTAAGTATATGATTTATCCGCATTCAAGTGTAGGATTTGTTCATTCTAAGTATAAGATTTGTTCGCATTTCAAGTGTAGGATTTGCGAATATCAAAGCGTCTTATTGAAACCTGGCATGGATTGCCTTGCCGGTTACTGAGTTAAGCTCAACAAACAACTGAGAGAAATATGAATTACATGAAACAAACAAATTCTGATTCACCAATACATGTGATTGTATCTTTGTGATGCAACTGCCCGTATAACCGCCACACATTTCAATAAACAAATGTTTCAATAAACAAATGACGAACAGTGTAGAACTTTAACATATTTAGCGGCCGTATTTGATGATGCGGGTTTATCACAATATTGTGACCCAGGTGGACCAGCACAGGGCATACGTACACTGTTAGTGTTAGTTATTGTTCAGTATTATAAACATGTGTTGCAATGGATGGTTACTAATTAATGTATTTAACTTAATTTCCCTAGTATGAAGATGATGGGCATTTCTTTCTAACTGGGCTGTAGTAAAATAAGTTCACAGCACAATAAAAAAAACCTTACCGGTACATGTATAGCAACAATGCCATTTTTGGCGGGAGACATACTGTCTCCACGCTATTGGGATCGTGATTCTGGCCGTTTGCACGTGTCTACTTTCGGAAGTGGCTCTCTGTTCATCGGGGAACGTCTCAATAGGCTCAATTTGCGTTCGCAATTAACAACAGTCAGGTGACATTTAAAGTCAGCGAGTGAACTGAAAGCAAGTTATTAATAGCAACGGCAATGCTCAACATTATGTGTAAAATAGTTGGCATGCCCAACTTTACTTTTGAAGAGAACAAATTGCTGTTATTGAGACGCCCCCCGTATCGTGTACCACGCAGTCGCAATGCGACGCGAAGGCCATTTCTTTTTCATATTGTGGTTTACGGGCGGGGATTTTCCGAAAAAATTAACCCTCTGGGTGAGCGAAACAATAAAATTCATGATGAAAAACATTTTGCCGTGTTCATGCAGCATACATGTATGTAGGCCTACGCCCAGTCATAATGTTGAAGATTTCACATAATACGTCTGCAATATACCTCGTAAAACGGTTTATTAGTCGGACATAAAGCACCTTTGCTTCATCAACCTATTTGTGTTTAGAGCAGGCTGTATTTTACAAACACCAGTAACTGATCAAGTTCGCCAAATTTGCAGATTGTACATCCAATAATCAACATCGAATATATTTCTAACAAGGAATTTCTCAGTATGCAAATTCACAAGTGGCTACTTGTCTCCCGCAAGTGCGTTTTAAGGTGCAAATTTCCACCGTTTTTGGGCAGGTGATGCTTCAAAGCTGCACAGAGGTAATTGTCACTTGCATTTATTGATGGTAATTTGGCCAGTCTATTCCGCAGCCTGATATATGGATCTTTGCTTTCATGGTTAGAAAGTAACCTAATTTCGGACAGATCATGTCGGATGTGTTTTCGACTTGTTTTTGGAAGTATTATAAGTGTATTCATTTACCGCTGTATGTTGGCCTGATTATGTTTGCTCTTATGCTATTTCGTTGAGTATTATCTCTCATTTGCATATATTAACTTTTGTAATGGTGATTTTTTAGGGATCTTTGCATACAATGGTGCAATGGTGTCTGCTAATTCTGCGCACCTAAGGCTTTCCAAACAAATTTATATGGTATTACCATCTCCATATTCAGTCAAGCTTTCCTGAATATTCAACGCAGTTCAAAGACGTTTGTGCAAGTAAAATATCATAACGTGCTGACGTCAGTAAGTGACGTAAATTGTGTGTTGCATGACATCACATGTGTGTTTGCAACGTCACATTTGTTTCTGCTAATGCTGCGCATCTGGTAGCGTAAACAAAATGGCGTGCAGCATACTGGATCAGCATAGCAAAATTGGTATTAAACATGAATCAGAACTATCCAGTGACATCATGGCAGCTTAGTTCCTTCGTTTAACAGTTAATTTAGTAAATAAGACAGCTATTCCATCAGCAGAGAATTTTACACATTTTGTCTATATTCGGAATAAAATTGTGCCACAGTGTAGCAATTAAAGTAAGAGCGGAATGTGTTATAAAGTTAAAAATATCTTGTCGGCGGCTGGGGTCAAACTCAGGCCGCCTGAGTGAGACGAACATTTTACCACGTCGCTATAAAAGCCGGCTTGTACCGCAAGGCAGTACAAATGTTTGATTATCATACCAAGGCCGTACTACTACACATACAAAACATATATTTCTCCCACTATGTGACATTATTGAGAGCAACGGCAACAATATTAATCAAAGATATCATCAATCATACATTGATTATTCACCTAGTAAAGTGTGTATTAGCAAATTTATTTTGTTATCGGCTAATTCTGCGTATCGGCTAATGTAGCGCAATTCACATTTAGCCTTGCGTATTAACATAATAAAATACGTGGATTTCGGAATAAACAAGCGGAGTAATTGGTACACTGTAGCACAATTTTATGTCATTCCGATTGTTTGATAAAAAGTTATTCCGAATATAGTCAAAATGTGTAAAATCCTCAGACCCTACTAAATTAACTGTTCAACTAAGAAATTAACCTGTCATGATGTCACTGGATAGTTCTGCTTCAAGTTTAAGGCCAATTTTTGCTATGCTGATCCAGAAAGCTGTTCGCCATTTTGTTTTCACTACCAGATGCGCACATTACAGAGCATAGCAGAATGCGTCGCAGCATTTAGCAGAAACAAATGTGACGTTGCCAACACGCGTGTGATGTCATACATCACACAATTTACGTTACTTACTGACGTCAAAATGTTATGACATTTTACCTGCACAGACATCTTTGAACTGCGTTGAATATTCATGAAATTTTGACTGAATATGGGGATGAAGGTACATGCCCACGCAGTAGGCACAAACTGTTCTTTATAGGAATTAAATAGTTGTATAATTGTGTCACTATTACACCAGTTCTAAAAATTACAAGTGCCCGCTATACAGATATAATCATTTAGTAATATTTATTTTACTGATAGTGACGCGCGGTGGTATCATGCAAATGAGGCATGATATTTTTTAATTATTGTAATATACTAATTAAATGCGTCACCTGAAAAAATAATATTTTCGACAGATTATAAAGTATGATCATTGCACATCAAAAAATAAATATAGAGAATAAATAGTAATGTCCGTTAACATTTTAAGGAAACACGGTTATCGCCCCTGATATCAGTGTGTAAATTTACGGCTAATATACAATTTATAATAATGCCAATCAATACATGGAATAATGGTGAATGAATGTTTATTTTGCCAGAAAATGTGTAGGATGATGTCTTTGATGTAAGTAACAGTTTGTGCCTACGGAGTGGGAATGTACCTTTATGCATCAGTCAATGTAAATCCCCGCCCCCCCCCCCCCCTCCGGGGGAGGGGCGGGGCTTTACCGGGGCATACCCCGGGGCTTTTACCTTTCATGATGCCCCGCACTGCGGGGACTTTACCGGGGCTTTAACTGTTGCTAAGAAATTGAGCGGGGACATACCCCGGGGCTTTACCGGGGCTTTACCGGGGTTTTATCAGACTGTTATCAAGATATGTACATGTATGTTTACCTGAATACTGTTGTGTGGGAGGGGTGACATGGGTTTAAACTGTTTAATACGATCTACTTTCACTGTGGACTGTTTAATACTGGCAAATTTTGTTTAATATAAACAAAATTGTTTTCAAATAATTCCTCTGTTTATATTGCACTGCCGTTATCCGTTATCCGTTATCCCAGCCCCCCCCCCCCCCAACACGTGGAAAATTCTGAGACATTCCCCCCCCCCCCCCCACACACACTGAAGGAAAACCCGAGACCTGGAAAGTGATTCATTACCCGACCAACCCTGGAAAATCACGAGACCACCACCCCCCACCTGGAAAGTGATTCTTTACCAACAAACCTGGAAAATCCCGAGACCCCCCCCCCCCCCTGTGGAAAATCCCGAGACCCCCCCCCCCCCCCCCACCTCCCCCCACCTGGTAAGAAAAATGATCTTTACCCCAACAATCCCTGGAAAATAAAACCCGGAGACCCCCCTCCCCCCCCCTGGAAAATCCCGAGACCCCCCCCACCCCCCCCCACCCCCCCAACTGGAAAAAAAAATCCTATTTCTCACACACACACCCTCCCCATGTAAGTAAAAGTATAAAGTGCTGCATTTTATACTATTAATAGGGGGGGTGTACTTTTTATGAACCCTGTCTCGAAGAGACCGGTGTCATATAGTGTTTGCACCGTCCGTGTGTCCGTGCGTTAATACGGTTAAGAAGTTTGTATCATGCAAGGGTCCACTTTTGCGCTATTTAATACTATTCACACATATCCGACCTTCCTTCTACCGAGTCCGTTGGTGGTGCCAAAGGTTAGCGGCTATTTATTTGGTTACTACTATTAACAGGAACGTACCTATTTCAAAGCAACAAACACATATTTACCCTGTACTTAGTCGACCCTACTTGTCCTAACTGTCATTTGGAGGCGGAGCTAGGATGCGTCACACATGCTACTAAGATGCCCAGCACTACACGAAGTTCGGAAACAGACCTACCCGGCGTTTCGTCAAGAAATCCAAAAAGTGCTAGGAGACTCGAACTTTTACAAACTAAACATATCGGTCATTACCCAGTTGATCATCGACTGTAACGGTTTCAAAAACAACTATATCACTAAGTCAACCACCCTAGAAATAGAACGAGTAGCAGGCCAAATGTGCTACCAATTACATCTACAACGAATAAAGCTGCTTGGGTTGTAATAATGGCTTGCCATACTAATAAAAGTTCCCAGATATCTACTATTTATAAGTGACATTTTGCTCTACAACACATCATTTTCGTGCAAGAATATTTCACATTTAAAATCACCAGATGGCCCCGCAGTGTGGGGCATTTTACCGGGGCTTTTACCGACCATGTTGCCCCGCAGTGCGGGGCCTTCACCGGGGCTTTAACAGCAACGAAAATATAAGCCCCGCTATTCCCCCGGAGGGGGGGGGGGGGCGGTGACTTACATTGACTGATGCATTAATGACATATAAATTTGTTTGGAAAGCCTTATAGGTGTGCAGATTTAGCTGACACCATTGTACCTATCTATGAAGTAGGACAAAGAACTATCGAAACAAGTTTAAATGTCAGTATCATGCCCACATTTAGTCCAAATTCCAGCAGCATATAAGCCGAGGCAGTTCAAAGAAGTCTGTGCATGTTAAAAGTCTCATAGCATTCGGACGTCAGTAAATTACATCAATTTATTGTGATGTCTGATGCCACCTCTGTCACTCTGTGTGTTTGCAACATCATGTTTATTTCTGATAATTCTGCGCATCTCGCAGTGTAAACAAAAAAAAACATCAGCATAGCAAAATTGGTACTAAACTTGAAGCAGTATACATATTACATACATGTAGTTGCTAACTGTAACTCTTGCAATGTACTACCGTACCGTTCGCAGCTATAGTTACTATTCCACTCATGGCTTCCTCTCAGTCTGCAGAATAGCGAATTTGATCTAATTTGCACTTTAGTAGTTAAATGTGACTCACTGACATATTTTATATAGTTTACTGAAAAAAAATTAATATTATAAAAATAATATGACAAGTACAAACTAATAATTCCGAAACTAATTTTACAGTACAATAGTTTTCAGTATTATAACTGTTTTACGATTGAAGGTTACTAAATTGTTTCATATAAATTAATTACACTAGCGTCTATACTGGGAACCATTTTCTAAATGTGGTATAGTATTATCATTTCAGAACGTACTGGTACATGTATAGCGAAAATGCCAAATTATGCCATACCAAATTATCTGCCCTGCTTATGTCAGGTTCCGAAAACATGTACTTGAATGTAGCGCATGCTTTGGGGAATGTGATGAAATAAAATGGTGTGATTGATTGATAATATGTGGCTGTGACTGGAGAAATGTGGCTTATGGGATATGTGACCAGTGTAGCTTCTTCACGCTCGTGTAGCCTGATAATGATCTATATTGCTTGTTAGAAACATGACGGGTGTTTCATTGACGGAACGACGAGCAGTGTAGATCTTGATCAGACTGCGGATGCGAAGGCCGGTCTGGATCTACATTGGTTGCAAAACCCATAAGCCCAATTTATCCAGTCACAGCCACATATTTTTTTTTATGTCATTTACTGCCCATGAATTGGAATTATTGGATATTACCGTTGTATCTGAGGCACAGTCGGTACTCACAGTTTTAAGGGACATTGCACATTTCCTACCAGCCAATGGCGGTTGTTCACTACATAAATTCATTAAAAGCGAGAGTACATTATTTTTGTCTCGCCCGCTTGGGGAAAGCGCGATATAGTCGGCACTTTGGCGTACGTACGTGTTTTTGGTGAAGTTTTTTGGTTAAAGTTTTTCGTTATACTATATCTCTGCAACTGCTTTGCCCATTACCTTGAAACTTCACATGGGTGTTTATCATCATCTATATTTTCATTCTACCCCCTCCCGTGCGGCCCCTGTGCCCAATGTCAAGGTCAAATTACTTTGAAGTTTTTGGTTAACGTTTTTGGTTAAAGTTTTTTGGTTAAAGTTTTTCGTTATACTATATCTCTGCAACTGCTTTGCCCATTACCTTGAAACTTCACATGGGTGTTTATCATCATCCATATTTTCCTTCTACCCCCACCCGTGCGGCCCCTGTGCCCAATGTCAAGGTCGAATTACTTTGAAGTTTTTGGTTAAAGTTTTTTCATGTACTATATTTATGCACCTACTTTGCCCATTACCTTGAACCTTCACATGCCTGTTTATCATCATCCATATTTTCATTCTACCCCCAACCCGGGCGGCCCTTGTGCCCAATGTCAAGGTCAAATTACTTTGAAGTTTTTTGTTAAAGTTTTTGGTTAAAGTTTGTTCATGTACTATATCTCTGCACCTGCTTTTCCCATTACCTTGAAATTTCACATGAGTGTTTATCAGCATCTATATTTTCATTCTACCACGCTCCCGTACGGCCCCTGTGCACAATGTCAAGGTCTAATTACTTTCAATTTTTGGTTAACGTTTTCGGTTAAAGTTTTTGTCGCGCCCGCTTGCGGAAAGCGCAATATAGTCGGCACTTTGGCGTACATCCATATGTGCGTGTGTCCGGTTAGTTTTTTTATTAAAGTTTTTCTATCCACTATATCAAAACCCATAATCCGAATTATTTCTCCAGTCACAGCCACATATATGTCATTTACTGCCCATGAATTGGAATTAGTGGATATTACCGTTGTATCTGAGGCACAATCGGTACTCACAGTTTTAAGGGACATTGCACATTTCCTACCAGCCAATGGCAACTGTTCACTACATAAATTCATTAAAAGCGAGAGTACATTATTTTTGTCTCGCCCGCTTGGGGAAAGCGCGATATAGTCGGCACTTTGGCGTACGTACGTGTTTTTGGTTAAGTTTTTTGGTTAAAGTTTTTCGTTATACTATATCTCTGCAACTGCTTTGCCCATTACCTTGAAACTTCACATGGGTGTTTGTCATCATCTATATTTTAATTCTACCCCCCTCCCGTGCGGCCCCTGTGCCCAATGTCAAGGTCAAATTACTTTGAAGTTTTTGGTTAAAGTTTTTAGTTTTTTCATGTACTATATTTATGCACCTACTTTGCCCATTACCTTGAACCTCCACATGCCTGTTTGTCATCAACCATATTTTCATTCTACCCCCCCCCCCCCCCCACCCGTACGGCCCTTGTGCCCAATGTCAAGGTCAAATTACTTTGAAGTATTTTGTTATTAAAGTTTTTGGTTAAAGTTTGTTCATGTACTATATCTCTGCACCTGCTTTTCCCATTACCTTGAAATTTCACGTGGGTGTTTATCAGCATCTATATTTTCATTCTACCCCGCTCCCGTGCGGCCCCTGTGCCCAATGTCAAGGTCTAATTACTTTTAAATTTTTGGTTAACGTTTTTGGTTAACGTTTTTGGTTAAAGTTTTTGTCGCGCCCGCTTGCGGAAAGCGCGATATAGTCGGCACTTTGGCGTACATCCATATGTGCGTGTGTCCGGTTAAAGTTTTTTCAATAAAGTTTTTCTATCTACTATATCTTTTTTTTTTAGTGTCCATGCCTCGCCCCAAGGCGCGACATGCAGGCTGCGGTAATCTAGTTTATTGCAGACGTCCCTTAAAAGACACACATCACCTAATGAGTTTGCAACCAGTGTAGTCCCTGATCAACCTGTGCGTTTGTAGTCTGTTCAGGGCATACACTGTTCGCTTATGAATTTGATCAAACATAATACTGTATACTGTTCTGTATCTGTTTCAGTTTGACGTAGATGTTTTGTTGAACCCAGACAATGAATATCTTCAGTATGACCTGCCACTGTGCATCAATGTCATAACCTTGTTGGAACACTTTCGTCACAGTCAAACTCAATCACAGAAGCTCTGTGGCATGCAAATATCTGACATCGAGTGTGAAATCTTGCATCACAACATTTGTGAAATCCTGTATCACGTAGCTAGAAAAGCTGCGTCACATCATGTGTGAAAACCTGCATGTGTCGACATCCTGCACCATATCACTTGTGGCATCCTGTGTCACATTACTTACGAGTTGCTGAGATCCTGTGCAACATCATTTTTGTGATCCGCAGCCTCCCCATGATGATGTCACTTGTCAGATCCTGTGTGACAACACTTCTGAGATCCTGCGTCACACCAAATGTGAAATTATGCGTCACATCACATATGAGATCCCGCGTCCCATCACTCGTGAGTTGCTGAGATCCTGCGTTACATCATTCCTGAGATCCGCGCCATCACCATGATCACATGTGCATTATTCCTGAGATACTGCGTCACATCATTTGTAAGATCCTGCGTGACAACACTTCTGAGATCCTGTGTGACACCAAATGTGAAATTATGCACTGCTTCACGTGTGAAATCATGCGTCACATCACTCCAGATGTTTTATTACATACATGTAACTCCATTTGTTTGCCATTGAATTTCCATTGATACTGGTGAAATATGGGATTTGACCCAGTTAACATGGCCTACATGTAGGATGACCTTCGATTTTGACAGACCATTAAATACCATTAAATAAATAAATTGTTCTTCCT
>CM055274.1:50249044-50265348 GCA_029237695.1 Conchocele bisecta
AGAGTATTGCCAATACGAATTAAAATCGTGTTCTATAGAACAACATCTGTAGACGAAGACTTCCATAATAAATATTATGCAACACATTGTTGTATATATGAATGCAAATTATTCCGAACGTGTCTACACATTGGAACACCGATAATGTAAGTTAAGGCTTGTCACATTCCAATGAAGGTTAGCGTGACATAGACAGCAAACATACAGGTGGCCGAGTACAGCCGACATGAACAATACCTAGTCGGCTGAATTCGGCCGACAAACCCCACCCATATTTTCTTTTAATTTGAATAAGCGTGATGTCAGATCAAAGGTTTTCCGGAGAAAAACAATATTTGCCGATTCGGCTTAGACAGAGTACATTCAATTACATTATCTGTACATTTCATGTGGAGGAATATAGTTTTATTTTGTCTGTCCGTCCGTTTCGTCCGTCCGTATGTGTAACTATGCATTTTGTGTCTCATCCACTTTAGATAGTGGAAATGGAAACATTGCGGTTTCCCGCGGTATCCGCACTTCAGCGATTAAAAATTGCTTCTGTAGTTGATGAGATAGTTAGGAAAATGTAATAGAACGTGGGCTTAATTGGCAGGTGCCCTTGACGTATGCTACCCAGCCCTGACCGTGCAGACTTCCAAGCGCTACCCTTGAAGGTGGTCTCCCACCAGGCGAGTGAGATTGCGAGATGGAGTAGAAACTACATGTAAGCGATGTAGGCTTTTGCTCTCGAGCTAGTATAGTGACTGAACTGTATACATGTACATAGTGAGTAACGCATGGAAGTAAGAGTGCCTGTCATCAGACATGGACACTGCCTTTCCGTGCTACAATTTTTTATATCCACTTTTTTAATAAAAAAATGGGCATACATGTATTGTTTTGGTCACGGGTGTCCGTACATCCGTCCGTCCGTCCGTCCGTCCGTCACGTTTCTTGTAAGAAGTAACACTTTTTAACAATAATAAGATAGGGACTTGAAACTTGATGTGTGCCTTCCTTATAATGTGTGTAGATGCGCAAAGTGAATTTTGATTTCTGATTCGACCTCCCGGTCATATAGTATCTCACCATTTCCGACTTAGCATATGGGAAAAGTGTGTATATTGCAATGGTGCACCATCGACTGTGCACTAATTTTAATGTAAGTTAAAGGTACATGCCCACTCAATAGGCACAAACTATTCTTTATAGTATTTAAATAAGTGTATAATTGTGTCACCATTCCACCAGTTCTAAAACATTAGGAGTGCCCGCTATACAGATATAATCATTTGGTAATATTTATTTTACTCATAGTGACTCGCGGTGGTATTAGGCTGTTTTCATATGCAAATGAGGCATGACATTTTTTAATTATTTATACTAATTAAATGCGTCACCTGAAAAAAATAATATTTCGACACATTATAAAGTATGATCATTCATTACACATCAACACACACACACAGAGAATACATAGTAATGTCGTTAACATTTTAAGAAAACACTATTATCGCCCCTGATATCAGTGTGGAGATTTACGTCTGATATAAATTGTATAGTAATGGCAATCAGTATGTGGGGTTTTATGGTGGATGAATGTTTATTTTGCCTGAAAATGTTATATCTACAGAATATACAAAACTATCTATAAAGAACAGTGTGTGCCTACTGAGTGGGCATGTACCTTTAATGTTGAACGTATTGTCCTCCCCATTTACAGGTGTGTTCCCATCTATATTTGCTGAACTGTCGTATAGCCCCAATGAACCAACCAGTTAATCAATACATAAATGACATACCTGGACAGTAAATATTGCTGTCTGTTTCATATACTTCTGTGGTTTTCTACAATTTTAAATTATTACAACGCTCAGTAAACAGGACGTCAAAAAGAAGAAATCGGCATACAGAATCCGCCGTACACGCGCACGTTTATACTTGCTGGTACATGAACTTGCCAGTTTGTCTTTGTCGCTTTTCACTTTCAAGTATTACCAACATAATCAAGCTCACCCGTCTATACATTCATTATTCAATGCCAAACATGCTTCTAGTTTGTCAACTTGCAAACTGTTGTAAATGTTGGCATATACTCTATGTGTACCGGTAAATACGTAGATACTGTAACGTCGTTTTGACGTCGTTTGACGTCGCTTTTACATGACGCCTCATTTGCTCAAACGACCTGAAGAGTGGTGTTGTATAAAATATAATATCTTAATGAATATTGCAGATATCATGATCAAATAAAAAGCATTCAATTCATCATACAAATACCAGTGTCATAGTAACACAATGTCAATTTGACCAAATATTTCCCGAATACAGGTATTCTCGCGACGCGGCTCATATTATGTTCTCCATGGCGTTATTTATTTAACATCAGGTAACCATTATTAGTTCACCTAAATCGGCCGAGTAGGATATGAGAATCGAAATGATACCACCTCCCTCTGGAAGCCACCAGCTACGCGCAGTGACTCCCACAGGAAGGTGGTATCATTATTGACTCTCATATACTACTTGGATTTCCCCCCACTGTTCGCACGATATGGATGAGAAGAGTGGAAAGTCATACTCAGTATATGTACTCAGACAATAGTTCTAGTTAATTGTGCGTGGTTGAAGACAGGTAGTCACGAGAGATGTCAACGTACCGGTATTTACGAGTATTTCAAGCATCACCGGGCATGGATGAGAAGAGTGTCCGTTTCGCCTCGCCAATGTCGGCATTGCGGGGTAGGGACCAGAGCCGAGTCACTGCTATGTCCACCATGCGGTGGTACTCGCGCTACTCATCGACTGGTTAGCAAGGAATTACGTGCTCGCAAGTATTATCGTTTAGTAATAATTCAATTGATAAACTTCACACGCGTCACGTAAGAATATTTTGCTGAGTTTATGTGTCGGATATTGGCAATTCACCACCGCTCGTTATATCGGCATTCGGCTGATTTGTGACACATTTTAACGGCGGTTGGATAGGAACGCCGCCTTAACCCACACAACCACAAAGGCAGTTGTGTAACGTTAACATGAAGATAAACACTACCTAGTGTTGTGCAATATCGATTGGCGAAATACACTCGGCTATAAATACACACATGTTCATAACCCGTGTAATTGGAACATTGTCGTCTGATATTAAAAAAGGTGTCCAATTAGATATGACCAGCCTATTTTTTTGTCTGGGTGTGCCCGATATAGACAAGCAGCGGTCGGATAGGAACGTCATTACTAAGTGCATGACAGCTGGGGGTTTCCAGTATTTCGCCTTATCGAGGTTACGTGTAAACTATAACGTATACACAATTTTATTAAGCTCGGCGCTAACCACATGCGACAAAGTATATCGATACGCTATATATATGAGAGAGAGGTGACTGCATGGTAACACGCTTACTTCCTGGTACGGACAGTTGCGGTTATAGAAATGTATGGTGGTCAGTGGGTGTCGTAACGGGGCCCGAAAAAGTTTTATGTTCCGTATGGCGGGGCCGTCGGAACAGCTGGACTGTATGGTGGAGGGATCTACTGCCGTTGCAGACACGCGAATAAGCATATCACGTCCCAAGATGGGGCGAGGAGATTTTTTCTCTCGTCGGCCCTCCCCTCCGTGACGAGTTTGTTTACGTCTTCGTCTGTGAGAGGTTCAACTTTGTTGAGGGCGCGCGCCTTAGTCCGAATAGTATTTTTTAAATCCTGGTATCTAGACATCTCCTCCACTACCAATTCAAATTCAGCGTCTGATATATTGCTATCGGCTAAAGCTTTAGACACGATAACGTCGATGCTGTTTTTCTTAGACCTCGCGAGAACCGCTATTCGATCGTGCTTTCTGCTCTTAGTTTCTAGTTTTCTACCCACTAATCTGACAGTCATACAGAGCAGCCCAGCCACAGTGGCTACCCCGCTGAAAGCTCCAGCGACAGGCACAGCCACGACTGTGGACAACAAGGCCACGCTTCCAACCCCACCCATTATAGAAACGGACGATAGCAAGGTGCTCACCCCCTCCGCTATATTTGCAGCTCGTCTATATTTTTTAGCATTTATCCTCCGAGTTTCCCCCTCTTGTTTTAGAATCTGCTGTATCTCGACGATATTTTCCAACCTGAAGTTTGACGGGGTCAAACTCCTAACCCCCAACTCTGTTGAAACAGGATCGGCAGGTTTTGGTTGTAGGTTCAACGGTATTAAATGTTCACTCGTCATAAATCAAGTTCAATTAACAATGTTACAACAGTGGAAGAACTCGCTGGGTCAGCAATTTTCGTAACAAAGTTAATAACACTACCTTCGGAAACTCTAATTGGATTGTCACCGGCGAACAAAACCATCGCTGACCTCTGTCCAGCGAGTTTAGTGACTCCAATCGCCCGTTCTTCCCCAACCAGTACGAGATTTACGCTGACCACGGCCACAGATTTACCCTTAAAATTAACCGAGCAGACCGCCATTCGTAGAAGTGTACCGGGAGTTGTCATGACGTATCCCCCATATCTATTGCTCGCGTTGGCGCCAAATGAATATTCATAGGCTTCATTTTCCAACGCCCCCCTCTCCTCTGTCCAAGCTGTTATGACACGTGTTTGTGGTTGCAATAAACGTACCTGCGCAACTACTGTACCCAGTCCTTCACCAACTTACGCAATCGCTGTATGTGCCTCAGAGCGAACCCTCCCAGAGGCTTCCTCAAGGGCTTTATGAGCGTCTTTATGAACTCGTTTTAGTTTATCGGAAACTTCCATAAGCTCTGTATGGGCCTCTTCCCGAAATTCGGTTATTTTCCCGCCTAGTTCAGTAAGTGCTGCGTGATCCTCTTCCCCAACTTGGATTATTTTCCCGCCGAGATCCTTAAGTCCTGTATGTGCCTCTTCGCGAACTTGTGCAGTCGCCGTCAGGACGTCTACTCTAAGCTGTGCTATTCTCCTGTGAATCTCGTTCGCGGCCTCCGACAGAGTTCTATTGATCAGTGATATGGATTTTCCGGTTGTTAAAAAATCACCTGTGAGGTTGGATCCGGAGTTCCCGTCGGGAACATCATTGTTACTCGGATTCTTTGAATTTATATCCGAAATTGCCAATAAATTGGAAGAACTACCTGGTCCGTATATACTCATAATGTTGGTTGTTATAAATTCTATTACGAACTTGAGTCTAATTCTTTGAATTAATTTGAAATTTCTAGGACGACCGAAATCGGGTAATAGTTCTTCAACTCTCTCGCTTGATCATCAAGAATAGAGACCGTAAATTCGTGGATATGTCCCGATTCCAAAACTTTCATCTCGGGGCGTGGGAAGTCTAAGGTCACAGTCTCCCCAAAGAAACAATCACTAGCTTGCACGTTTTTCAGTAATGTGCTGGGAGATCCGTCTACCGTGTTGTACGATGTATTCACCCGATCCAGGTGCACCCTGAGAGTTTTTGTAAAGGCGTAGTCCACCGGAACGTCACCGATGTGCTCACCAGAGACAAACACTCCTTCATTTGCGGAGTATGTCTTTCTAAACCCGAGTCGAGTACCCAACGTCGGGGAGATCCTTATCTGGTTGTCTGGGACGATGGTCATTGTTGTGAGCCCGGTAGCCTTCGATACTGTGAGGTTGACTCTACCGTCAAGCTCTGAGGTAACAACATCTTTGAGCTGTCTAAAACTCCACAGTCCGGGAGGCAGCTTTGCACTTACTTGGCGTCCATCCTTCACAAAGTAAAACCATTGGCTCTTCCCCACATTCTCCCACCCAACCGTGAAGGTGATTGATCTGAGGCCTACCCGGCGTTTTCCGCAGCAGTTGTCGATTGACTTCTGAAGTTCACAACTCTCTTTTTGAACATTAGTGATAGTAGCAAACATAATACTATATTTCAATGGATACCAAGGCATTTAGCTTCAATTCAACTGCAAAGTACGCGGCTGAGGGAGTCTATGACACTAAGGCTGGCGCTCCCCGGCTGGTGCACCCCACTATCCAAGTTCACGGCGGAACAGGCTTTCAAACCAACTTTCCCGACATCTTTGAACAATATAGGCTGCCCAAGATTAATACCATGGAGGCTGTGAACGGGTGGAAAGCAACACCGATGCAGTTTTGGCAGAATCAGCTCAACTTCGCCGTATGGTGCGCAACAGCCCGATGCGGGGTTTCCTCTCAGGACCATCTGGTCGTGGTGGATCCCTTCTTGAGGGCCGTTTACAACTTTCACGCGTACTACACTATTAGGAGGATTCTCAAAGAACAGAAAATCTCTCAGCCGCAGGACGACGGCTGGAATCCCATTTCCAGCGCATACGACCGTAGGGCGTTCGAAAGAATTTGTAGCGAATTTGGGGTACCAAAAGACGCGGTCTGGCGCCAGAAAGAGTTCTGGTACACTTTCGGTTTAAGTGACGTTTACATGACGGGTATGGGGTTTGTATGATCCCAAAGGATCCACCACCATCACCAATAAAACTAAAGAATACCGACTTCGTGCCACCAGCACCATGATCTTTCAAAGCGGCCCACGTTGATTTCATTCAGCAACCTGCGTGGGTAAGTACCGCGTGGGGATCATTTATGTTAGATAAAAGCACTGAATTTACGCATGCCGGGATTTCCCGCCTCAACGACTCCATTCGCACATACGTCTGGGCCATCCTCGGCGCACAGGCGCAAGCTCTCAATAGGAACCGGGACGGCGTTTGACGCGCAAAAACAGTTATTGGCAAATGTCGAGGACGCCATTTCATCTCCGGTGGACCTCCCGGCGGCGATCAACCGGTATCAAGCCGTTTTTCAGAATGCTCACACCCCATTAGACTATGTATTTGGAATAGGTCTTTATATGGCGCCGAGCAATATGATACTACGAGATTACCCGGTTGACGGTTACAATAATCAGATCGTAATCGCCACAGCCAAACAAAAGATCGGCCACAACGGGAACGTGAACACGGGTATCATCAAGCTCCCCCCCCCCCCCACCCGCCAACATGGTCGGGAACGGAGTTGTAAGTGGAACCTATTTCATAAAACCGCAAGCACCCACCCCACCCCAGTACAAAGCACACCATCAAGTTCCACCAGTTCCAAAGGAACTAGTGTCTCATCAAGTTCCACCAGTTCCTTAGGAACTAGTGTCTCATCAAGTTCCACTAGTTCCTTAGGAACTAGTGTCACAACCCATGAGGAGGAGAAATTAGGGCTCGTCGTCGCCCTCGTGGCGATCGGACTATTCGCGCTTTGGTTTTAGGAACTCTCGGGAGGCTAAAAGTAGGAGACCGGTGATCGCCACGATTAAAGCCCAAGCATTCTCGGCGAGCCATCCGGCCGTTTTTGATAATATAGATAACAAGTAGGAGACGAGACCCCCGATCAGCCCAGGCAGCGCGGCAGCCGCCTTTCCGGCTAATTTAGCCAGGAGAATGGCGAGGGCTTTTAGATGCTTTTTTGCCCACTCCTTGGCTCCGCCGGACGGCGCGGCTACTGGCGTGGGTGCAGCCGCCGCACCACCTACGAGTATCTTGATAGCTACAACTATGGTTGATATAGTCATGCCGAGAGCTGTGAGGATACTTACTATTGTGACGCCCTGCTCTCTGAACAGAGTGCGAAGACGCCCACCGAGTGTCGACTCCTCGTGCAGAACCCTCGACATTGTTTCGCGGATCCGACTTATTTGGGTGCGGAGAGTCTCACGGCAAGCCGATGCAGCCTCCACGCGAGCATCTCTTTCATCCCGCAACGACCGCAGTCGTTCGGTGATCCGCTCCTAGATTCTCTATCGCCAAGGGCTTCCCCAAGTTTTCTTTTTTCTAGCTCGATATGTTCATCCAGCGCCGAGAGTTTGGAGAGGTTAAGGACCAGTTAGCCCCGGATAGTTTGCAGAGCCTTATCGAGTCCCCGGAGTTCGCGAAGAGGTAACGGTGGGTCATCCATCGTGCTGAGTATTCCGTCTATCTCGCTTTCGCTGATCTCCATTGTGCAAATAGCGTCGGTGGCTAGACGAGGGACCTCGCTGTGCTCGACAGTTTCCACCAAACTGTTGTAGTAGTCGTCCCATCTTAGACTAATGGTGTTGGTAGCGCCACCTATTTCCTCGCCGGCTGAAGTTCCTGGTGTCTCTATGAAGGGCGTTTCGTTATCAGCATCGATGTCATCATCATCGATGTCATCATCATCGAGGTAATCGTCTCGATCACCTGTAGTGTGATCGAATTCGTCCATGCCAATATCGTAACCAGCCAGCTTTAACGATGTATTAAAGAAAAAACCATACGGGTCTAATAGAGCTACGAAATATGTCTTCGAGTCAATACGGCCGCAAATCCATACCGCAGACTGCGGGAACCAATCGGGGCGAAAGGCGTGAGACAGAGCGTCGTTATTACGAACAACCCATCGACGATCGACCAGAACCAGCAGCTCTTGGCCCGCTTCCCCAACCTCGGAGTTAGCGACGTCATTGTGCCGGGGACTGTTCGCCTCGCTTTCACTATTTCGCTGACGTCGACAGACGTGGACCGTACCGTCGTTCATAACCTGGGTCGCGCCATCGTCAAGAAGAACATGATAAAGTTTTCTGGTAATGAGGTGATGTCGATCGACGACAGCGACGTCTACCATTGCTACCAATACCTGTGGAAGACGGCGCAAGATCGCGAAAATACGGTCTATCAAGGTATTAACACCAGCAAAGATAAGAACGTAACCAGACTTAGAATCGGGGCTGGTGACAAGGTAAATAACAACGCGAATGACAACGGAATCGCGGCCGCTTACGGCAACCGCTTCTACATCCCGCTCGACTTTGAGTTGCTGGAGAGTCACATGCCCTACTATCAGAGCGCTTTGGCTGACCGCCTCGAATACGAACTAACGTCCAACGACAACGGCCGAGTTCTCATAGCCACTGACATGACATCGACGTATACGATCGACAATGTGTCGCCTCAGTACGACATGGTCACGATGCCCGAACTCGCGCGATTGATCAGAACCCAGTACGCCGGGCGCGTTACCATACTTTACGACCGAGTTCTTCGCCACCGCAAGATGACGAAAGACAAAAGCGACACATTGTGGAATATTAATGTCAACGTACCCGCCCGCTCAATGAAAGGTATACTGATGCTGTTCGAGGTGGGTCGGTTCGCGCTCGGGGTTAGAAAAACTGACAAATTCTATAACACCAAAATCACAAAGGTAGAGGTGACGATCGATGGAGTCCCCTATCAGCTCTACAGCCAGGGCCTTCGCGCGCACCAGCAGTGGGACGAAGCCAGAAATCAGTTTGCTGCCGGCTCTAAGCGCTCCCCGGAGGTTGCCGCAGTTGCGAAAGACCTGCAGCTCTCGGATGTCTCCCTCGCGCAGTTCCTGACTACCAAATACGCGTTATGGCTAGACATGCGAGCCAGTGATGACGACCAAATACACGGTAGTGGACGCCAAGTTGAGAACGCTAGCGAGGGTGTGACGATCCAAATAACCAAAGAGGCCGATGGAGCTGGGCCATTGAACGTGTACTTATATATAATCACAGGCGCACAACTCAACATCGAAGATGGCCGATACGTCTCAGCAATCTACTGAAAATAACAAACCTCTGGGTTTTACATCAAATAAACTTTGTGATGCCCACTTTGCCATAATATGGGTTGCCCTCTTTCATTGCAAGGACCGAGACTGATTCGATGACTGTCTTCGAGAGAACGACGTTATCCCAAAGCGCGAGGTGCACCTGGAGGTTCGACAGATGCTTTCGGAAACTAAGCACGCCAAGCTTCTGCTAAAGACTGATCAACACACCGATTATGAAGTTATTTTTTAAAGATAAACATCAAATAACCCACAAGTTGCTGAATTACTCGCAACAAGTTGCTGATTACTCGCAACAAGTTGCTGATTACTCACAACAAGTTGCTGATTCTCGCAACAAATTGCTGATTACTCACAACAAGTTGCTGATTCTCGCAACAAGTTGCTGATTACTCACAACAAGTTGCTGATTACCGAATATTGCCCACAACAAGTTGCTGCTTAATGAATTATTACTGAATTGTTACTCTTTATTTAAAAACGTTACTCGTAATTACACGTAATTACTCGTCTCGTAATTACTCGTAATTACTCGTAATTACTCGTAATTGCTCGCAACAATTCAGTATTACTGACTGTCTAATTTCAAGTTGTTGAAACAGGTTGATGATTGTAATTTAATTGATTTCATAGAAATTATGTTTTTGAAACAGTTTGATGTTAAACTTATGAGACTAGTGAGAATAGCACACCCAACACTGTTGGAATAAACATAATGAACTGCGACGAACTTCTCGATCAGCTAATGGAAGAAACAGTCGTGTTGACTGTCCCCAACACCAATCGCGAATTGGGAGGTGCGGTTGGAGCTGGAACTGTAGGAACATCTGTCGATACGACTGTCGGCACGATTGCCGATACGGTATCTTTCCTGAAAGACAATGAAAACACGACGCGAAGCGAGCGGCTAGCTGCGCTGGTTGCTGGGGGACAATCGGTATTTCGGTAGGCGTCTCTCATTTTGTCAGGTGGACCAGATGTCAGATGCGGAGGTCGATAAAATGTATGCGCGATACGAATCTAGGTTAGGGGCGGAGATGACGAAAACTCTTGGATCGGCGGCTATTCATTTGTACGCTACCGCTGTTAGTATATTTCTCACCATACCAAACACCGCGGGGTTGATTGGCGATCTAGAGACTGACCCTTTTGTAGGACACACTCTTAGAACAGCCTGTTGCTCAATTTATCACAAGTTTGGAATGTACTTAGCTCCGCTGACAACCGCGTTGACCACGGCTAAGCACTGTCAATTTGGACATATATGCCCACGAACTATAAGCTCAGAAAATGATGACACAATACGCACCTGCGAGAGTGACGGAACAGCAATCCCCGATTGCAGCACTTCCAACTCCGCTCCAGCTCAGGAGCAGCATGTTGGAGGAACTATCGCCGAATGCACGACACAAAAACCCAAAAAGACAGGGAGCTGGGCGGGCAGCGGCTGCCACCCGAAACGCCTAAGATAAAATACTCGCCGAGCTTCGAGAGGCCAACAGTCGTTATTTGTTCCAGCTCCAACCGCACCAGCTCAGGAGCGGCAGTTGGGGGCAGCAATCGGAGATTGCACAACAGCAAAACATCTAAAGACAGCTGCGGTTCAATCTCCGCAGGAGATTGTAGCTCCTACCTGGATCATCCCGTGGGTTGTTGGTGGTGGTCTGGCAGTTGTGGGCACCGTGTGTGTGTGGAACTACCTTTCGAAACAACCAGCCGCGGTTCCGAAACCGATTGCGCCCCATTTAAACATTGATCGCGATCCCTTTTATATGCAATAATCACTATTTGTAATGGTTGAATACAATGGTAAAATGATAGTGAATGCGGTTTCTCAGGCCGTCGTGATATCGGGTCTCAGTATCGGGTTTGCTCGACTATCAAAGATGACCTTCGGAAGGGCCTGCTCCCAAATTGGACATGACTGCGAGAGACGTAGGTCTCGTGACCTTAGATGTAGCGGCCGCGGTTGGGACGCGAGATTATCTAGTTAAAGCTGGAATTATACCTGTTAATATATGTAAATAATGGCTTCGATCGCAATAATGATATGTGGTGCAATCGTGAGCGCTGCGGCGTTCGGCGGTAGCAACTATTTATTCTCGTTACTGGGAAACTCGGACGCGGACGCGGATGAGGAGCGCAAGCGTCATGATTTAGCTGTAGAACAACTTAAGATCGCAGACGAAGCATGGTCAAAAAAACGAACCGCCCGTCTGAACTCGATCAACGAAGATCTTCGCCGCGAGAATCACGCCGTGCAAACTTTTCGGAGCGTTTACGAAGCCATGCGTGAGTGGGCGCGGGTACATCCACAGAAAAGTCTCGCGCCGCTGGATCCCGAGCCCCAACTTTCAGATTTCTATGTACCGTCAGAGGCCCAAAAAGACAGCGAGATTGCGTTCGTCGTCGTGGGAATGGTTGCGACAGGTCTCGTCAGCTACTATATTGGAAAAGCAATAAGCAAAAGCAATAAGCAAAAGCAATAATTATTTTAAAAAACTTTTTTAAATAATATATATATATAGAACGATGTTAGTTGACGAGCTTTATTTTGCTCTGCTCGATGTAGGCTACACGGCCGTTAAACACCGTTTAGCTGGCGCAAAGGGTCTGATCAGTCTAGCCCAAGATTCTCTAGAGACGTGGCGCGAGGACGAAAAAGCGGCCACCCTTTTCGCAAAACGGATGTTAGATTCCTCCAGAACTTAACCGGCAGCTGCAGCGAAACTTTAAACAAAGGTTTAGTATCGACGACGCAGTTACCGGACGATCTGGCGAGGGCATGTTGGAGACTGTTCGACCTACTAGAATACCTCGCATACGATGGACACGCGCAAGCTTGGTACCAAACTATCGGTTTGCCTAGCGCACAAGCTAGCGAACACGTACTACAGCCCCCGCGGCTACTGGAAGGGGCTCGCGGCATTCAAGAACCTCGCGGCGGCGACCAAGGTTTTCCGAAAACGCAGCCAAGGAATGGCTCAAGAAGCAGACCATCTGGCAGATCTATTTGCCCGCGCCTCAAAATATTCCACGCGCGAAATTCGACGTACCGGTGCCGAACGAAATCCACCAAGCAGACCTCCTGTTTCTCCCTCACGATCGCGTCGGTCGCAAGACGTACAAGTACGCACTGACAATCGTTGACGTAGCGAGTCTTTTTTTGTTTACCTATCTATAGGCTCGGTGTGTACCCCGTCTTCCATCACTCTCCTCTTGTCGTAGTACGCCGACAACCCCAACTTCTCCTGATTGTACGTCTTCATCACACCGTTAACCATTCGGAATTCCCTGTTCTCCGCCATGTCCCTTCTTCCTTCGAGAGAGCTCTTGTACATCCAAGTCAGATCGTTAGATCTCCTTGGCCGAGTGCTTAGTTTGTTCGTCACCGCTCACGTAGTAACACTTGCTGCACAGCGCGATGGCTCTATCTCCATCGAATTCCAGCTTGAACAGTCCCGGGGTTATGTTGCTCCACGCGTCCCACGCCAACCACTCGGCCTTCTCCTTGTTGAACTTTGTCTTCATCTTCTTTCTCACCACCTTCGTCAGCTTCTTCTCCGACACCGCGAAGTACATGCTGTCCGTGTCCATCTGTATAAGTTCGAAATCTCCTCCGCGATCCACGTACTTGTCCAAGAAATCGTAGTAGAACTCCAGCATCCGGCGCTTGGCCAACTGGTAGACCGCTATGCCACACTGAAACGGTCTGTTGATCACCACTCGAGTCTTCTTGCTCGATATCTCGTACGCCTCCCCAATCTCCTCCATGTCTTCGAACCACGCCGACCTCAGTGCCCGGTCGACAGTCTTCTCATTCTTAGTATATGTGGTGTTCAGGTTTCTCTCTTATGCCTCTATCAGCTTGCCACAACATGCGTTGCCAACCAGTTTGAATATCTCCGCCAACACCGCCTTGCTCTTGTCTGGCCTTCCTCACGAAACGGTCTATATGCGACTGCCTTTCGGGTCGTCCCACGTCCATATCTTCTCCTCTCCGCACGGCATGTCCTTCGACAGGGTAGACAGGTACAGCGCATTGGCGTCGTAACCCAGCACCGCCTTGCACATCTTCTCCCAACTCCCTACCTGGACCATGATCGTCGACCTGCCAGCCTCTGCGTATCTGGAGAACACTATGGACGGACCGCCAACCAACCCCACCTTCATCATCGCGTAAGTCTTATCCTTCGGCGACCACAGCTCGGGCGTGTCCACCTTCCCATCGATCGACCCGCGGAGCAGGTAATGAAGGGAAACACCGGGCAGAGACACAGCGTCCTTGAGTATGTCCACACCTCTCCCCCTGTAGAACTCCGTCATTTTAATCAGTGCCTCCAGGAACGGTCCGACGTCCAAGTCGTTGTAGTGTCGCAACCATTCCTGGAATGTCTTCATCCCCTTTTCTCGGAAAACCTTCTTGCACTCTTTCCACTCGGACATCGACAGTAGGTACGCACCCTTCAACTTAGAGTACCACTCGCGATAGTCGGGCAGCCCCGGATGGTCGAGTTTTTCTGGGGAATCGAACCACTCGTACGGGTTGTGGGACTTTACCGTTTTACAGTCGTACGCCTTAACCCACCGGTCGTACGTGGTACCGGGTCCCAGATATTGGATGATGTCGAGAAATCTAAACTCCGGGGTAAACAGAAACATCGTCGTGCTGGCTCTCTTTCCGACCATCACCTTATTCACGGTGGCCGCCAACTTCTCGACAAGGTACTGCTTGATGAGATTCAGGTCGTACCTGCTGCAGTTGAACCCCACCACCGGGAGTTGGTCGATCGACGAGACGATCTTCTCTTGCTGAGGTTTCGACAGCATCTCTATGTCGGTCGGCATATACTTCTTCCTAACCCCTCCCTGATGTCATTACCTCTCCTCTGCAGCTCGGTCACGAACTTCTCGACCAGCGTGTCGGGATCTCGTTCGCAGATGTGGGTGATCCCCTCGTGCATCGTATCCCCCAACGACACCGATATAGGAACGTGCTCGACCTCGAAGGTCAGGTCTTTGGTAGGTCGCGTGGTTTTCGATTTGTGAGATACGCCTCGAAGTCGTACATTATCTGGTGAGGGTACAGAGTCGTCTCGTCCTCGCGCGGCGATGGTGGATAGTGGGGATTCCCCTCATTCAACCACTCGCACTCCCACATCACCACCAGCTCGTAACCCGCCTTCCTTATCTTAGCGTATTGGATGTTCGTCCTCCTGTACAGCTCTACCGCGTTACCTCTCCTGCAATGCTTCGGACACCCGTGCCAGTACCATCCGTGAAACTGAAACACGGTCTTGGTCTCGTGACAGTAGCCGTCGACCGGATCGCGGCCACCCACCTCTCGCCGCCCTCACCGCATCTCGCGTGATGTATGTGCTTTCCCACCCTCTCCTCTTCTCTGCTCAACCATTGAATCGACATCGCGCTCGCTGACACCCTTGGGATAGAACGCCTTCTCGTATGCCGACTGCGGTCTCTCTACCCTCTTACCTGGACATATCACCACGGTCTTCCCACCCATGCAGGTGGTCGCGTGCCTGTGCATGTTACACGACTTTGTGAACCGTTGTTGACATCCGGTGCACCCGTACTCGTTCGTCATCTTGCGGAGGATCGTTCTGAGGAACGAGTGACCTCCAAACATTCCTATCGTCATGATCTTCTCCCCACCGCATCGTAGTTTGCCGGAGACTTCATGAGGACCACACTCCGTTGTCGGTGGGCTCGTATACGCGAATGCCCAGCTTGAAGTGCTCTTCGACCTTTTTAATATCGTCCAGGGGATTCCCTTGCTATCCGGTCCGTTATCGTGACCGAGGTATTCGCGAGCCATAGCTCGTGCCTCCTCACAAAAGTGGTCGAATCTCCCTTTACGGTGGATGGCTATGCACCTAAACAGACACAAGTAGTCGTCGTACGTGTCGACGGAATACATTCCCTTCTTCTGTCTTAACCAATCGGGGAGTTTTCCCGCTCCCATGAGGAGTTATTGAGCGTCGATGATCATCTTCACCTCGACCGATTTCCAACTAACGAAGGTCCATTTTGTGTTTGCTCCATTCGACGTTTCTCTCTATCGGTTATCCAACGCTCAGCTTTGGCGATCTCGTTTATCCACGGACTGCCCTTTTGAGTACGGGTTGTGGGACTTTACCGTTTTACAGTCGTACGCCTTAACACACCGGTCGTACGTGGTACCGGGTCCCAGATACTGGATGATGTCGAGAAATCTAAACTCCGGGGTAAACAGAAACATCGTCGTGCTGGCTCTCTTTCCGACCATCACCTTATTCACGGTGGCCGCCAACTTCTCGACAAGGTACTGCTTGATGGGATTCAGGTCGTACCTGCTGCAGTTGAACCCCACCACCGGGACTTGGTCGATCGACGAGACGATCTTCTCTTGCTGAGGTTTCGACAGCATCTCTATGTCGGTCGGCATATACTTCTTCCTAACCCCTCCCTGATGTCATTACCTCTTCTCTGCAGCTCGGTAACGAACTTCTCGACCAGCGTGTCGGGATCTCGTTCGCAGATGTGGGTGATCCCCTCGTGCATCGTATCCCCCAACGACACCGATATAGGAACGTGCTCGACCTCGAAGGTCAGGTCTTTGGTAGGTCGCGTGGTTTTCGATTTGTGAGATACGCCTCGAAGTCGTACATTATCTGGTGAGGGTACAGAGTCGTCTCGTCCTCGCGCGGTGATGGTGGATAGTGGGGATTCCCCTCA
>CM055274.1:50265848-50371127 GCA_029237695.1 Conchocele bisecta
CCATCAAAAACATGATTTGACAGCACTTTAGATCATTTCCATTGGAATGTTCCTGTGTTCGATATAATTTATGAATAATAAATGTATAATGAAAATGAAATATGTATTTTACGTATACTTGATCAAGAATGAGAATGTTACATTATTGTACATTTACTAATAGAAATAACTGCAGGGGCGGTGGAAGCGGGCCTAGACCCCGCCCCCAATAATTTTGTTGGGGGGGGGGCCTAGCCCCCCAATAATTCTGTAAATTTTGGATTTTTTATTCCTATATATTTGTGTAATAATCATCAACTGGGAACTTTGCTGAGAACTTTGCTGAGAATGCAGGAAATAGGCGTTTCACACCACTTGGATTTCAAAATGTACGGGGGGGGGGGGGGGGGGGGGGGGGGGGGGGGGGGGGGGGGGGGGGGGTGGGGGGGGGGGGGGGGGGGGGGGGGGGGGGGGGGGGGGGGGGGGTGGTGGTGGGGGCATGCTTGTTGTATATAATATACTGTTACTTATCTATATTTAAGTCAATAAGCCCCATTTTTCCAGTCTCATGCAGCTACATAGTAGTTTAAATATAAATTATAAATATCAAATTATTATTACTTTTGCGAATGTTTTAGCGTATTGCAATCTTCTATTTAATAACTATCTGCTAATTATGTTGATAACTTGACTAATTTATTACAAATGTTATAACCACTGGCCATAAGTATAGCCAACTTCACCAGAGTGAAATAATTATCTCACAACCGATAGATGATAAGTAGCATTTTCATTATTTCATTACGAAATTATTAGTTGTAATATGTATGTTTGCAAATTAAGATTAATATTATATATATGTAGATGTGTTTGTGATATATTCCGGCCATTATTATTTCAATATAAGATCGGACAATTGTTTATATGCTAACACAATGAATTGGATTATCTAGTTCACCATGTATCCTAATTGCTTGTGAACTAACCAAGTAGTCTGTTATAATTATGTAACATTATATTAAAATAAAATAAAATTTCATAAGGTCCCTTTTCCCATCAATTGTCCAGTGTCAGATCACAAGAAAATGTACCTGATGCAATTTTCAAATATAAACCAGCATAGCTCATTTGGAACTAGGCTGGTTTAATACATATACACATGTACACCAGTACATTCAGGTACGCTGTTTATACCAATTATAGGAAATATATTATGAAATGTTTGGTGCTCTGTATTTGAAAACACCTCATTTTAACAATATTTGAATGTGATAGCACAAGTATTGTGTGTAACTGATGGCAGCTTCATTGTTTACCCCCTTGGGTAGGTATTGAATCTGCCTTCAAATCCACCTATCATGCATTTATGATTCACTGTAAATGGACACTATATAATGTTTATTATTACTTATGATGGCTTAAAATAGGCCCTGCTGGTGTATGTGATGGTGGCCTCAGTGCATAGATAACATTGTGCTTCTGAAATAATGCTGTGCACTAAAGTTGGTATAGTACATACATCTGTAGCCGATTTCACCAACATTGCAAAGTATACTTATCTAGCAAAGTATACTTTGAGGGAGAAATTTTCAATTTTAGGATAAATTTAATAATTGTTATTATACTGAATTTATTACATTATCACAGCCATTATGGCTGTGATAATGTAATAAATTCAGTATAATAATTCTGCATTCTTTTAATCATCAAATATATGCAGTCGTTAGTTCTATATGACATAATGCATTTCGGGAAAAAATAAATGATTACTCCCTCAAAGTATACTTTGATAGAAAAGTATACTTTGCAATGTTGGTGAAATCGGCTACTGATGTCTCTGACGGCAACTCCAGTTCTTGCCTTTATCATGTTTATGGGTTGAGTACTGTACTTGCCCTCGGATACACCCATCATTCATTGATCACAGGCCGGTGTCCACATAGACTGAAGATGGACTAAGCCCATTTCTTACATTTTGATATACACATGTATGGCTTTGCCATTGCTACATCTTAAAAATATGAGGAAGATTGTAGTGACAGAATAGATATATATATATTATTTTAGTTCATTCCCTCGTATGTGATTGAAACACTTTGCTTTGCCTAAAATATTTGATAATTGGTAAAGTATTAACAATGTTTAACAAAGCTTAGATGTTGTGCGTTCAAATTAATGATATTATGCCTATATACTATGACAAATGAGTGTATGTATGGTCCCTACTATAAATAAACTATTATAATATATTACAAGGACAAACGCTCGACCAATCATCAGCTGTGGTGAATCATCTGTACACATATGTAAAAACCAGCACTGACCTGGAACAATACATTTGCTAAATATGGTAGTGTCTACTACATTTTACTATTATAGTGGACTAGTGAACCAAACAGCAGCAATAACACACACCACGTGTCGGCTCTGGGTCATTGAATGTCAAACCACACTGACCTCGATTTTGTCGAAATAGACATACTTCGTATTTATTTTGAGTGTGAAATTTTGGCTTTCCAATTTCTTTCTTTGCATAGCTCACACTGTGTGTCATGCACTAACTATAAATCTTATTTGATAAATAAATGTTACTTATTATGCATCTCTAAACTGTAAGCTGTATTTTTTTTTTTTTTGCTTATATTTAACGGCGGCACTGGCTCTAGGACCTTGCATGCCGTCTCCCAAGAATGGGAGAAAGAACGGAGGTAGAGATTTTTTGAGAGAAGCCGGTGATTCGTATTTACAGAGCAACTACGAATTATCGGTACCCATTCACAGCTGGGTGAACTGGAGCAGTGTGGATAAAGTGTCTTGCTCAAGGACACAACGCAGCGCCTCCGGTGAGGCTCGAACCCACGACATTTAGATCAGCAGTCTGACGCTCTAACCACCAGGCCACTGCGCTCCAGCTGTATTTGGTAGACACATGCTATTTATAGTAAATAGATATCTACATGCTGGTTCACTTGCCACTTTTTCACCTACATGTATGTGACAAAAGGTTTCTCGGGGCGGGTATGGTGTACCACGAGGACATGGGGGCCGTGATTATTCTAC
Source organism: Conchocele bisecta (assembly GCA_029237695.1). Classification (NCBI taxonomy): domain Eukaryota; kingdom Metazoa; phylum Mollusca; class Bivalvia; order Lucinida; family Thyasiridae; genus Conchocele; species Conchocele bisecta. The sequence continues at coordinate 50,268,888 of CM055274.1, forward strand.
CATGAATTATAGTGAATGGAGCTGATGCTTGGAATTTGTTCATTTAAAAAAAATAATAAAAAATTCACGATCACATGCACAACAGGTGTTTTGGGTCAGATTATTATTATTATAATAATAGTAATAACCCGCATTCACATATATGCCAGGTTGAGTAAATTGATCATTGTTTGAAAATTTCTCATTGATTATCAATTATTAATGTTAATACATTATATACTCAACAAAACTAGAAACGTCCCTGTTTTATAGTGCGGTGTAGCTCTGTCTATGTATTTTGTTACCATACGATCAGTGTTTACATGTACATAGCTATTGATTTTACTTTTTGCACGTGCACGCTATACTTGTCATCGATAAGGTGATTCAGTTCATGTCGTACCATTCATGCGATAGGGGCTATTCGGAAAATTAAAAAACTTTTTTCACTGTTTTCGATATGCCACGGCTTTCCGAAAACGAGCGAAATCAGGCAATTGGGATGCTTGCGGGTGGGATGGCCGCCAGGGCGGTCGCGCCTCGGTTGGGTTGCTGTCGGAAGACGATTGATCGTCTTGCAGCCCGGTACCAGCAGACTGGGGCTGTTCACGACCGGCAGCGACCTGGTAGGCCTCGTGTAACGACGGCTAAAGCCGATCGTTACATTACGTTGACGCACTTACGTCAACGTCGATTGGCAGCCACAGTCACTGCTAGGCGATACGGTGTCTCAGGGCAGACCATTCGCAACCGGTTACGTCGTAACGCCCAACCAATACGGGCACGCCGCCCGTACACTGGTCAGATAATGACCCAACTTCACCGTGCTGCCAGACTGTTATGGGCGCGACGTCATCTGAACTGGAGAAGGGCTGACTGGAACCGAGTTTTGTTCACCGATGAATCTCGGTTCACAGTTAGTCATGCTGACGGAAGATTACGGGTATACAGGCGTAAAAATGAAAGATTCACCAATTGTTGCATTGTTGAGAAGAACAGGTTTGGGGGAGTGAGCGTAATGGTCAGGGGTGGGATCATGGGAAACCGGAAGACAGATTTGGTTGTTGTACAGGGCAACATCAATGCACAACGTTATGTTGCAGATGTGCTAAATGCACATGCCTTACCATTTATCCGTCAGCATGGTCCTGGTGTGACATTGATGCACGACAATGCCCGCCCTCACCGTAGCCAGGGTCACCACTCAATACTTACAGCAAAACAACGTCGACGTCATGCCATGGCCCGCGGTCTCCCCGGATTCTCAATCCCATTGAGCACATATGGGATGAGCTGGGCCGCAAAGCACGAGCTAACCATCAGATTGACAATGTTCGCGATCTTACACGGGCGTTACAACGGGAATGGAGGAATTTGCCCAACGCACTGGTATTGCGTTACGTCACGTCGATGCGGCGTAGGATCATTGCATGCATTCATGCAAATGGTGGCCACACTCGGTACTAACGAGATTTACTGAATTTGCCACATTACTTATTGAAATTCCATCTCTAAACATTAAGTAACACATTTCTGAGTTTTTGTGATTTTTGATTTTGACCCCTACCGCCCTTGGCCGGTTATCTCTCGAATATTTAACAAGATATCCAAATGCAATTTATTGGCTTTGATACAGAAATGAATGAACTTGTTTTTCCATTTTGATTTTTAAAAGTAACCCTTTTGGTTTTTGATGAATCATTCCTTAAACATGGAGGGACGTTTCTAGTTTTGCTCAGTATAGTAACCTGTGGACCCCGTCTCGTCGTGGCGTATCGCCTTCCTACATGAGCTTTTTATCCCGTCAACACAATGTGTATGTGCCGTGAAACACGGTGCCGTGAAACATTTTTGATATCCAGTCAATACTATTTTTGCAGCCATTTGTAGGTGTTGACAGGATAAATAGAATAGTAGGTTAGTGCCGTGAATGGGAAAAAAATATCTGGCGCGGCACGGAAACGGGATGTGCTCGGCAGAGCCTCGCCCATCCCGTTTCCTGAGCCTTGCCAGATATGTTTTCCCATTCACGGCACTAACCTACTATTGTCTATATAGACGTCACCATGCTTAGTACTTATCATACATGTCTTGTTTGTTTCTTATTCCACCTGCATGTGGACTGAAATTCTTTGCGAAAAATAAACGATTTGTTCTTGTTCTTGTTCAAGAATATTTTCATAAGGTCCCTTTTTATTTTTCCGTGAATTGTCTGGTGTCAGATCACGAGAAAAAGCACGTTATAAAATTTTCAAATTGAAACCAGCATATCCCATTTTGATAAGGTCCCTGTTCCCATTAATTGTCCGTTGTCAGACCACGAGAAAAGGCACCTTATAAAATTAGTTCATTTCAGATCATAAGAAAATGCACCTTATGAAATTTTCAAACTGCAACCAGCATAGCTCATTTTGAACTAGGCTGGTTTTAAGAATTTTTCATCAGTTCCCTTTTCTCATGAATTGTCCGGTGTCAGATCACAAGAAAAGGCACCTTATGAAATTTTCAAATTGAAACAGCATAGGTCCTTTTGAGCGAGGCTGGTTTTAATATATATTTTTCATGAGGTCACTTTTCTGGTGTCAGATCACGAGAAAAGGTACCTTATGAAATCTTCAAATTGAAACCAGCATATCCCATTTTGAGCTAGGCTGGTTTTAATTTCTTATATTGTTTTCTTATATAAGGTCCCTTTTCTCATGAATTGTCCAGTGTCAGATCAAGAGAAAAGGCACATTATGAAATTTTCAAATTGAAATCAGCATAGCTCATTTTGAGCTAGGCTGGTTTTAAGAAGTTTTTCAATCGTAAGGTCCCTTTTCTCATAAATAGTCTGGTGTCAGATCACGAGAAAAGTCACCTTATGAAATTTTCAAATTGCAACCAGCATAGCCAATTTCGAGCTAGGCTGGTTTTAATTTCATTTTCATATGGTCTCTTTTCCCATGAATTGCCCGGTGTCAGAGAAAAGTCACCTTATGAAATTTTCATTTTGAGCTAGTCTGGTTTTAATAATTTTTCAGTTCCCTTTTCTCATGAATTGTCCGGTGTCGATTCACGAGAAAGGGCACCTTGTGAAATTTTAAAATTGAAACCAGCATAGCTAATTCTGAGCTAGGCTGGTTTTATTTTTTTTCATGAGGTCCCTTTTCCCGTGAATTTTCTGGTGTCAGATCACGTGAAAAGGCACCTTATTAAATTTTCAAACTGCAACCAGCATAGCTCATTTTGAGCTAGGCTGGTTTTAAGAATGTTTTCATTCATAAGGTCCCTTTTCTCATGGATTGGCTGGTGTCAGATCATGAGAAAAGGCACCTTATGACATTTTCAAATTGCAACCAGCATAGCCCATTTTGAGCTAGGCTGGTTTTAATGGTCATATCACGAAAAAAGGTCCATTTTCTCATGAATAGTCTGGTGTCAGATCACGAGAAAAGACATCTTATGCAATTTTCAAATTGCAACCAGCATAGACCATTTTGAGCTAGGCTTGTTTTAATTTTCATATCACGAAAAAAGGTCAATTTTCTCACGAATAGTCTGGTGTCAGATCACGAGAAAAGACATCTTATGAACTTTTCAAATTGCAACCAGCATATCCCATTTTCAGTTAGGCTGATTTTAATATCTTTTTCATAAGGTCCCTTTTCCCATGAAATGTCCGGAGTCAGATTACGATAAAAGGCACCTTATGTAATTTTCAAACTGCAACCAGCACAGCTCATTTTATGCTAGGCTGGTTTTAAGCATTTTTCAAGCAAGTTCCCTTTTCTCATGAATTTTCTTGTGTCAGATCACGCGAAAAGGCACTTGATGTAATTTTCAAATTGCAACCAGCATAGCTAATTTTGATCTAAGCTGGTTTTAAGATTTTTTTATAATGTCCCTTTTCCCATTGAATAGTCTGGTGTCGGATCACAAGAAAAGGCACCTTCTGAAACTTTCAAACTGCAACCAGCATAGCTCATTTTCAGCTAGGCTGGTTTTAAGACTGTTTCATCAGTTCCCTTTTCACATGAATAATCTGGTGTCAGATCACGAGAAATTTTTAACTAGGCTGGTTTTAATATCTTTTTAATAAGGTCACTTTTCCCGTGAATTATCTGGTGTCAGTTCACGAGAAAAGGCAACTTATGAAATTTTCAAATTGAAACAGCATAGGTCATTTTGAGCGAGGCTGGTTTTAATATATATTTTTCATGAGGTCCCTTTTCTCGTAAATTGTCCGGTGTCAGATCACGAGAAAATGAACCTTATGACATTTTCAAACTGCAACCAGCATAGCTCATTTTGAGCTAGGCTGGTTTTAAGAATTTTTCATTTATAAGGTCCCTTTTCTCATGGATTGGCTGGTGTCAGAACATGAGAAAATGCACCTTATGAAATTTTCCAATTGCAACCAGCACAGCCCATTTTCAGTTAGGCTGATTTTAATATATTTTTCAAAAGGTCCCTTTTCCCATGAATTGTCCGCTGTCAGATCATGAGAAAGGGCACCTTATGAAATTTTCAAACAGCAACCAGCATAGCTTATTTTCAGCTAGGCTGGTTTTAAGAATTGTTTCATTCATAAGGTCCATTTTCTCATGGATTGGCTGGTGTCAGATCATGAGAAAATGCACCTTAAGAAATTTTCAAATTGCAACCAGCATAGCCCATTTTCAGTTCGGCTGATTTTGATGCATCTTACAAACATTTTGAATGGCAACCAGCATAGCTCATTTTGAGCCAGGCTCGGCTGGTTTTAATAAGTTTTTCATTCATAAGGTCAGATCATGAGAAAAGGCACCTTAAGAAATTTTCAAATTGAAATCAGTAGAGCTCATTTTGAACTAGGCTGGTTTTAATATATTTTTATAAGGTCCCTTTTCCCATGAATTGTCTGATGTCAGATCACGAGAAAATGCACCATATCAAAATTTCAAATTGCAACCAGCATAGCTCATTTTGAGCTAAGCTGGTTTTAATAATTTTTCATAACTTCTCTTTTCTCATGAATTGTCCGGTGTCAGATCATGAGAAAAGGCACCTTACGAAATTTTCAAATTGAAACCAGCATAGCTCATTTTGAGCTAGGCTGGTTTTAATGATTTTTTCATGAGGTCCCTTTTCCTGTGAATTAGCTTGTGTCAGTTCACGAGAAAAGGCACCTTATGCAATTTTCAAATTGAAACCAGCATAGCCAATTTGAGCTAGGCTGGTTTTAATATCTTTTTCATAAGGTCCCTTTGCCCAAGAATTGTCTGGTGTCAGATCATGAGAAAAGGCACATTATGAAACTTTCAAACTGCAACCAGCATAGCTCATTTTCAGCTAGGCTGGTTTTAAGATTTTTTTCATAAGGTCCCTTTTCTCATGAATAGCCTGGTGTCAGATCACGAGAAAAGACATCTTATGAAATTTTCAAATTGCAACCAGCATAGCCCATTTTCAGTTATATATTTTAATATATTTTTCGTAAGGTCCCTTTTCACATGAATTGTCCGGTGTCAGATCATGAGAAAAGGCACCTTATACAATTTTCAAATTGCAACCAGCATAACTCATTTTGAGCTAAGCTGGTTTTAAGAATTGTTCATAAGTTCCCTTTTCTCATGAATTGTCCGATGTCAGATCATGAGAAAAAGCACCTTATGAAATTTTCGAAGCTGATTTTGAGCTAGGGTGGTTTTAATATATTTTTCATAAGCTCCCGTTTCCCATGAATTGTCCGGTGTCAGATCACGAGAAAAGGTACATTATGAAACTTTCAAACTTCAACCAGCATATATTATTTTGAGATAGCCTGGTTTTAAGAATGTTTTCATTCATAAGGACCCTATTCTCATGGATTGGCTGGTGTCAGATCATGAGAAAAGGCACCTTATGAAATTTTCAAATTGCAACCAGCATAGCCCATTTTGAGCTAGACTGGTTTTAATTTCTTTTTCATAAGGTCCCTTTTCCCATGAATTGTCCGGTGTCAGATCACGAGAAAAGGCACCTGATAAGCTTTTCAAATTGCAACCAGCATAGCTCATTTTGAGCTAAGCTGGTTTTAAGAATTTTTCATCATTTCCTTTTTCTCATGAATTGTCTGGTGTCAGATCATGAGAAAAGGCACCTTATGTAATTTTCAAACTGCAACCAGCGTAGCTCATTTTGAGCTAGGCTGGGTTTAAGAAGTTTTTCATTCATAAGGTCCCTTTTCTCATGGATTTGCTAGCCAGGTGACACATCACGAGTAAAGGCACATTATGAACTTTTAAAACTGCAACCAGCATAGCTGATTTTGAGCTAGGCTGGTTTTCATATTTTGTTCATGAGGTCACTTTTCCCGTGCATTGTCTACTGCCAATTCATGAAAAAAGGCACCTTATAAAAGCTCAATTTTAGCTAGGCTGGTTTTAAGAATTATTTTCATTTATAAGGTCCCTTTTCTCAGGAATTGTCTTGTCAGGTCACGTGAAAAGGCACATTATGAAATTTTCAAATTGTAACCAGCATAGCCCATTTTGGGCTAGGCTGGTTTTAATTTTATTTTCATGAGGTCCCTTTTCCCATGAATTGTCCAGTTCAGGTCACAAGAAAAGTTATCTTAAGAAATTTTCAAATTGACACCAGCATAGCTCATTTTGAGCTAGGTTGGTTTTAAGAATTTGTTCATAACGTCCCTTTTCTCACAAATTGTTCGGTGGCAGATCACAAGGAAAGGCACCGTATGAAATTTTCAAATTGCAATCAGCATAGCCCCTTTTGAGCTAGGCTGGTTTTAATATCTTTTTCATAATGTCCCTTTTCCCATGAATTGTCCAGTGTCACAACAGAAGAAAATGCACACTATGCAATTTTCAAACTTAACACAGCATAGCTCATTTTCAGCTAGACTGGTTTTAAGATTTATTTCATAAGGTCCCTTTTCCCGTGAAATTTCCGGTGTCAGATCACGAGAAGGCATCTTATGACATTTTCAAATTGCCATCAGCATAGCTCATTTTGAGTTTGGCTGGTTTTAATTTTTTTTCATACGGTCCCTTTTCTCATGAATTGTTTGGTGGCAGATCACAAGAAAAGGCAACCTATAATATTTTCAAATTGCAACCATCATAGCTCATTTTGAGATGGGCTGGTTTCACAAATTTTTTGATTCATAAGATCCCTTTTCTCAGCTAGGCTGGTTTTAAGAATTCACAAGGCTGGTTTTAAGAATTCACAAGGTCCTTTTTCCCATGAATTGTCTGCTGTCAGATCATGAGAAAAGGCACCTTTTACAATGTTCAAATTGAAACCAGCATACCGGTAGCTCATTTTGAGCTAGGTTTGTTTTAAGAATTTGTTCATAAGGTCTCTTTTCCTGCGAGTTATCTGGTATCAGATCACAAGAAAATGCACCTTATGTAATTTTCCAATCTAAACGAGTATAGCCGACTTCAAAATTTAAGTTAGTGAATGCACTATCAAACCCGAACATTCTGAGCATTTTCTCAAAACAGCCTGATTGGTTGAGCCCGAGTAGATCTCAAGACTTGACAAATCAAATGGTCCGATTTTGAGCATAATATTTAAGTACATATACATGCTCTGGTGTCGTGCGGTGGGTAGAAAGGAAGAAGTCAACAAGAATGACAAATGTAGTACATGTACTAATCATTCTGAATCCAGAATTGAAAACTTGATCAGCATATACACCAATCACCTACCAAAAATCTGAGTTTGATTGGCTGAGTCATTGGAGTATATGTTCAAAAATGTTATAGTCACAGGCATATATGTATACTACAAAATGAGGTTTATGTTGTAAAGAAATGCAGAATAACGGTACTAAAAAGTGTGATTTGTGTTCAGATTGATATATATTATAAATGGGGATTCTGCGATATGAATTATTTTTGCTTTATATTAGCAAATAAGCAATTTTAAAGAATTTTTAAACAGCTAAAGCTATGCTGCGACTTAAGAATTGTTTAGTATTGCTTTATTTGTTAACACAATGTTTATCACTTTAGATTTCACAATGTTTATCACTTTAGATTTCACAATGTTTATCACTTTAGATTTCACAATGTTTATCATTTTAGATTTCACAATGTTTATCATTTTAGATTTCACAATGTTTATCACTTTAGATTTCACAATGTTTATCACTTTAGATTTCACAATGTTTATCACTTTAGATTTCTTTATCATTTTAGATTTCACAATGTTTATCATTTTAGATTTCACAATGTTTATCACTTTAGATTTCACAATGTTTATCACTTTAGATTTCACAATGTTTATCACTTTAGATTTCACAACACTTTAGATTTCACAATGTTTATCATTTTAGATTTCACAATGTTTATCATTTTAGATGATTTCAAAATGTTTATCACTTTAGACGATTTCACAATGTTTATCACTTTAGATTGCACAATGTTTATCACCTTAGATTTCACAATGTTTATCACTTTAGATTTCACAACACTTTAGATTTCACAATGTTTATCATTTTAGATTTCACAATGTTTATTATTTTAGATTTCACAATGTTTATCATTTTAGAATGTTTATCATTTTAGATTTCACAATGTTTATCACTTTAGATGATTTCACAATGTTTATCATTTTAGATGATTTCACAATGTTTATCACTTTAGATGATTTCACAATGTTTATCACTTTAGACGATTTCACAATGTTTATCACTTTAGATGATTTCACAATGTTTATCACTTTAGATGATTTCACAATGTTTATCACTTTAGATGATTTCACAATGTTTATCATTTTAGATGATTTCACAATGTTTATCACTTTAGATGATTTCACAATGTTTATCATTTTAGATGATTTCACAATGTTTATCATTTTAGATTTCATAATGTTTATCATTTTAGATTTCACAATGTTTATCATTTTAACAATGTTTATCATTTTAGATTTCACAATGTTTATCATTTTAGATTTCACAATGTTTATCATTTTAGATTTCGTGAAACATTTTGACATAATTCTTTGTTTGTTTATTGGTGTATAATTCCAGCACAAAAATATTTACACAATTCCCTAACATTTGATTGGTCCGTTGCAAGTCTCCGTCCAAAATTTATATCCCAGTAAACTCCATGCCGAATAATTCTTAAGAAAACGGAAACTAAACTCATTTTCTTGATGAATTTATTTCAAATGCTGGAATTATAAGGAATGAATGGCCTTTTTGTGGAATTTATCGGGGATATAAATTTGGAAAAGTCGCGGGAATACTGGACGAGACCTTAAACAATTACAATTTTCGAAAAAAAAATATTATTTTTTTTTTTTTTCGAAAATTGTAATTTTTTATCGCTTCGTACAGTATTCCGGCGACTTTTCCAAGTTTATACCCCGATAAATTCCACAAAAAGGCCATTCATTCCTATATTAACCTGCTGCATTGGGGGGAAACTCCCAAAATCAGAACGGAATATTTACATCGAGAACAAATATATTCAGCCCTGAAATTAGAATAACCGGACCTGGTGCCAGGTCCATACCACACCAAAGTCACATGGCCCCTTCCTCGAAAATACGATAGCGAATAATCGTAATACTCACATAAGGTGTATAACCAGATTCAACTGTCACAAACAACATGCCAAAGAAGTATGTGAGGGCCAAACCAGGTCTCCAGTCGGGATTCCGGTAAGGATGAACTCCAATTGTTAAATTACCCATCACATGCTCCTACCTGCCACCCACTGACGTAAATGTACACGGACGGAAGTACGTATGGACGGACGGACGGACGGACGGACGGACTTATGGAACCTCAAGAGTAATGCAATATGCCCCCCTTGCTATCGCATAAGGAGGTCATAAAAATAGTGTACATTTTGATTTGTGTCACCAAACATCGAACGAAAAATGCTACAGGAAAATTAGAGAGCTGGCGACATTTACGACACTTTGCACGTTTCACTATCCCAGTCAATATCACCAAACTTGGAAAATCAACAGCAAATTCCCTTAGAACTTACAGGGCGGCATCTTTGGCATTGAAATGGACAGAGATTGTTTGATCTCGTGTTACTTAGTTTTACAGTGAAAACAAGGAGAAACGCCTTAAAGCAACGTGACGTAAAACCAACAAATTCCACGAATTCTAATGTCAAGAACACCCCAGAAGTTGTTCTTTTTGAAGTTACTCATGATCTTCCACGTTTGGTAACCAATTTTAGCCCATGTTATGCTGAGGATATGCCATTTTGATTGGGGAAAATCATAAATATTTTCTTTAAATGTGCTTAGAAGTATATGTCGCGACGGTTCAAATGAGTGGTCACAACATATACTTTCATTGAGAAAAAATAAAAATAAAATATTTTTAAAAAATTATACCAGTAAAGGTACGGAAGCCCGTTAGTGCCACATAGAGTAACTTTTTTTTTTGTTTTTCGTCTTATTTTTTTTCTTTTTTCGTAGAGTAATTTTTTTTATCTCGTAATTCGTTTTTCGTAGAGTAACTTTTTTTTACAAATTGAGACGGTAGTTCTGCAAGGGGATAACTGTCTGGTCGTTTCGCTCTAATCCGGTTCGCACTGAGTCGTTTCGCACTGGGTCGTTTCGCTATCATTATTGTCATGGGCATGCATACAGTTTCAAATCAATCCGAGTAAGATGGATATTAATTTCTAATCAACGAACAATGCAATAATGTTCTAGCATGTTTACATTTGATAATTTGTCATTTCCATAAATCCAATATGGCCGCCAAAAATCACTAATATTGTAATAATCGTTCAACTTAAACACTAGTTTTCAATTAAACCGCAAGTATATACCTAATTGACCGACTATAATAGCTTAGCCCTACATGTATCTTGATGTGCTATATTGACATTTTCTGGAATGTGTGCAAATACCACTTCATTAACATGATGTGAATCCTGCATTAAAAATATCTGGCTATATTGGAGCAGCAGATTGCCATCTAGAAGTAATAAGTCATCCAGATAAAAAAGTTTCTCTACGAAAAACAAATATGTTATCTCGTAATTAAGAGATAAAAAAAAAGTTACTCTTCGAAAAACAAATATGTTAATTACGAGATAAAAAAAAAGTTACTCTACGAAAAAGTTACTCTATGTGGCACTAACGGGCTTCCATATAAAGGTGTATTCTGCATGTAATGGGTAAAGACTGGTCTGTTTGGTAGAATACAATAAGGCTACTGCAGTGTTTTGTTTGTTTATTATTGTTTAACGGCCTATCAACAGCTAAGGTCATGCATGTAAGGCCGGGCAAACGGGTTCAATCGCATTTTAACCTGCTGCATTAGGCGGGAAAATCCCAAAATCAGAACAGAATATTTACATCGAGAACAAATATATTCAGCCCTGAAATTAGAATAACCTGACCTGGTGCCAGGTCCATACCACACCAGTCACTTGGCCCCTTCCTCTAAAATCGGATTACGAATATCGTAATACTCACGTAAGGGATATAACCAGATTCAAGTGTCGCATACAACATGCCAAAGACGTATGTGAGGGCCAAACAAACCAAGTCTCCAGTCGGGATTCCGGTAAGGATGAACCCCGATCGTTAAATTACCCATCGCGTGCTCCCACCTGCCACCCATGGCTACTGCAGTGACCTAATGGCAAAAGTAGACCCTGATCGGACAGACACTGAACATGTTAATCTGGGATTATGCTGGTAGCAAATGTAAGATACCGTTTGTCAGCCGTGGGGCCAATATGGCCTCCAACCGCCCTTTATAGCCATCCATTCAGCACCTTGGAATACATGAACCCACAGCTGACAAAATTGAACATGCATCACTTGTAAATTCCATGAATTCTAACATCAAGGACGCCCACAAAGTTGTTCTTATAGAAGTTACTCTTGATCTTCCACGTTTGGTGACGTATTTAAACCCATTTCATGCTGAGGATATGCCGTTTTGATTGGAGAAAATCATAAATATTTTCTTTAACTGTGCTTAAAAGTATATGTTGCAACCACCATTTGAACCGTCTCATCGAGTGAGTGAGTGAATAGGGTTTAACGTCCGCTTTTCTGACATAGAGGTACAAGCATCAGGGAGTCTACACGCAGACGGGCGTCTCATCGAGATGGTGGTCGCAACATATACTTTCAGGAGAAATAACAAAAATAAAAACAAAATATTTAAAATAAATCATACCCGTAAAGGTGTATTCCGAATGTAATGGGTCTGTTTGGTAGAATACAATAAGGCTACTGCAGTGACCAACAAATGGTAAACAGCGTAGACCCTGATCGGACAGACACTGAACATGCTGATCTGGAATTAAGCCGGTAGCAAATGTTGTAACATCTGTTTTGTCAGCCGGGGGGGGGGGGGGGGGGGGGAGGGGGGTGGGGGGGGGGGAGGGCGGGGGGGGGGGTGTCAGTACGCCTCCAACCACCCCTTATAGCCATCCATTCACCACCTTGGAATAAATGGGCCCACAGCTGACAAAATCGAACATGTGACACTTGTAAACAGGACCTACACTGTTTGCCATAATATCACTGAAGTAACCTTTTTGAACAAACATTGGTTGAGATCTGACAAAACCGTCTTATTGCATTTCTGATCAATGATGACCGAGATAATCCTGTACATCCATGCAATCTGATCAGTGTCTTTACTGCTAGAAAATCACTTGGTGAACTATCCAGAGCATAGCTATCAGCTAATCCATACATTTAACCCTTACACCGATATCTTAATTTTTGTCATCTGCTGTTTATTTTCTATTTTCCATTTTTATCATAAAAACATGCTTTGACATCACTTTAGATAATTTACAACATGGTTTGTCAGCACTTTAGAATCATTTCCATTGGAAATGATTCTGAAATGCTGTCAAACCATGTTTTTATTGAGAAATAAAGCAATATATAAAAGCAACAGCAGACGACAATTGTTGTGTGTAGCGAAAAAAATGGAAATGATTCTGAAGTGCTGTCAAACCATGTTCTTATTGAGAAATAAGGCAAGATATAAAAGCAACAGCAGACGACAAATGTTGTGTGTAGCGGTCTAAGGGTTAATGCCTGCCATGCAAGTTAACTTTGACTGCCTGCAGGACAGCCATAAACTTCAAGTGAACCACATGGGTAGACAGGCTGATCAGGACCTACATTGTTCAGAAATGAAAGAAGCATGTGTTGTCAGATTGCAGCACATCTTACATGCCAAAATCTACATTTTGTTTCAAATCGCACATTGTCCGTTTTGTTCACTAGCAACCGAAATGACCTTGATAAGGCCTCGACAAGGATGTTTTAGAAGTTTCACTTCCAGGCATATTAAACTACAACATATTATGCAAATCCAGGCACATACTTTTTAGCATTTTCATATTCAGGAAAACTATTGTAGCATTTTTATTTCCGGGCATTTCAATATTTTAATAATAATATTTGTTTATGTTATCTTGAATAAATGATTTGTTAGATGATGAAGAACATTTTAAGTAATGCACAAGAATTGAAGTTTCAACAATATATTTGTATGAATCTGTATCCAATGTTTGATTGCATTTTAAAGCATAACTACCAACCAGCGTTGATGGATGCACAATGTACAAAATGATACCCAAAATGTCTAGCATGCTAATAACGGCAATACATAATTAAAATAAAAAAAATAAAAATTGATAGTGGTTTTGTATTTGGTAATTCCACAGTGGTTTTATTATTACAAATATCCAACAAACGTTTTTCTTTGACAAATAAAACAGTGACAATTGCTACGGAAGGTTTGTCATGCCAATATATAATATACATAGCATGCATTCACATCACAACATGGTGGGAAGTGATCTTCTGGAAACGACAGGAGGGGCGTTACAACGAGACTGAAGAATGGTTTGGTGCGAGAGAATTCATGACACCTGCAGTGGAAGTGTGAGACATCAAGTGATGCTATCTCATGTCCTCCAATAAGTTTTAATTTTGCATCAGTACATGTGCCAGAAGCAGAATTTAGCCATCTAATTTCTTTACATTTTCTTACGTGCAGCCCCACACCCAAAACAGAAGAGAATGTTAGGTAAGTTAGTGACAAAGTATAAAGAAGGAGATGTAAAGGAATAAGACAGCCATGCTACAGTGCTTGCCATACCGGTGTGGCAAACACTGTAAACACTTGTCAGACTGATCCAGACATGTACTGGTTAAAACCACTCAACTGTGTGCATACTTAAAATAGGCTTTATATTTCTGATTGCAGTATTACAGACAAAATGCTGCATTTCTAAATAGTATTTCTTAATAATTAATAAAAAAGTAAAACATTGGAATACTCAAGGTAGCAACTCTGTATGTTTCATACTTTCACTGCCTGTGCCTAGAATTCGCCCCCATCGAACCATGCTCCAGGCTCTTTGTAACGATCCTCATGTCGGTTATTGACAACCATTTCTCCCCGGGTTCTGATTGTATGTTATATAGATAGTGGGATGGAAACAATTGATGTTTTATCGTTAAAAAGAAACGCGTTTGTTGAATATTTGAATGATGAAACCAGACTGAAATTAAAATACAAGACAACTGCCGAACTGTGAAAGGGAATGCTCACTCTGCAACTTAACGTTTCTATATTTGTTATCACCAGCATTAGTATGACAGACATTTGGATATCATGTTGTCCATTGTTCATACATCAACGTAGATTAAAATAGCCATACGGAACTACAAACAAGCACAGGATGCGGATTCAAAGCTAATTGCTGGAACTGCCATTGTTGTTCACAACTTGAAATATTCTTCATCAAAGGTACATACCCACAACATCAACCTGTGTTTGCAAATGGGTAAACTTTCATTTTCACGCAGCATAGATACAGGTCCGCATTCATTTCAGTCGTACAGTCTGACTAGATCCAACGTTGAAGCTTAATATGCAGGCTGATTAGTTTCTATGCTGGGTGAAAATGATAGCTTTCCCAGTTTGCATACACTGGCTAATGTAAATGACATGCCAAGACAAAAAAGGTAAATTTTATTTGCAATCAGTGTAGATTCATTGAATTGGTTTAGCCAGACTAGGGCAGAAAGGTGACTGGGTAGAACCAGTGTAACATTGTATATGGTCAGGATCAGTAGCCTATTTCACCAACATTGCGAAGTATACTTATCTAGCAAAGTATACTTTGAGGGAGAAATTTTTAATTTAAGGTTAAATTTATTAATGTTTATTATGCTGAATTTATTACATTATCACAGCCATTTTGGCTGTGATAATGTAATAAATTCAGTATAATAATTCTGCATACCTTTAATCATCAAATATATGCAGTGGTTAGTTCTATATGAAATAATGCATTTCGGGGAAAATAAATGATTACTACCTCAAGTATACTTTGCTAGATAAGTATACTATGCAATGTTGGTGAAATAGCCTACAGATGCAGTTGTGCAGCTGGCTACCACAGTGTGAACACATAATAGTTGGACAGTGTAGATCTCTATTATACAGGGGTGTGTCAGTTGATCAGACATGAGATCAGTACCGGTATGTCTAATTTTGTCATGGCTTGTCACGTATAGCTGACAGGATGCACAGAAAATGGACCAAAGTGGATATGTTACTATAGTATGTGTCTGAACATAAATATATTTCATATGCATCAACTGTTTCAGTCCAAGTTCAAATATCAATGTTACAAAATAACATAAAACAATTTATAATTTAAGACTTGGAATTAGGTGACAGAATCTAGTTTGCTTATGATTTTTATTTGATCCATATAAGAAGCATAAGCATTGTAAATTTGAAACAAATGTTGAGAAAAACTATTTTGTATCTTGTGAATTTTGTTGTTGATGATTGGGACTTAAATACAAATCATACAAACAACAAAATGTACAATTCATATGGCCATTGGAACGATTGTAAACCCGGATCAGCCAGCTGTGCATGATGATCAGGGTCTACACTGGTTGCAATGGTCATAAGCACAAAAAGACAGACACACATACATTTCATACCTATCTCATTCTGGTCACCATCAGTTTGATTGTTCACAACACTGAAGTATAACATTTAAGACAAGTGTAGACCTATAATATTCGTAACATCCATCCATGCTCTTCATAAATAGGTTCTTAAGTATGGAATGGCGAACAATATAGTCCAAATTAGATTTTGAAAATGCACGTGTTGATCGGTCGAAATGCTAGTTAAACTAGAAATGGACGCTTGTCGACAAGCGCATGCGTATCCCCCTCCCCAGATACACAAGTAGTTTGAAAAAAGGGTGTTCGAGTTATGCTCCGGAGACAAAATCAGTGACGGAAAAAACAAAGGGAGATAACTAAAAAATTAGTGATGCAGGAGTTGTCATTCTTGCGTGACACACCTTTAGGGTTGTGGTCTATGCATGTGTGAAGTTTCATGAAAATATTCCAAAGGGTGTTCGAGTTATGCTCCAGACACGAAATCAGTGCACGAAACAACAAAGGGAGATAACTAAGAAATTAACGACGCAAGAGTTGTCATTCTTATGTGCGACACACCTTTGGGTCGTCTTCTATGCATGTGTGAAGTTTAATAAACTAGAAAATGTGTTCATAGAACACGGATGTCCCACATATCGCTTTGATAATAAATGAGGCCAAATTCCAAGTCAAAATTTTCTTTTACCTGAGAGTTAAAGTTTTTGAAGCACCAAGTATATGTGACCTTGACCCTGGGTTTGGCGGGGGCAGGACAAACGTGGATTTGGCACAGGGCGGTAGAGGACCATTAGAGCAATGCATATATGAAATATGAAGCTGATCCGTGAAAGAAAACAGAAATTATAAGATATTTACCTGAGCGTTAAAGTTTTTGAAGCACTAAGTATGTGATGTTAACCCTGGGCTTGGCGGGGGCGGGACGAACGTGGATTTGGCACAGGGCGGTAGAGGACCATTAGAGCAACGCATATATGAAATATGAAGTTGATCCGTGAATTATGTAAAGAAAAATTATAAGATATTTACCTGAGCGTTAAAGTTTTTGAAGCACCAAGTATATGACCTTGACCCTGGGATTGGCGGGGCAGGACGAACGTGGATTTGGCACAGGGCGGTAGAGGACCATTAGAGCAACGCGTATATGAAATATGAAAATGATCCATGAAAGAAAACAGAAAGTATAAGATATTTACCCGAGCGTTAAAGTTTTTGAAGCACTAAGTATGTGACCTTGACCCTGGGCTTGGCGGGGGCAGGACGAACGTGGATTTGGCACAGGGCGGTAGAGGACCATTAGAGCAATGCGTATATGAAATATGAAGCTGATCCGTGAAAGAAAACAGAAATTATAAGATATTTACCTGAGCGTTAAAGTTTTTGAAGCACCAAGTATGTAACCTTGACCCTGCGCTTGGCGGGGCCAGGACGAATGTGGATTTGGCACAGGGCGGTAGAGGACCATTAGAGCAATGTGTATATGAAATATGAAGCTGATCCGTGAAAGAAAACAGAAATTATAAGATATTAACCCCGAGCGTTAAAGTTTTTGAGGCACCAAGTATGTGACCTTGACCCTGGGCTTGCCGGGGGCAGGACGAACGTGGATTTGGCACAGGGCGGTAGTGAACCATCAGAGCAATGTGTATATGAAATATGAAGCAGATCGGTCGAAGGATGAAGAAATTATGAGACATTTACCCGAGTGTTAAAGTTTTGTGACGGACGGACGGACAGACGGGAGGACGGGACGCACGTTCCTACGAATGAATACTTGTTGGGTTTTTACTGTATAAAAGTACCCAACAAGAGTACCCAACACTATCCTAACCCTACCCAATAAGATCCCCGTACGCTTACAACAAGTACCCATTTGTGTGTGCGGACGGACGGACAGACGGACAGACAAGGGTAACACTAAATGCCCCCTCCACTATCGTGGTGGGTCATAAAAATATTCCAAAGGGTGTTCGAGTTATGCTCTGGATACAAAATCAGAGCACAAAACAGCAAACGGAGATAAGTAAACAAGAATTCCGCGGAATCAGATGCCTCGCCTTGTCCCGCCTTGACCTCGAGCCTGGGCCCGAAAGCAATTTTCACTGGCCCGAACATATTATACAATTATTGACTAGTGAGCCATAGAATATCAGATTATATTCTATGGCTCACTAGTCAATAATTGTTTTATTATATGATAATAGTCTGTATATAGCACTTACGATCTTATGCTACTAGACAAAAATTGAAAAAGAATTTGAAAAAAAAAAATGATTTTTAAAAAAAAAAAAATTAAAAATAATAATGCTTGCTACTGGAGCCCAGAATTTTTTTTAATAGTCCTATATTTATCTACATATATCTGCACAGGTCCACATAATGCAACACTATTTTCCACACAGTTTACGGAAATGTAATATACAAAAAAAAATAAAATAATAATGCTCGCTACTGGAGCCCAGAATTTTTGTTAATAGTTACGGAAATGTAATAATGTACCTGTATAAATTACCTGTAATAAGTTTGTGGTCAGTTAAAAAATTGAAAAAGAATGTAAAAAAAAAAATTAAATTAAAAAAAAAAGAAAGAATAATGCTCCCTACTGGAGCCCAGAATGTTTTTTAATAGTCCTATATTTATCTACATATCATATATATACAGGTACACATATTGCCACATATTTTCAACACAGTTTATACGGAAATGTAATATAATCATTTACCTGTTATAAAAAAATTACCTGTAAGTGGTCAGTGGTCAGTTGCACATGCTAGCACATGCACAGGTGAATAGTCTGTATATAGCACTTACGACCTTATGCTACTAGACAAAAATTGAAAAAGAATTTGAAAAAAAAAATGAAAAAAAAAAAAAAAAAAATGAAAAAAAAAAAAAAAAATGGAAAAAAAAAAGTTTAAAAAAATAATAATGCTTGCTACTGGAGCCCAGATTTTTTTTAATAGTCCTATATTTATCTACATATATCTGCACAGGTCCACATAATGCCACAATATTTTCAACACAGTACCCAATGTAGTAATTTACCTGTATAAATTACCTGTGGTCAGCAGTGGTCAAGCACTGGACATTTGCACATGCAAGCCCATGCTAGCACATGGTTCTCCCAGTCTCTATTGTTCTCTCTACAGGTAAGGTGTACAGAGCACACGAGAAAAGGTGTACAGAGAAGACGAGAAAACGGGTATTTCATGCATTATTGTCCAGTTTGTAGAGTGCGCAAAACAAAAAAGGGAGATAACTAAAATTAGCTATGCAAGAGTTGTCATTCTTGTGCGCGACACACCTCCGGGTCGTGGTCTATGCATGTGTGAAGTTTCATGAAAATATTCCAAAGGGTGGTCGAGTTATGCTCCGGACAGGAAATCAGTGCGCGAAAACAAAAAAGGGAGATAACTAAAAAAATAGCTATGCAAGAGTTGTCATTCTTGTGCACGACACACCTTCAGTTCGTGGTCTAATTGAATGTGTTAAGTTTCATAAAAATATTCCACAGGGTGGTCGAGTTATGGTCAATCAGTGCGCGAAACAAAAAAAGGGAGATAAAAAAACTAAAAAAAATAGCTATGCAAGAGTGTCATTCTTGTGCGCGACACACCTTCGGGTCGTGGTCATATGCATGTGTGAAGTTTCATGAAAATATTCCAAAGGGTGGTGGAGTTATGCTCCGGACACGAAATCAGTCCGAGAAACAAAAAAGGGAGATAACTCAAAAATTAGCTATGCAAGAGTTGTCATTCTTGTGCGCGACACACCTTCGGGTCGTGGTCTATGCATGTGTGAAGTTTCATGAAAATATTCCAAAGGGTGTTCGAGTTATGCTCCGGACAAGAAGTGTCTGCGGCGGACGCGGACGCGGACGCGGACGCGGACGCGGCGCGCTGTCAAATCCATAGTATCCCCCGACGGAGTCCGGGGGATACAATTATGTTGAGCAGCTACCAATGAAAAGTTCAAAATTGTGGTTGCCAGCTGAAATAGGTTTACAATAGATTTACATGTTTCTACTCCACACTGACAGTCTCTCCACCATCATGATTACAACAGCAACTGTATTTGTATTGAGCCACCTTTTGTTTCGTCTCACATTGACACAAAACAAATGGTGTCCCAATATATTGCATCAATTACGAAAGTGACTCCAAACCATTTGGTGAATAAAACATTGAGTATATTATGCAACAGGCTGCATTATAATTTTGTTCTACAATGACGCAGTTAGTAACTTTCAACATTTAGATCTGAAATTGCAAGTTTTTTTTATGTCATTAGATAATTGTTCTGTTAACATTTGTTTTGTCAAAATATATGATATATCCAGAGCAATATATTAAATAATATTTTCCAATTGAAAATAGTCATCTTAAGACTCTTGTGTTTTCTAAGATAGCAACAGTTTCTGAATTACAATTAGATATACATTGTCTATTGAAGTTGAGAGAAAATGGAGCTAGCAACTGTACATGATGATTGTCATAATTCTGCTTGTTTTAAGTCTATCTACACTCTTGTTGCAGTCTTTATTCAGCCCAGTCATTGGAACACGAAACCTCCCTCCATGTTGGTGATTGTCACAGTAAACCACTTCCTGAAATGAAGAAATAGAGAATAGTAGTGCCGTGAATGGGGAAAAATATCTGGCAAGGCTTAGGAAACTGTTTCCGTGCTGCGCCAGATATTTTGTCCCATTCACGGCACTAACCTACTATTCTATTTTCCCCGTCAACACATACAAATAGCTTTAAAATGCAAAAAAAATAACCCCAGCCAACTTGTTCTTCCAATTTTTGGCAAGGCTGATAATATCTGTCAATTCTAGACAATGTAAGCGTTGCTAAGTGACCATGACCTTGGAGGATATGCACAACAAACACAATGCCTATACAGACAGTGTTGCCACAAATATAAAGCACAATTTGTAATGGAGTTCAAATTATATTATCAGATGACATGGGTGGACAATACAATTAAAATGTGGATGATGATAAACAAGTATATGACCTATGGTTGCAGAGATATAATATATTTAACAAGAGGGCCATGATGGCCCTAATTCACTCACCTGACTCCATGAACACCAGAGGAGAATGTGACATTGAGTTCATGTGTTTTAAAAAAATTGTGCTATTTTTAGATGGCGGTCATCTTGGATTAAGCGATGACTCTCATTTTACAAAATCTGAAAATGCTTCACCCAGCATCGGCCATGTGGTTCCTGAGAAAAAGACGTTAAAAATCTTGAATAAATGGACCTTTTGGTGGCCATCATGGATGACATGTAATCATCCGATTCCGACAAATATTGCACCAGAGTGATCGCCTCATTGATACCTTCAATTTGATATATGACATGACCATATTCAGTCAAAAGTAAAATTTGACCCCAATTTGACCCCAAGGGCCACGCCCATTTTTGACCCCAGGGTTACCATTATAACAACTTTCAAAGAGCAATGTACATAGATCTTTTCTACCAAGTTTCGTCGAAATCCGGCTAGCGATTCATGAGAAGAAGATTTTTTTAAGAATTTCAGCTATTTTTAGACGGCGGCCATCTTGGATTAGCGATGACCTCCATTTTAACAAATCTGAAAAGGCATCACCCATGGACCATAACTTTTAAGTTTGGCTACCATGGGCCAAGCGGTTCATGTGAAGAAGAATTTTGAAATCTCTAATAAAAGAACGACCTTTTGACATTTCGGCGGCCATCTTGGATGACATAACGATCCGATTTGGACAAAAATTGTACCAGAGTGATCGCCTCAATGATACCTTCGATTTGATATATAACATGACCATATTCGGTCAAAAATAAAATTTGACCCCATGGGCCACGCCCATTTTTGACCCCGGGGTCACCATTTTAACAACTTTGAAAGAGCATTGTACATCGATCATTCCTACCAAGTTTCGTCGAAATCCGGCTAGCGGTTCATTGAGAAGATTTTTTAAGAATTTATGCTATTTTTAGACGGTGGCCATCTTGGATTAGCGATGACCTCCGTTTTAACAAATCTGAAAAGGCTTCACACATGGACCATAACATTTAAGTTTGGCTACCATGGGCCAAGCGGTTCATGTGAAGAAGAATTTTGAAATCTCTAATAAAAGAACGACCTTTTGACCTTTCGGTGGCCATCTTGGATGACATAACAATCCGATTTCGACAGAGAATGCACCAGAGTGATCGCATCATTGATACCTTCAATTTGATATATGACATGACCATATTCGGTCAAAAAATAAAATTTGACCCCAATTTGACCCCACGGGCCACGCCCATTTTTGACCCGAGGGTCACCATTTTAACAAATTTGAAAGAGCAATGTACATCGATCTTTCCTACCAAGTTTCGTCGAAATCCGGCAAGCGGTTCATGAGAAGAAGATTTTTTAAGAATTTATGCTATTTTTAGACGGCGGCCATATTGGATTAGCGATGACCTCCATTTTAACAAATCTGAAAAGGCTTCACCCATGGACCATAACATTTAAGTTTGGCTACCATGAGCCAAGCGGTTCATGTGAAGAAGAATTTTGAAATCTCTAATAAAAGAACGACCTTTTGACCTTTCGGCAGCCATCTTGGATGACATAACAATCCGATTTCGACAAAAAATGCACCAGAGTGATCGCCTCAGTGATACCTTCAATTTGATATATGAAATGACCATATTCAGTCAAAAATAAAATTTGACCCCAATTTGACTCCAAGGGCCACGCCCATTTTTGACCCCAAGGTCACCATTTTAACAACTTTGAAAGAGCAATGTACATCGATCATTCCTACCAAGTTTCGTTGAAATCCAGCAAGCAGTTCATGAGAAGAAGATTTTTTAAAGAATTTCAGCTATTTTTAGACGGCGGCCATCTTGGATTAGCGATGACCTCCATTTTAACAAATCTGAAAAGGCTTCACCCATGGACCATAACATTTAAGTTTGGCTACCATGGGCAAAGCGGTTCATGTGAAGAAGAATTTTGAAATCTCTAATAAAAGAACGACCTTTTGACCTTTCGGCGGCCATCTTGGATGACATAACAATCCGATTTCGACGAAAAATGCACCAGAGTGATCGCCTTAGTGATACCTTCAATTTGATATATGAAATGACCATATTCAGTCAAAAATAAAATTTGACCCAATTTGACCCCACGGGCCACGCCCATTTTTGACCCCAGGGTCACCATTTTAACAACTTTGAAAGAGCAATGTACATCGATCATTCCTACCAAGTTTCGTTGAAATCCGGTTGGCGGTTCTTGAGAAGAAGATTTTAACAATTTTGTAATCCCCCTACTTAAGGACCATGACCATGAAGTTTGGTGACTATAGACCCAATGGTTATCGAGGAGAAGACGTTTGAAAATGTTCACGGACGACAACGGACGACGGACGACAACGGACGACGACGGACGACGGACACATTGCGGTAACAATAGCTCACATGAGCTTCGCTCAGGTGAGCTAAAAACGTAAATGTTGCAAAAACTTTTGACTATGTATGGACCTGCGGGCCACATGCGTGGGACATATAAATAAAGTATGGATGATGTATACATGTATAAAATTTCAAGTCAACTCAATTAATACAAGGATATAAGCAATTTAAAAATATTAAAAGGTCAAAATATAAGGCCTGGTCAGATGAAAAACAATACAACTAGAAAATGTGTTCATATCGCTTTGATAGTAAACGAGGCAAAAGTCTAAAAGGGGGAGCTAATCCATGGCTCAGTGTCAAAGAAAACATAGAAATTCACTTTGTGCATCTACACAAAGCTGTTCAACAGCTACGGTCATTTAAGGCCGGGTCAACGGGTTCAATCCCATTTTCAACCTGCTGCATTGATGCAAAGAAATGGCTAAGTGTTTCCGCAAAAAATGTGAAGATAAACCAAATGGTCTCGACCCGCATGTCGAGCCCACCGAGGCATTGGTTGGTCTCGGAGTACATTTATTTGAAGTTTGACTTAAGGTATGTAAAAGCTTAAATTTGAAAGTCATTTAACCTTGATCTTGGGCATGTGGGTCGCATGGGTGGGCTATAGAATGATAATATGGATGATAATAAAGAATTATTTGAAGTTTGAAGCAAATCTGAGTAAATGTTGTGGAGATATAAGGTATGTAAAAACTTTAACACACATTTCTAAGTCATTTGATCTTGACGTTGGGGCACAGGGGCTGCATAAGTGGGACACAAAATGAACATATGGATGATGACTAATAAGTATTTGAAGTTTCAAGTTAATGTGACTTAGGACTGCAGATATATAAGGTATTTAAAAACTTTAACGCAGATTTCGGATGGACGGACCGACGCACGTACACCCGGATGTCATTGTGATCACTATGTCTTGCTTTCCGCAAGCGGGCTCGACAAAAAAAATCAAGGACATGTTAATGGCTGTATGAGTGTGTTCCATATGCTCACATGTATCATGTGTCCAAATATTGAAGCAACCCGTAGAGAAATATTAATGTTACCGGTATATCATGATGAAGAAACTTGTACAAACGTTTTGACATTGTTGACGCGGGCGACGACGGAAAAAGCGGCGACTATAGTCGCGCCTTCTGCTAAAGCAGGTGCGACAAAAATGAACTTTGCGCATCTACACATCATAGGGAAGCAGGTGTGTAGCTATTAGGGTTCGGACAAGGATAGCACTAAATGCCCCCTCCACTATCGTTTTGGGGTATACAAACTTTCTTTCAACATAAATGTCAGAGTGACTTGACCTAGAATTTGGGCATGGGGCCACATGGGTAGACTATAGAATAACTGTATATGTGGCTCTCACTGGATAAATGGGACTTATGTGATTTGTGACCACTGTATCTCCTGATGAATTAGCACACTCCTGTAGCCGGATACCAAACTATATTGCTTGTTGAAGCTTAACGGGTGTTTCCTTGATGGAATGGCGAACAGTGCAGGTCCTGATCAGACTGTGCGGATACTGTTTGACGACTTGGCCTTGACCAATCCGCTTTAATATGATGAAACATGTATTTATTAAATGCAGGAAATTGTACAACTTTGCAGGTGCGGATCCAGGCAGAGGCATGTTCTACCCCATATTATATATATATCGCTCTTGTTTAGGGGAATATGGTGGATTATCTCCCCGATAGCCTCGGTATTCGAGATAATCCACAATATTCCACAATATTCCCATCAACCAAGCATGGTATTTAATTTATTATGAACATGATTAAAGTCACTATTTATGACACTTGTTTCATAGAGAACCTGCCATATAGTTTACAAAGGCTGGTACCTGTTGAGCTGGTACCTGGTTATATTATAACACTACGACAGGAAAGGTACACACAGGGCAACAGCCCATCGTCGGCCATATTTTCATTTGTACACCTTCGCACTCTCGGTTTATATTTTAGATAAACACCAAGGCAGTCCAACCAGAAGTCGGGCATTTCCATAATTAGGCTCGGGTAATATGCACCTCTAATATTTACCGCTGCATTGTGAAGCGTGCAACACGGTAGAATATTTTGATCACGTGATATGAAATTGACCAAAAATATGCCTAGAATTTGCGATGAGGTATAATAAACTGGTATTCGACATGAAATGTAAACTCATAGAAAAACATATCAATAAAGTGTCGTCTGCAGCTATATTTGAACTATATTTAGCCATTATTTTCCCATAATGCAAAGACTTGAGATAAGCGTACGTCTCCAAGAATTTAGGTCATATATAAATGGGAGTGCATCTGTATGGGGAGTAACATGCATCAAACACGGACATTACAAAAACAGCTTTCACCGCTAAGTAACTGGAATGGATGTTAATTTTCCAACCAATCCAATAGTCACAAAATGATTTTAAAACTAGTCCATGTATGAAAAGGGGACGTGTTTATTCTCAAAGATATAAAAATTGCTTGCAAAAATTGCAGAACCTAACAAGACGGCTGTCTGGATCTACACTATTTGCCAATATCACTATATACAGGTCTTCCAAAGAATGAAACAAAGGCTGGGTTTGTCAACATGTGACCCATTAATTTGAATCACTTACCATCCGTGATCCACATATATAAGCCATATGGTAGATGTGCTGGATCATCATTGTTGTCAAGATGAACTGTTGTGACCATCTCTCTACGGCGCAGATTGTATCTAGTAAACTGGTATGTAGGTCTGAAGATATAACATGCATATTAGCCTGATGCATTCAGGTATATGACAATTCAGGGCTTTTAGGGGTATGACAACTTGGGGGAAAAGTGTGCACCTTCAGCTTGTAATGGGCCAACTAAAATATAGCAGCTGTCACGCAGGCTACAATCATTATTCATTACAGTCAGCAAATTCTGGTGGCTGTGACTGCAGAAATGGGGTGGCTCATCGCATTTGTGGTCAATGTCGGCCTAGATCTGCCTGCAGTATTATCAGAGTTTACACTAGTGAAATGCACGTCTTGTCTCACAACCACATATGTGTGGCAACCACACGTCGAATAGACCCTGATCAGCCACAGTCACCGACTGATCAAGGTCTATTCCACTTGTAATTTAGTTAGTCAAACAAAAACTGAATGGTAAATTGATTGATTGATTGATTGATTATCACATACAGCCGGAAATGCACCTTCATGGGTGGAGCATCGCATGTTCAGTGTGTAAATTACAGTAGCCTTAGTACACAATATCACTTGGCCCTGGTGTGTATCCCAGTAAGGTTCACCATTAAGATGTCAATCCAGAAAAAAAGAGAACATCGTTAAGCATATATATACGCGTTCCCATCTCAGTCAGTGAAACATGTCTTTCAATTCAGCTGGTCAGGAACTACATTGGTCAAATCCTTGCTTGTAACAATAGTGTGTCATGTCAGGTCACAAATACATGTAGATATGATTTTATGAAGACATACAAAGTATCAATATTTACAAAATTTAGAAACTTGATAAATGAATTGTAAAGAAATATTAATAAGCATCTGCCAATCGAACCCACTGAGAATGACCTTTGTCTTATCACCATATTCCATTGATATTAATTTCCGAAATTGGTAATATTTTCTGTAAATGATGTCAAAAATGACGTCAATTTTCAACTTCATTTATGGAAAATGCTGCATTTATTTATCAAAATAGTTATTGCCAAAAAATGGTGATGTGATCTGGTGCCAGGCACCCTTGTTCCAAATGAATGACATAAGCCTGGTTTTGTAAAATATGGCCAATATATTTGAATCACATACCATCCGTGATCCACATATACGAGCCACACATTAAGTAGATAGACTGGATCACCACTGTTGTCAAGATGAACTGTTGTGACCACCTCTCCCCGGCTCAGACTGGATCTAGTACACTGGACTGGAGGTCTAAATACATAGCATGCATAATAATCTATTACATCCAGAATACGCTTGTAGGGGTCATAATGACAACTTTGAAGCATTAGTTTCTTTTATTTAAAGTATATATGTTGTGACCACTCATTTAAACAGTCTTGGCGTAACAGTTTGGTTCTAGTGAGTGGTCAGAACATATATTTTTGTTGAGAAATAAGAAAATAGATTGGGTCTAGTAAACTGGTATGGAGGTCTAAATACACAGCATCCATATTAACATATTGCATTCAGAACGTGATTTTAGTAGTATGACCATTTTAAAACAGGATTTTCTTAGTTTTCATTTAATGCATATGTTGTGACCACTAATTTGACCTGTCTCAGGTAATGTGATCCAAGACCAGGCACCCTTGCTCCCAATGACAGAAGCCTGGTTTCGTCAAATATGACCTACAAATTTGAATCACTTACCATTAGTGATCCATATGTGAGCAACACAGCGAGTAGATGACTGGATCACCACTGTTCACTGTTGTCAAGCTGAACTGGTGTGACCACCTCTCCCCAGCGCAGATTGAATTTAGTAAACTGCTACGGAGGTATAAATATATAGCAATCATATTAACATTGATTTCTTATTTTTCATTGAAAATGTAAGTTGTGACAAATGATTTGAATTGTTTTGACATGACAGTTCTAATTAGTGGTCCTAACATATAGTTTTGTGAAGAAATAATAAAAATAGTAATGTTTTTCCAGGAGAAGAGTGTGTATCGTCAGCTTGTAATGGGTCAACCAGAATATACCAGCTGTCATGCAGGGCAGCGCTATCCTGTATTACAGCCAGTAAATTCTGGTTAATTGTACATATGTGGCTGTGACTGGAGACAGAGGCTTATGCCATTGCCATCAATGCAGACCTAGACCAGCCTGCAGCCTGATCAGGGTCTGCACTAGTAAAATGCATGGCATGTCTCTAGTCACAGCCACATATGTGTGGCTGATCAGGGAATATTCTACTTGTAATTTGGTCAGTCAAACATTGGCTGATTGATTAATTATCATATACAGTTGAGAATGCACCTGCATGGGTGGAGCATCGCATGTTCAGTGTGGAAATTACAGTATCTTTACTACACAAGACCACTGGGGTCTTGTGTATATCCCAGTAAGATTTACACTCAAGAATGAATCATTAAACATGTACATACCTTCCAAACCTCTCGGTCAGAGAAACATGTACGCTGTATCTTCCAATTCAGCTGATCTGGAACTACACTGGTCAAATCCTTGCTTGCAACAATAGTATAACATGTCAGGTCACAAATACATGTAGACAAGATTTTATGAAGACATACAAAGTATCAATATTTACAAAATTTAGAAACTTGATAAATTAATTGTAAAGACATATTAATATTATAAGCATCTGCCAATCGAACCCACTGAGAATGACCTTTGTCTTATCACCATATTCCATTGATATATTAATTTCCAAAATTGGTAATATTTTCTGTAAATGATGTCAAAAATGACGTCAATTTTCAACTTCATTTATGGAAAATGCTGCATTTTTTTCAAAATAGTTATTGCCAAAAAATTGTGATGTGATCTGGTGCCAGGCACCCTTGTTCCAAGTGAATGACATAAGCCTGGTTTTGTAAAATATGGCCAATATATTTGAATAACTTACCATCCGTGATCCACATATACGAGCCACACATTAAGTAGATAGACTGGATCACCACTGTTGTCAAGCTGAACTGTTGTGACCACCTCTCCCCGGCTCAGACTGGATCTATTACACTGGACTGGAGGTCTAAATACATAGCATGCATAATAATCTATTGCATCCAGAATACGCTTGTAGGGGTATGACAACTTTGAAGCATTAGTTTATTTTATTTAAAGTATATATGTTGTGACCACTCATTTAAACAGTCTTGGCATAACAGTTCTAATGAGTGGTCAGAATATATATTTTTGTTGAGAAATAAGATAATAGATTGGGTCTAGTAAACTGGTATGGAGGTCTAAATACACATCATCCATATTAACATATTGCATTCAGAACGTGATTTTAGTAGTATGACCATTTTAAAACAGGATTTTCTTAGTTTTCATTTAATGCATATGTTGTGACCAATAATTTGACCCGTCTCAGGTAATGTGATCCAAGACAAGGCACCCTTGCTCCCAATGACAGAAGCCTGGTTTCGTCAAATATGACCTACAAATTTGAATCACTTACCATTCGTTATCCATATGCGAGCAACACAGCGAGTAGATGACTGCATCATCACTGTTCACTGTTGTCAAGCTGAACTGTTGTGACCACCACTCCCCAGCGCAGATTGAATCTAGTAAACTGCTACGGAGGTATAAATACATAGCAATCATATTAACATTGATTTCTTATTTTTCATTGAATATGTAAGTTGTGACAAATGGTTTGAATTGTTTTGACATGACAGTTCTAATTAGTGGTCCTAACATATATTTTTGTTATCAAATAATAAAAATAGTAATGTTTTTCCAGGAGAAGAGTGTGTATCGTCAGCTTGTAATGGGTTAACCAGAATATACCAGCTGTCATGCAGGGCAGCGCTATCCTGTATTACAGCCAGTAAATTCTGGTTAATTGTACATATGTGGCTGTGACTGGAGACATAGAGGCTTATGACATTGCCATCAATGCAGACCTAGACCAGCCTGCAGCCTGATCAGGGTCTGCACTAGTCAAATGCATGTCATGTCTCTAGTCACAGCCACATATGTGTGGCTGATCAGGGTATATTCTACTTGTAATTTGATCAGTCAAACATTGGCTGATTGATTAATTATCATATACAGTTGAGAATGCACCTGCATGGGTGGAGCATCGCATGTTCAGTGTGGAAATTACAGTATCTTTACTACACAAGACCACTGGGCTCTGGTGTATATCCCAGTAAGATTTACACTTAAGAATGAATCATTAAATATGTATACCTTCCAAACCTCTCGGCCAGAATGGGGATTGATCTGGTGGCAGTCACCCTTGTTCCAAAATGAATGACATAAGCCTGGTTTTTCCAAATATGGCCTATAAATTTGAATCACACAAATGTGATCCATATGAGTCACACGGTGAGTAGATAGACTGGATCATCACTGTTGTCAAGTTGAATTGTTGTGGCCACCTCTCCCCGGCGCAGATTGGATCTAGTACACTGGTATGGAGGTCTAAATACATAGCATGCATATTAATGTATTGCATTCAGAATACGCTTGTAGGGGTATGACAACTTTGAAACATTATTTTCTTTAATTTAAAGTATATGTTGTGACCACTCAACATATATTTTTGTCGAGAAATAAGAAAATAAAAAAAATGAGGGGAAGTCATCCTGCATTATAGCCAGTATATTCTGGTTAATTGTACATATGTGGCTGTGAGAAATGGGGGCTTATAGCATTTACCTAGACCTAGACCAGCCTGCAGTCTGATCAGGGTCTGCACTGGTGAAATGCACATCATGTCTCCAGTCATAACCACATATGTGTGACTGATCAGGGTATATTCTACTTGTAATTAAGTCAGTCAAACAAAACACTGATTGATAAATTTATTGACTGATTGATATTGATTGATTATCACATACAGCCTGGAATACATCGTTAAACATATACGTACCTCCCCAACCTCTCGGTCAGTGAAAAATGTCCGCTGTATCTTCCAATTCAGTTTATCAGGAACTACATTGGTCATGTCACAAATAGATATGATTTTACGAAGACACGCCCATACTTATAAAATTTGGAAAGTCGATTATTGAATATTAAAGAAATATTAATAAGGATCGAACGCACTGAGAATAAATAACCATTGTCGTATCACCATATTTCTTCATATTGATTTCCAAAATTGGTAACATTTTCTGTAAATGATGTCAAAAATGACGTCAATTTTCAACTTCATGTATGGAAAATGTTGCACTTTGTTGAAATAATTATCGCCAAAAACTGGTGATGTTATCCAGGACCAGGCACTCAGACTCCCAAGGAATGACATAAGCCTGGTTTTGTCAAATATGACCCATAAATTTGTTGCACATACCGTGATCCACATATAAGAGCCACACGGTGAGTAGATAGACTGGATCATCACTGTTGTCAAGTTGAACTGTTGTGACCACCTGTCGCCATCGCAGACTGGATCTAGTACACTGGTATGGAGGTCTAAATACATAGCATGCATACTAACATATTGCATTCAGAATATGATTTTAAGGCCATGACGATTTTGAAACATTATTTTCATATTTTTCATTGAAAATATATGTTGTGACCACTCATTAGGACCGTCTAGTACTGTTAAGAAATAATACAAATAATCTTTTTTTTTCACAAGAAAAGTGTGTATCTTCATCTTGTAATGGGTTAACCAGAATATACCTGTAGCCTATTTCATCAACATTGCAAATACTTTACTAGCAAAGTACACTTTGAGGGAGTAATCATTTATTTTTCCTGAAATGCATTATTTCATATAGAACTAACAAATGCATGTATTTCATGATTAAAAGTATGCAGAATTATTATACTGAATTTATTACATTATCACAGCCATAATTGGCTGTGATAATGTAATAAATTCAGTATAATAAAAATTAATAAATTTATCATAAAATTGAAAATTTCTCCCTCAAAGTATACTTTGCTACTAAAGTATACTTTGCAATGTTGATGAAATAGGCTACTGCTGTCACCCAGGGCAACGTCATCCTGTATTGCAGACAGTACATTCTGGTGATTTGTACATATGTGGCTGTGACTGGAGACATAGAGGCTTATGCCATTGCCATCAATGCAGACCTAGACCAGCCTGCAGTCTGATCAGGGTCTGCACTAGTGAAATGCATGTCATGTCTCCAGTCACAGCCACATATGTGTGGCTGATCAGGGTCTACAATACTTGTAATTTAGTCAGGCAAACAAACGCTGATTGAAATTGGTTGATTGACTGATTGATTGTCAGATTTGATTGAACATGTACATACCTTCCCATCCTCTCTGTCAGTAAAACATGTCCGCTGTATCTTCCAATTAAGTTGATCAGGAACTACACTGGTCAAATCCTTGCTTGTCACAATAGTAGATCATGTCATGTCACAAATATATATGATTTTACTTATAAAATTTGGAAAGTCGATTATTGAATAGTAAAGAAATATTAATAAGGATCAAACACGCTGAGAATAAATAACCATTGTCATATCACCATATTTCTTCATACTGATTTCCAAAATTGGTAACATTTTCTGTAAATGATGTCTGTTTTTTACCTTGACCTATTTTCTCCACGTAATTGAAGTAGAAATTTTCAACATTAACTTTTCGCGTTCAGACCCGTTTCTCACTTTCTGTACCACCATAGTTGCACAACTTCAGAACCAACAGGTGCCTACCACATACCACAATCCAATACATGTATGTGACCTTTGTTTTACCTTGACTTATTTTTTCTCCACGTCATAGACTTTGGACAGCACACATCAGACAGCACATATGTTCACTCATAACTTGTACTTATACATGTATGAGAGCCTGCAACTGCATGCAGGTTTTCTCAAACACTGGCCATTCTTTTGCCATCTTAGGCCACTGACAGTTGTCACTTTCAATAACTTTAATAGCCAATTATCTGTTATCCAATTGTCTAAGCCTTGATGAAAACCTGGCCTTGGTGGCTTTGCCTCGTCGTTTGTTCGACTTTAGAATTCAGCTGAAATAATGAAGATAACAAAATAATACATTAGTAGATTTGCGCAGAATTGACACTGTTGTTTTGTGGTTTTCAAGAGACATTTAGTGAGCTAGTCTGTATTTGTTTGCTACAAGGACATTGGTTCACATTTAGTGTTTCTTAGCCAGCGTTCCAAACTGACGTAATATAACGCATTATATGACATGGGTAAGAAAACATAGCACGATTATAGGTGTCTGCACGGTACATGTCTATGTTTACTGTAGGAAAATATAAGTCAGTTATTACCACATTTTTCATGTACAGTGCAACCTCTCTACAACAGCCACCCATGGGAAGAGGCAAAATTGGCTGTTATAGAGAGGTGGCTGTTGTAGGGAGGTTAATGCTGAATACAATTTTATCGTCTGATGTTTATTTATTTTCTTCAATAATTCTCAATAAAAACATGTTTTGACAGCATTTTAGAATCATTTCCAATGGAAATGATTCTAAAATGCTGTCAAAACATGTTTTTATTGAGAAAGAATGCAAAATCAACATGAAACAACAATGTTCATGCTCAGCAGTGTAAGGGTTAGATATAGAGTGAGTGAGTGAATAGGGTTTAACGTCCGCTTTTCTGACATAGAGGTACAAGCCTCAGGGAGTCTACACGCAGACGGGTCAACGGGGTCGAGTCCCGTATCCACCTGTCCGAGGGGGGTAAATCCCAACTTCAGAACTCAATATTTACAATCAAAATATATATTCAGTCCTGAAATTAGAACAACCTGATCTGGTGCCAGGCCCTCGCCACACCAGCATCATTTATCCCATCCCCTAAAAGTAATAGGATTAGCGCTAATCTTACTTTTATATATGGGGCATAGCCAGACTCAACTCTCACATACAAGAAAGCCAAAAATGTACATGAGGGCCAAATCCGGTATAGTGGGTTCCGGAAAGTATGAACCCAATCGTTAAGCCAGTTTAGTCGCCTTTTACGACAAGCAATGGCTACTGCAGCACTATTCTCAGGATCAGTTGATCCCGCCCCGGTAGATATAGAAGAAATCATCCATTTGGGATATAAAATAGCGGCTGTTACAGAGAGGTGGCTGTTGTAGAGAGGTGGCCGTTCGGGGAGGTTCGACTGTACTCTATGCACACATACAGGCATGTACATGTACATATTTCCAACCTCTGATTTTAGTCACTACGGTATGTGGAATATGATTTTTTCTCAATAAACATTTGCATGATTCTTGACGCGGAAACGAGTAAGTAGATATTTGGCCAAACTGATTGTATGTTTGATAGGTAAATACAAACTGTGAATTATTATGATTAGAACGAGAATGTAACATGTTTATTTTAATGATAAATCAAAAGCTTCTTCTGTTTTGACAGATATTCGTTTCATCCTTGGATCAATTTGCCATGCAATACCAATTAATGTACGATACCAACAAGTTTGTCAGATGATGAGTTGACAAAAATGTTTCACATACAGTAGTGAACATTTATGAATATTCTAGATGCAGATCTGGGGCCCGTTTCACTAAACTTCGTACGACTAAAATGTAAGTGCAAATTTAGGATTGTCTGGAAATCTCAATTGATGGATTTACATTTATTGAGCATAAGCCTATGCTCAATAAATGTAAATCCAATAATTGTTTACAAGAAAACATTGTTAATGTGATATTTACAGACTATCATAATTTTGCACTTACGATATTTTATTCGTACAAAGTTTAGTGAAACGGTCCCCTGATGTCTGATCTGGATCGAGAGTGTTCATACATGATCACATTGTGCCACATATTATATGTGTATAGACAGTTTAGAATATGGTATGTCTGTATATATACAGCACATGATAGGATTGTCCTGTTAGTGCATCAATTGTTTCCGTGGAAACATTTCATTTCATAAACTATTTTGTATCAAAAAGCTTACATTTATTGATACAAAATACATACACATATACATTGATATATATAATATATTGATACAAAATACAGATATTATATGCATTATAATTCCAGCACAACAACATTTACACAATTCTCTAACATTTGATTTGTCCGTTGCAAGTCTCCGTCCAAAATTTATATCCCAGTAAACTCCATGCCGAACTACTTTCCGTAACCGTGAGGCGCAGTTAAAATAATTCTTAAGAAAACGGAAAATAAACACATTTTCTTGATGAATTTATTTCAAATGCTGGAATTATAAGGAATGAATGGCCTTTTTGTGGAATTTATCGGGGATATAAACTTGGAAAAGTCACGGGAATACTGGACGAGGCCTTCCGGCCTTCGTCCAGTATTCCCGCGACTTTTTCAAGTTTATACCCCGATAAATTCCACAAAAAGGCCATTCATTCCTATAATGCAATATGGTATTGCATACTAAAAGCCTGTACGTGTTCTATAATTATCAACTGTATACATGTAGCTACAAATACTACTACTGCAACACGTACTATTCTAAATATAGGACCTACATAGAGAATAGTAGTTAGTGCCGTGAATGGGAAAAAATATCTGGCAAGGCTCAGGAAACGGGATGGGCGAGGCTATGCCGAGCACATCCCGTTTCCGTGCCGCGCCAGATATTTTTTCCCATTCACGGCACTAACCTACTATTCTATTTATCCCGTCAACACCTAAAAATGGCTGTAAAATAAAAAAAATTATTGACTGGATATCAAAAATGTTTCACGGCACCGTGTTTCACGGCACATACGCACTGTGTTGACGGGATAAAATACATTTACATATACATTAAAGGTACATGCCCACTCAATAGGCACAAAATGTTCTTTATATCAGAGACATCATCGGAGACATTTTCTGGCAAAATAAACATTCATTCACCTTTAGCCCATGTATTGATTGGCATGGCACTATTATACATTTTATATCAGACGTAAATTTCCACACTGGTATCAGGGGCGATAACTGTGTTTCAATAAAATGTTAATGGACATTACTATTTATTCTCTGTCTTTATGTTTTGATGTGCAATGATCATACTTTATAATCTATGAAAAATATTATTTGTTCAGGTGACACATTTAATTAATTAGTATAAATAATTAAAAAATAGCATGCCTCACTTGCATATGAAAATAGCCTGATACTACCGTGTGTCACTATCAGTACTGTAAAATAAATATTACTAAATGATTATACCCGTATAGTGGGCACTCATAGTTTTTAGAACTGGTGGAATGGTGGAATAGTGACACAATTATACACTTATTTAATTCCTTTAAAGAACATTTTGTCCCTACTGAGTGGACGTGTACCTTTAACTACATACTTATTACTCGACTCCAGCTACCACTTTTGTAAACATAAACATGATGCAAAGTAAGGAGAGGAACTCTGTAAGAAATCTAAATTGATGTAAATGGTTATATTAACCCTTTAACCCCTAAGTAACTGGAATAGATTTTTATATGCTAATTTTGCAACCAATCCAATTGTCACAAAATGATTTTCAGATGAGTCCATTTATGAAAAGGTGGGGGTGGGGGTGTTTTTGCTCTCAAATATATGAAAATTACGTGCACAAAGTGCAGATCCTGGTGAGACGGCTCGTCACGAGCCGGCTCATCAGGATCTACACTGTTTACCAATACCACTATACAGGCCTGTGTTTTTTTTTGTTTGTTGGGGTTTAACGGTCTATCAACAGGTAAGGTCATTTAAGGCACCTGGTCAATGGGTTTAGTACTAAATCCCATAGATTACCTGTACATGTACATGTTCAAGTACATGTAAAGTACATGTACAAATGGGGGGAAAATCCCAAAATCAGAACTGACTATTTACAATAAAAACTATATATTCAGCCCTGAAATCAGAATAATCCTGATCTGATCACAGGCCTGTGGTGTTGAAAGCAGGCCCGTAGCCAGGGGGGGGGGGGGGGGGGGGAGGGGGGGGGGGGGGGGGGGGGGGGGGGGGGGGGGGGGGGGGGGGGGGGGAGGGGGTCGTAGCGGTCGGGACGACGCCCAGCCAGCCTCGAGGTTCACTTTTTTAGCCTTGAGGTCCACTTTTTTAGACCCCCATAGATACTTCAGACCCCTTGAGCCTTCGAAATGACCCCCCTTCAAACAGGTAGATACTTCAGATCCATTGAGCCTTCGAAACGACCCCCCCTTCAAACAGGTCTGGCTACGGGCCTGGAAAGGGTTTAATAAAGTTTATACTAACAGCAAAATCCTGAATACCCATAAAATCAAAAACTGAATCCTGAATAATATTTCCACAGTAATGATATCAGAAGATACATGTTCCATAAAAACACTTCACTCTCAAAATCTACTCTGAACCCTTACAACGCTGAGCTAAATTTTGTCGTCTGCTGAAAATGTATTATTTTCAATATTTCTCGACAAAAACCTATTTTGACAGCTCATGAGACTCATATCCACTGGAGACGATTCTCATGTGCTGTCAAAACCATATTTTTTTAAGAATTAAGGCAAAAATGAAAAACAGCAGACGACAATTTCCATCTACAGCGTAGTGAGGGTTAAAAGCACTTTGTCTCAGATGATGTCTCGGATATCCAACATAAATGCACGGAAATGAAATCAGAGATCAAGCAACCGTGACTTTGACCTTGAGTTCTACGTTCGTTCTACTGATTGCTGATATGAATGTATATATGAATGTATATATGAATGTATGTTATATGAATGTATATATGAAGAATCGTTAAGATTGGATAGACTGAGATTGAGTTATCACATGGAAACAATAGAAATGTGCAATAAGCAATTTATTTTTAATAAAAAAAGAATACCGTGATCCGACACAAAGAAAACGTGGCCTATCGGCACACATATACTCCCCAGGGGCGGATCTAGAAAACACAGGAAAGTGCAGTTCGAAGAGCTCTAAAATAGGACAACCCATAGTTGCGAACGGTAACTCTTGCAATTACTCCCGTACCGTCTGTAGCTAGCTATATAGGGTGTAGATTGCAAGAGTTACCTTCGCAACTAGACGGCAGTCGAGTCATTGCATGATACTAGTTAGACAATAGTGGAGTTAACACATGGTATTGGACAGATGGCAGTGATATTATCACACAGTGTTCGATAGACGGCAGGTGAGTTATCACATGGTATTTTGAATAGACAGCAGTCGAGTTTTCGCATGATACTGAATACATTGCAGTCGAGATATCGCATAGTATTGGACAGATGGCAGTTGAGTTATCGCATGGTATTTGACAGTGAGTGAGTGAGTGAATAGGGTTTAACGTCCGCTTTTCTGACATAGAGGTACAAGCCTCAGGGAGTCTACACGCAGACGGGTCAACGGGGTCGAGTCCCGTATCCACCTGTCCAAGGGGGGTAAATCCCAACTTCAGAACTCGATATTTACAATCAAAATATATATTCAGTCCTGAAATTAGAACAACCTGATCTGGTGCCAGGCCCTCGCCACACCAGCATCATTTATCCCATCCCCTAAAAGTAATAGGATTAGCGCTAATCTTACTTTTATATATGGGGCATAGCCCAACTCAACTCTCACATACAAGAAAGCCAAAAATGCACATGAGGGCCAAATCCAGTATAGTGGGTTCCGGAAAGTATGAACCCAATCGTTAAGCCAGTTTAGTCGCCTTTTACGACAAGCAATGGCTACTGCAGCACTATTCTCAGGATCAGTTGATCCCGCCCCGGTGCCTGCACGGGGCGGTATTTGACAGACGGCGTCGAGTTATCGCATGGTATTGGACAGACATCAGTCGAATTATCACATGGTATTGGATAGACACTAGTCAAGTTATTGCCTGGTATTGGACAGCAGGCAGTCAAGTTATTGCATGGTTTGGACAGACGGCAGTCAAGTTATCGCATGGTACTGCACAGACAATAGTCGAGTTAACACATGGTATTGGATAGACACTAGTCAAGTTATTGCCTGGTATTGGACAGTAGGCAGTCAAGTTAATTTGATGGTTTGGACAGACGGCAGTCGAGTTATCGCATGGTACTGCACAGACAATAATCAAGTTAACACATGGTATTGGACAGATGGCAGTGATATTATCACACGGTATTCGAGACGGCAGGTGAGTTATCACATGGTATTTTGGATAGACAGCAGTCGAGTTTTCGCATGATACTGAATACATTGCAGTCGAGATATCGCATAGTATTGTACAGACGGCAATTGAGTTATCATAGCATGGTATTGGATAGACGGCAGTGAAGTTCACACATGGTATTGGATAGATGGCAGTGGAGTTGAATTATCACATGGTATTGGACACACGGCAGAGTTATCTCATGGTATTGGATAGATGGTAGTCATGCATGTATATCGCATGGTATTAGACAGACAGCAGTCAAGTTATCACATGGCATTGGACAAATGGCAGTCGAGTTAACGCATGGTATTGGATAGACGGCAGTTGAGTTATCATATGATGTTGGATAGACAGCAGTTGAGTTATCATATGGTATTGGATAGACAGCAGTCAAGTTATCGCATGGTATTGAATAGACAGCAGTCAAGTTATCGCATGGATTCGGATAGATGGTAATGGAGTTATCACATGGTATTGGACAAACGGCAGAGTTATCGCAAGGTATTATATAGACGGTAGTCGAGTTATCACATTGCATCAGATAGAAAGCAGTCAAGTTATTGCATGGTATTGGACAGTCGACTTAACACATGGTATTGGATAGACGGCAGTTGAGTTATTGCATGGTATTGGATAGAAAGCAGTCTATGGTCAAGTTATCGCATCGTATTGGACAGACGGTAGTCGAGTTATCGCATGGTATTGAATAGACGGTAGTCGTGTATATCACATTTTATCAGACAGACAGTAGTAAAGTTATCGCACGGCATAGGACAAATGGAGGTCAAGTTAGCGCATAGTATTGAATAGACGGCAGTGTTATAGCATGGTATTGGATATACGATAGTGGTGTTATAGCATTGTATCAGACAGACAGCAGTCAAGTTATCGCATGGCATTGTCAAGACGGCAGTCGAGTTATTGCATGGTATTAGACCGACGGTAGTCGAGTTATTGCATGGTATTGGATAGAGGGCAATCATGTTATCGTATGGTATTGTATAGAGGGCAGTCAAGTTAACAAATGGTATTAGATTGACGGCAATTGGTTTATCGCATGGTATTGGATAGACAATAGAGTTATCACTTGGTATTGTATAGACGGTAGTCGAGTTAATGCATTGTATCAGACAGACAGCAGTCGTGTTATCGCATGGTATTGGATAGACGGCAGGCGAGGTCAAGTTATCGCATCGTATTGGACAGACGGCATTCGTGTATAAATTGCATTGTGTCAGACAGACAGTAGTCAAGTCATGTTATTGGATAGACAGAAGTCGACAGACTGCAGTTAAGTTGTCACATTTTAATGAATGGACAGCAGTTAAGATATCGCATGGTATTGGACAGACTGCAGTCGAGTTGTCGCATGGTATTGGATAGACGGCAGTTGAGTTATCGCATCGTATTGGACACACGGCAGAGTTATCGCGTGTTATTAGATAGACGGTAGTTGAGTTATCGCATTGTAACAGACATACAGCAGTCGAT
The DNA here is from genome assembly GCA_029237695.1 of Conchocele bisecta. Taxonomy (NCBI): domain Eukaryota; kingdom Metazoa; phylum Mollusca; class Bivalvia; order Lucinida; family Thyasiridae; genus Conchocele; species Conchocele bisecta. The sequence continues at coordinate 50,309,509 of CM055274.1, forward strand.
GTATCGCATGGTATTCGACAAATGGCAGTCAAGTTATCGCATGTTATTTGACAGACGGCAGTCAAGTTATTGCATGGTAATTTATGGGCGGCAGCCTAGCTATCCTTGGTATTCGACAGACGGCAGTCGAACTATCGCATGATATTGGACAGACGGCAGTTGAGTTAACACATGGTATTGGATAGATGGCAGTCGAGTTATCGCATGGTATTGGATAGACTGTAGAGTTTTCGCATGGTATTGGACAGACGGCAGAGTTATCGCATGGTATCTGATAGAAGGTAGATGAGTTAATACATTGTATCAGACACACAGCAGTCAATATATGGCATGGTATTGGACAGACTGCAGTCGAGTTGATGTATTTACTACGATATGGCGCTAATATGCAGTTATATACTTAATTATCAGTCGTTTACATTATGGTCTCACGGGACAGTGGGCGGCTAGCTTTAAAAAAGGGGTGGACGATTTTCTATATACTTCACTACCGACCCTGTAAGTTACACCAGTGTGTCTAGAAAAATAGGTTTATGAATATTTCTTGACTTTGGAAGGCTTGACTAGGTGTATTTTTCAGAGTATTTCATAATTCTATGAAACTGAATGTTAGCTCCGGTTGATTTTGACATCTTGGAAAATGGTGCATGCTATGCTGTCTCATCGGTACGGTTTCACGTCAGAATTTAAGGTATTTTTCGGGAATTTGTAGCGAAAATTTGAGGTGGTTATGACCCCGCTTTGGAATAAATTTCAGGAAATGGTGTGGTATTACAAGTGATAGAACAAGACAGAAAGTCTCTGTGCCTGTTTTCATGAAAACAATTCCAACAAATTCAGTCGTGTTGAAATTTCTGGCCAAAAATAGGTGGGTGTGGTAACTTTGTAAAAAAATAATTAAACACATTTGATGTGGTTACTGCATTTTTATTGTGGTGCGCGATTTGTACTTCTTGTGAGTATTTTTCAATATTTGTCGCAAGAGCCTCTTTAACTGATTGTGAGAGGCGGTATTTTTTATAAGTCCCCCGCCGCCCTAAAAAAAACAGTCAATATTGGCTATTTTCAACCGTCCTGTGATGCCTATTGTTATATGATACTATATTTATATGTGGCGGCCATCTTGGACTTCCCCTGTTCAACAACTTGTCTACAAACATATTGAACGTACTAAAAGCGTTGATTGTGTCAATATATCCAATATCAGTATCATGTTTGCTTTGATATAGAGTGTGAGAGTAGCTATATGTAAAATATGTCACATTTGACGGCCATTTTGGATTATTTCCATGTCACAGTGAATTGAATTGAATATTAAAAATGTTGACCGCTTATCTGATAAGTCAAGTAAATCCACTTTACGCTCTTAAATTACTTTTCGAAGGTCCGTAAATCTCATGTACACCGACTCAAAATACTATAATTGTTTTATTATATGACCCGTACCACGATTTCCCTCCCACAAAACAAAAATATGTTTACAAACTTCTCCAGAAATGTGCTTCAAAACAATAGCTGAATAAACTTTATATTTAGTTATAAACATTTGGTCGGCATGTACGCATGCTCTCTTAGGTGAACAATAGGTTTGTTTACATGAATAAACACATCTCGGACAAGTGTTTATTCGTGTAAACAAACCGTTCAGAGGTCTACATTCAGAAAACTCCAGATAAGCTGCGTATTTGCTTAAATACCCAATTAAAATTGCCAAAAACCCAATTGAAATCAGAAATAGTGAGAATCAAAAAGCAATATAAAATTGTGGTACCTTTATCATGCTGCAGAAAACAAGAAACTGACCACAAATATAGCATGTTTTTCTTATTTTTCCATGAAAACACATCTTGGTATTTCATTAGAATTGTCTCCAAGGAGACAATTCTAATGAAATGCCAAGACATGTTTTCATTTCGAAGCAAACTATTCAATAATTGCTATCAGCTGATGTGTAAACAGCAGTGTGACTTTATTTTACTCAATTACAATTTTGAAATACCCAATGGTTTCAGAAATGATGGAGTGACAATACTCAATAACTAATTCCTTATCTGGAGCCTGTAGTCATATACTAATATAGAGTGTTATGCTACATAAGGGTAAAGGTTGATCAGGATACACACAATGGGGAGACAAGATTGCAGTCATTGACCGCTCATTTGAATCATATTAACAGGAGTGGCAAAAATAGGGTTCAAAGATGTGGTCACAGCAAGTAGTTCCAACAAAAAAAATGTGGAAAAAAAATGAGTTTCAAATTTGAGACATTGAGAGAAGCAAATAGAAATGGAATTTGCAAGCCAGACAGCTAAATAGATCATAGTTTTGTAAAAGAAAATTTACTAAAGACTTTGAACACAACAGCCCTCTATACTATAGCAGTGTTTGCAAACGGTGTAGATCTAGATGAGCCGGCTCGCAACAAGCCATCTCATCAGAATATGCACTTTTTGCAAGTAATTTTCATATTTTTGGATAAAAAACACCCCCTTTTCATAAATGAAAGGGTTAATTAACTATATAGAGTAGATCCAGATGGTACGGCTTGTTACAACCCGTCTCATCTGGATCTTCAGCAGTCTAAACTAGATCTACACGGTTTGTAAACGTTATGATTGAAGGATATAAGGTTGAAAAGGTTAAAACTGAACAAGCTGACAGTGTGTGCTGGTAGCTATTTCTGAAATATTAAATAAACACAAGTTGCATAATGGTAGAGGAGATAAAGAAGACAGGAGGCTGGCTGCTCCAAACTAGACAAGAGCATTGTGGTAATATGCAAAGTTTGAAAGCAACATCAAAACTAATATTCGTCTACAAGAAAATAATCACTATTACAGGCTCCATTCAAGTTCTATATGCATAAGGATTTACACAAAATGCATATAGTGGGTGGGGAGGGCAGAAGTGGGGCGCATAATATACGCCCCACTTTTGCCCTCCCCACCCACTAATGCTATACTATGTCTATGGAACGCCAAATCTACATAAACTCAAATATATATTGCTAGCAACAAATATTTGGAGCTAGCAATAAATATTTGGACAGCTCTCAAAATCATTTGGAGAGCTCTCGAAATCAATTAATGATATCTCGAAATCATTTGGAGAGCTCTCGAAATCATTTGGAGCGAGCATTATATAACATTTGATTTGGAGAGCTCTCTAAATCATTTGGAGAGCTCTCGAAATTCTCGAAATCATTTGGAGCGAGCATTATATAACATTTGATTTGGAGAGCTCTCTAAATCATTTGGAGAGCTCTCGAAATCAATTAATGATATCTCAAAATCATTTAGAGAGCTCTCGAAATCATTTGTAGCGAGCATTATATAACTTTGATTTGGAGAGCTCTCTAAATCATTTGGAGCTATCTCTAAATCATTTGGAGAGCTCTCAAAATCATTTGGAGAGCTCTCGAAATCAATTAATGATATCTCAAAATCATTTAGAGCTCTCGAAATCATTTGTAGCGAGCATTATATAACTTGATTTGGAGAGCTCTCGAAATCATTTGGAGCTATCTCAATCATTTGGAGAGCTCTCGAAATCATTTGGAGAGCTCTCGAAATCAATTAATGATATCTATATATATATGATTTAGAGATAGCTCCAAATGATTTAGAGAGCTCTCCAAATCAAATGTTATATTGCTCACTCCAAATGATTTCGAGAGCTCTCCAAATGATTTCGAGATATCATTAATTGATTTCGAGAGCTCTCCAAATGATTTCGAGAGCTCTCCAAATATTTATTGCTAGCTCCAAATATTTGTTGCTAGCAATATATATTTGAGTTTATGTAGATTTGGCGTTCCATATATGTCGGCCCTTTCCCCCATCCCGCTCAATTCTTACCAAACTTCAAAATTCTTCATGTTACCTGTAACACAGTCCGTCTCCAAGTGATTGATCAACGGATTATAATGTCCACCTCACGGTCAACAAGCCGTGAACTTTACTCACGAACTTTACTCACGGCGCAAACAAACGAAATATCTATGGTAAAATACCCTCAGGTACACCTGTACTCCACCTGTGGAACAGGTCAAGCAACACCATGGCTTATCAAACCAGCATAGACCAATTCCATCGAAACAACAATGTTTGCCATATTTTTTCAAAGTATCGGTTTGCAAGAAATTGGACTTACGGCCTTTGCGATCAGTCAGTCATCGGATATTCAATTTCAACAACAATGGATTAGTGTAGACCCAGATCAGTGTAGACTGCATCCGCGCAGTCTGATCTAGGTCTGCATCGTTCGCAATTCAGCTGCATGTGAATTAGCTGTCAGTGCACAGTGTAGGTCATATGCGTGGGTGTATATGCTAATCTGGGGCTACACTGGCCCTGGGGCTAATTAATCAAAGTTTTCATTGGAGTGAACGATCATGTATATGGTAGTCAGTTCATAAGTATGGTGTACGCACTGGGTCAAAACTAAACTTACAGGTGCAGTTATAAAAAAAAATGCAGCTCCACCTGTAAAAATACAGCTGCACCTGTACAAATACAGTTTAGTTTTAACCCCGTTCGTACGGGGTCAAAACTAAACTTACAAGTGCAGCTATAAAATATACAGGTGCACCTACATCTTTTGTATAGCTGCACCTGTAAAATGTACAGCTGTAGCTGTAAACGTATAGCTGCAGCTGTACAGGTGCAGCTGTATTTTTCACAGGTGCAGCTATACATTTATAGCTGCAGCTATACAAATACAGCTGCAGCTGTACATTTTGCAGGTGCAGCTATACATTTGCAGATGTAAAAAATGCAGGTGCACCTGTATATTTTTATAGCTGCACCTGTAAGTTTAGTTTGACTCCGTTTGTACACTATACCATAAGAAAGCGTGGTTTATGTGATAGGGTAAGCCATGAATCCGGTTGCCTAAGCCACTTATTCTATAGCAGGGGCGGATCTAGAGGGGGGGGGGGGGGTCCGGGGTTGCACNCCCCCCCCGTTCAGCCACGGAGTTTACATATATCACAGTTTACCACCAGCTGGAGTCTGAATTTAAATGCCGTAAAACACAAGAAAGGGCATTTCCGGACATATAAAGGGACCCCCCCCCCCTAGCATAATCGAAAATAGGACACCCCGTTCCCCAAATGCTGGATCGAAACAGTATCATGTGAAACCAGCACAGAGTAAAGGGAACATCTTGCTAATAGGGAATCGCAGTCTAATCTGAGCTTGCACTATATTCAGAACCGTAATTATTGAACACATGGCGGAATGATATGGAACTTATATAACTTAACACTTTCACTCCTAGGTAACTGGAATGGACCTTGATATATTAATTTTCTGACCAATCCAATTTTCACAAAATGATTATCAGACTAGTCAATTTATACAACGAGCGTGTGTTTGTTCTCAAACATATGACAATTGCTTGCAAAAGTGCAGATCCTGATGAGACGGCTCGTGACGAGCCGGCTCATCTGGATCTACACTGTTTGAAAATACCACGATACAGGTCTGTAGTATTGAAAGGGTTAAATGTAATTATAATATCGATGCACTAGGACCGGATAAGAACGACACAGCGACACATATCGTAGGCTGATATGTATTATGTGCGTGTGTGTCCGTCTTCGTACCCTCCGTCGGTTGCAATTGTTAGCCCGCTGGCTAGTCTATACCTGTATCTGTGCAGGATTGTCATTAAAAACAAGTGTTACCGAGCTCCATACCTCTCGCGAGGTTAGCAATTTAACCCCATATCTTTAATGTGACACATGGAAGAGTGATTGGTTGCAATCGGTTATCCGGCGTGTTTGATATTTTAGCGATATAAAACTGCCAAAGCTGTATAAAATATTAATAAAAAACATACACATGCAGAAATTTGTTATTTTACCATGTCAAGGTGTTTATCTGATATTTACATGTATGTCTTGTACATTTTAAAGCTTAATTTCGTAATGTTAAATGTTGAACAACAACAAGAGAAAATATGGCTTCCATGGGAAAATGATTTCCCTGTTATATTATTATTGTTGGCAATTTACTAGTTCTACATCAAAGATTATTTGCTTAAAGGTATAAACTATAGAGTTTACTAATTTTTTACCTACATCATACATGCAACAGGTTTAGGAATGCACTTCGGTTGCTCACATTTTTGAAGGGTAAAATTGTAGTCGTATATAACATATCGGAGGCGAATTATTGTAGCTACATGTAGAGTGTCATGTACTTGCAATAATTGAGCCGCGTCGCGAGAAAACCTGTCTTCGGGAGTCTAACGACGTCACAATATATGACGTCGTGAACTTAGCTGACGTAATTTCCGCTAAGATTTGCATGTTTCACTCTGACTTCGAAGTTTAGTTGCTTGTTTCAGAACAATAGGCTACGATACTCGCTCACTGCAAGCTTAGCGAGTTGACTCTCCAAAAGACAAAATGCTACCGTAACACCCCCAAAACAAACACAAGGCGGTGTAACAAGCTGATATTTCAGTAACAATTGTCTGCAAAAATGTTAGAGCGGGGTCGGGTCTGTGTCAGTGACTGCATGAGAAAACAAGCAACTATAACCAGTATAGATCGCATGATGATGGCAGTTTTACCTTTTTTTTTATGCACCGGTCTCGAAGAGCCGGGTGGCATATAGTGTTCGGACCATCCGTCCGTCCGTCTATCCGTCCGTCACACTTTTGCGTTAATCAGTTTGTGACAGTTTCTCAAACTGGCCATATCATCTACATAAGTTGCTCAACTGCTTCGATAATTCATCCCATCATTCATCATATTCATTGGTATGTGTGCTACACCTGCCTTGCCATAATTTATATGACCACAGATCGAAGGAACGAACCTAGGTATATAAATACATTAAATATGCATAAGATATACCTAAAAAATCATCCATAAGTTATGAATTATTTTAGGTATATCTAATATATATTTAATATGTTTATATGCCTAGGTCCGTTCGTTGTGGGAATCGGGTTGTAAACCTTCCATACCCAGACTTGTCGCCGAAACCTATATCACATTTTTGTTTTGGGTGGTAGGAGGGAGCAGCGAAGGGTAATTTAACGATCGGCATTCATACTTACCGGAAGTTTATTTATTCGGTGAATTCCCATATTATGTGATATATAATCATCAATCAGCATCTGACCTGAGAGTAAGCATGCAGATTTCCCATCGGACCCGACAGTGCCCATGATCAGGTAAGTTCACGGGCTTGCAAAACTACCGATTAAAATTCTCAAGGCCGGTTGCTTTTTGTGCATATATTGTCTGTTTTGTTTCAGTTTACGGACAGGCTGAAACTTCTCATGGCCGGGTGCTTTTGTCCCCACCGTGAAAATTGAAATCATTCCCATATATTTCACGTTTTTTTTGCCTTATATTGGAACATATTGCATACTATCATTATTAATAGGCACATTGGGTATATACCAATACATATGGGTGTGAAAAAATACCGATGTGTTCTCTATATATCAAGTTTACGAACAGGCTGAAACTTCTCATGGGCGGGTGCTTTTGTCCCCGCCGTGAAAATTGAAATCAGTCCCATATATTTCACGTTTTTTTGCCTTATATTGGAATATATTGCATACTATCATTATTATAGGCACATGGGTATATACCAACAAAGGGTTTGTGAAAAACTACCGATGTGTTCTCTATATATCAAGTTTACGGATACAGCTGAAACTAAACTCATGGCCGGGTGCTTTTGTCCCCCGCCGTGAAAATTGAAATCAGTCCTATATATTTCACGTTTTTTTGCCTTATATTGGAACTATTGCATAATACATCATTAATAGGCACATTGGGTATATACCAACACAGGGCTGTGAAAAAATACGATGTGTTCTCTATATATCAAGTTTACGACAGGCTGAAACTCTACATGCCAGGTACTTTTGTCCCCCCGCTGAAAATTGAAATCAGTCCCATATATTTCACGTTTTTTTGCCTTATATTGGAACATATTGCATACTATCATTATAATAGCACATTGGGTATATTAAACCAACACAAGTGTGAAAAATACCGATGAGTTCTCTATATATCAAGTTTACGGACAGGCTGAAACTTCTCATGGCCGGGTGCAGCTTTTGTCCCCGCCGTGAAAATTGAAATCAGTCCCATATATTTCACGTTTTTTTTGCCTTATATTGGTACATATTGCATAATATCATTATTAATAGGCACATTGGGTATATACCAACACAGGGGTGTGAAACAATACCGATGTGTTCTCTATATATCAAGTTTACGGACAGGCTGAAACTTCTCATGGCCGGGTGCGGCTTTTGTCCCCACCGTGAAAATTGAAATCAGTCCCATATATTTCACGTTTTTTTGCCTTATATCGGAACATATTGCATAATATCATTATTAATAGGCACATTGGGTATATACCAACACAGGGGTGTGAACAAATACCGATGTGTTCTCTATATATCAAGTTTACGGACAGGCTGAAACTTCTCATGGCCGGTGCGGCTTTTGTCCCCGCCGTGAAAATTGAAATCAGTCCCATATATTTCACGTTTTTTTGCCTTATATTGGAACGTATTTCATAATATCATTATTAATAGGCACATTGGGTATATACCAACAAAGGGTTGTGAAAAAATACCGATGTGTTCTCTATATATCAAGTTTACGGACAGGCTGAAACTTCTCATGGCCGGGTGCTTTTGTCCCCGCCGTGAAAATTGAAATCAGTCCCATATATTTCACGTTTTTTTGCCTTATATTGGTACATATTGCATAATTATCATTATTAATAGGCACATTGGGTATATACCAACACAGGGTGTGAAAAATACCGATGTGTTCTCTATATATCAAGTTTAACGGACAGGCTGAAACTTTTCATGGCCGGGTGCTTTTGTCCCCGCCGTGAAAATTGAAATCAGTCCCATATATTTCACGTTTTTTTGCCTTATATTGGTACATATTGCATAATATCATTATTAATAGGCACATTGGGTATATACCAACACAGGGGTGTGAAAAAATACCGATGTTGTTTCTCTATATATCAAGTTTACGGACAGGCTGAAACTTCTCATGGCCGGGTGCGGCTTTTGTCCCCGTCGTGAAAATTGAAATCGGTCCCATATATTTCACGTTTTTTTTGCCTTATATTGGTACATATTGCATAATATCATTATTAATATGGCACATTGGGTATATACCAACCACAGGGGGTGTGAAAAAATAACCGATGTGTTCTCTATATATCAAGTTTACGGACAGGCTTGAAACTTCTCATGGCCGAGTGCGCTTTTGTCCCCGCCGTGAAAATGAAATCAGTCCCATATATTTCACTTTTTTTGCCTTATAATTGGAAACATGTTGCATAATATCATTATAATAGGCACATTGTGTATATACCAACACAGGGGTGTGAACAAATACCGATGTGTTCTCTATATATCAAGTTTACGGACAGGCTGAAACTTCTCATAGGCCGGGTGCTTTTGTCCCCGCCGTGAAAATGAAATCAGGTCCATATATTTCACGTTTTTTTGCCCTTATATGGAACATCCTGCATACTATCATTATTATAGGCACATTGGGTATATCCAACAAAGGGTGTGAAAAACTCCGATGTGTTCTCTATAAATCAGTCAGTTTACGGACAGGCTGAAACATTCTCATGGCGGGTGCGGCTTTGTCCCCGCCGTGAAAATTGATAATCAGTCCCATATATTTCACGTTGTGCCTTATATGGAACGTATTTCATATAGCATTGGTATAGGCACATTGGGTGAAAAAATACCGATGTCTCTATATCAAGTTTACGGACAGGCAAAAAAGGAAAACTCCCTCATTTTTTTGGGTGCAGGCCTCCGAGATGAAATAAGTTTCATAAATTACAAAACGTGCCTTATATTGGTACAAGTGGCATTAATATATATTAATAGGCACATTGATTTATAAAACAACCCACAGGTTTTTTTTTTGTTATCGTGTTTCCTTCTATCTTATCAAGTTTACGGACAGGGCTGAAACTTTTCATGCCGGGTGCTTTTGTCCCGCCCGTGAAAATTAATTGAAATCAGTCCCATATATTTCACGTGTTTGCTATATTGGTACATATTGCATAAAATAAATCATTATAATAGGCACATTGTATATACCAAACACAGGGGTGTGAAAAAAATACCGATGTGTTCTCTATATATCAAGTTTTACGGACAGCTGAAACTTCTCATGGCCGGTGCGGCTTTTGTCCCCGCGTCGTGAAAATTGAAATCGTCCCATATATTTCACGTTTTGCCTTATATTGGTACATATGCATAATATCATTATTAATAGGTACACATTGTATATACCAACACAGGGGTGTGAAAAAATAACGATGTGTTCTCTATATACAGTTCACGGACAGGCTGAAACTTGGCTCATGGCGGGTGCGGCTTTTGTCCCCGCCGTGAAAATTGAAATCAACCCATATATTTCACGTTTTTTTGCCTTATATTGAACATATTGCATAAAACATTATTAATAGGCATTGGGTATATCACAGGGGTGTGCCATATATACCGATGTGTTCTCTATATATCAAGTTTACGGACAGGCTGAAACTTCTCATGGCCGGGTGCGGCTTTTGTCCCCGTCGTGAAAATTGAAATCGGTCCCATATATTTCACGTTTTTTTTGCCTTATATTGGTACATATTGCATAATATCATTATTAATAGGCACATTGGGTATATACCAACACAGGGGTGTGAAAAAATACCGATGTGTTCTCTATATATCAAGTTTACGGACAGGCTGAAACTTCTCATGGCCGGGTGCGGCTTTTGTCCCCGCCGTGAAAATTGAAATCAGTCCCATATATTTCACGTTTTTTTGCCTTATATTGGAACATATTGCATAATATCATTATTAATAGGCACATTGTGTATATACCAACACAGGGGTGTGAACAAATACCGATGTGTTCTCTATATATCAAGTTTACGGACAGGCTGAAACTTCTCATGGCCGGGTGCTTTTGTCCCCGCCGTGAAAATTGAAATCAGTCCCATATATTTCACGTTTTTTTGCCTTATATTGGAACATATTGCATACTATCATTATTAATAGGCACATGGGTATATACCACAAAGGTTGTGAAAAACTACCGATGTGTTCTCTATATATCAAGTGAAACGGCCTTGACTCATGGTACGCCCTGAAAATTGAAATCAGTCCCATATATTTCACGTTTTATTTTCCTTATATTGGTACATATTGTAAAATATCATTATTAATAGGCACATTGGGTATATACCAACACAGGGGTGTGAAAAACTACCGATGTGTTCTCTATATCAAGTTTACGGACAGGCATAAACTTCTCATGGCCGGGTGCGGCTTTGTCCCCGACCGTGAAAATTGAAATCAGTCATATATTTCACGTTTTTTTGCCTTAATTGGAACTATTGCATAATATCATATTAATAGGCACATTGGGTATATAGCCACACCGGGGTATGTGAAAAAATACCGATTGTGTCTCTATATCAAGTTTACGGACAGGCTGAAACTTCTCATTGGCCATGTGCTTTTGTCCCCGCCGTGAAAATTGATCATCCCATATCACGTTTTTTTTGCCTTATATTGGAACATATTGATAATATCTTATTAAGGCACATTGTATATAGCAACAAAGGGTGAGGAAAAAATACCGATGTGTTCTCTATATATCAAGTTTACGGACAGGCTGAAACTTCTCATGGCCGGGTGCTTTTGTCCCCGCCGTGAAAATTGAAATCAGTCCCATATATTTCACGTTTTTTTGCCTTATATTGGAACATATTGCATACTATCATTATTAATAGGCACATTGGGTATATACCAACAAAGGGTTGTGAAAAACTACCGATGTGTTCTCTATATATCAAGTTTACGGACAGGCTGAAACTTCTCATGGCCGGGTGCTTTTGTCCCGCCCTGAAAATTGAAATCAGTCCCATATATTTCACGTTTTATTTTCCTTATATTGGTACATATTGTAAAATATCATTATTAATAGGCACATTGGGTATATACCAACACAGGGGTGTGAAACAATACCGATGTGTTCTCTATATATCAAGTTTACGGACAGGCTGAAACTTCTCATGGCCGGGTGCGGCTTTTGTCCCCACCGTGAAAATTGAAATCAGTCCCATATATTTCACGTTTTTTTGCCTTATATCGTAACATATGCCATAATTACTCAATATTAATAGCACCATGGGTAATATACCAACACAGGGTGTGAAAAATACCGATGTGTTCTCTATTATCAAGATAACGACGGCTGAAACTTCTCCATGGCCGTTGCTTTTGTCCCCGCCGTGAAAATTTAAAATCATCCCATAAATTTCACGTTTGGTTTTGCCTTATATTGGAAACGTATATCAAATATCATTATTAATATGCAACATGGGTATATACCAACAAAGTGTTGTGAAATAAATACCGATGTGTTTCTCTATATATCAAGTTTACGGACAGGCAGAAACGTCACATTGGCCGTGCTTCTTTGTCCACCGCCGTGCAATTGAAAGCCTTCCCCATCTTTTCACGTTTTTTTGCCTTATTTTGGTACATAATGCAATAATATCATATTAATAGGCACATTGGGTATAATACCAACACAGGTGTGAAAAATACCGATGTGTTCCCATCTATCAAGTTTACGGACAGCTGAAACTTTTTTCATGGCCGGGTGCTTTTGTCCACGCCTGAAAATTGAAAATCAGTTCCATATATTTCACGTTTTTTGCCTTATATTGGGTACATATTGCATAATATCATTATTAATAGGCACATTGGTATATACACAACACAGGGGGTGAAAAAAATACCCGATGTTTCTCTTTATATCAATTTCAACCGGACAGCCTGAAACTTCTCAGGCCGTGGCGGCTTTGTCCCGCCGTGATAATGAAATCATCCATATATTTCACGTTTTTTGCCTTATATTGGAAACCATATTGCATATATCATATATAGGCACATTGGGTATATACCAACACAGTGGGTGTGAAAAAATACCGATGTGTTTCTCTATCTATCAAGTTTACGGACAGCTGAAACTTCTCAATGCCGGGTGCGGCTTTTGTCCGTCGTGAAAATTGAATCGTCCCCATATATTTCACGTTTTTTTTTGCTATATTGGTACATAATGCATAATATCATTATTAATAGGCACATTGGGTATATACCAAACACAGGGGTGTGAAAAAATTACCGATGTGTTCTCTATATATCAAGTTTACGGACAGCTGAAACATCTCATGGCCGGGTTGCGCTTTGTCCCCCTGCCGAGGAAAATTGAAATCAGTCCCATAGATTTTTCACGTTTTTTTTGCCTTATATTTTGGAACATATTGCATAATATCAATATTAATAGCACATTGTGTATATACCAACACAGGTGTGAACAAATACCGATGTGTTTCTCTATAAATCAAAAGTTTTTACGGACAGGCTGAAACTTCTCATGGCCGGTGCTTTTGTCCCCGCCGTGAAAATTAAATCATCCCAAATATTTCACGTTTTTTTTTCCTTATATTGGAACATATTGCATTACTATCATATTAATAGGCACATTGGGTATAGACCTAACAAAGGGTTTGAAAAACTACCGATGTGTTCTCATGATATAGCTAAGTTTACGGACAGGCTGAAACTTCTATGCCGGTGCTTTTGTCCCGCCCTGAAAATTGAAATCAGTCCCCATAATTTCACGTTTGATTTTCCTATATTGGCTACACTATTTGTAAAATTTCATTATAAATAGGCACATTGGGTATATACCAACACAGGGGTGTAGAAAATATTACCGATGTGTTCTCTATATAGTCAAGTTACGACAGCGAAACTTCTCATAAGCCGGTGCTTTTGTCCCCGCCGTGAAAATTGAAATCAATTCCCATATATTTCCCGGTTTTTTGACTTAATATTGGAACATATTGCATAATACATTATTAATAGGCTATTGGTATATACCAACACAGGGGTGTGAAAATATACCGATTGTTCTCTATATATCAAGTTTACGACAGGCTGAAACTTCTCTGCCTGCTTTTGTCCCCAGCCGTAAAATTGAAATCAGTCCCATATAATTCACGTTTTTTTTGCCTTATAATTGGTACATATTGCATAATATCATTATAATAAGCACATTGGGTATATACCAACACAGGTGTGAAAACAATACCGATGTGTTCCTATAGATATCAAGTTTACGGACAGGCTGAACTTCAATGCCGGGTGCGCTTTTGTACCCGCCGTGAAAATTGAAACAGTCCCATATATTTCACGTTTTTTTGCCTTATATTGGAACATATTGCATATATCATTATTAAATAGGCACATTGGGTATTACCACACAGGGTGTGAAAAACTACCGATGTGTTCTCTATTTACAAGTTTCACGGACAGGCTGAAACTTCTCATGCCGGGGGCTTTTGTCCGCCCTGAAATTGAAATCAGTCCCATATATTTCACGTTTTATTTTCCTTAATTGGTACATATTGTAAAATATCATTATTAATAGGCCACATTGGGATATACCAACACAGGGGTGTGAAACAATACCGAGTGTCTCTATATATCAAGTTTACGGACAGGCTGAAACTTCTCAGGCCGGGTGGCGCTTTGTCCCCACCTGAATTGAAATCAGTCCCATTATATTTCAACGTTTTTTTTGCGCTTAATATCGGAACATATTGCCATAATACATTATTAATAGGCACATTGGTATATACCAACACAACAGGGGTGGTGAAAAATACCGATGTTTCTCATATATCAAGTTTTACGGACAGCTGAAACTTCTCATGCCGGGTGTCTTTGTCCCCGTCCGTGAAGAATTGGAATCAGTCCCATATATTCACTTTGTTTGCCTTAGATTGGAACTATTTATTTCATAATATCCTTATAAATAGGCACATTGGGTATATACCAACAAAGGTTGTGAAAAAATACCGATGTTCTCTATAATCAATTTTACGGACAGCGAAACTTCTCAGGCCGGTGCTTTTGTCCCCGCCGTTAAATGCAAATAAAAAAAAAAATCAGTCCCAAATATATTCACGTTTTTTTGCTATATTGGTACATATTGCATAATATCATTATAATAGGCACATTGGTTATACCAACACAGGGTGTGAAAAAATACCGATGTGTTCTCTATATATCAAGTTTACGGACAGGCTGTAACTTTTCATGGCCCGGGTGCTTTTGTCCCCGCCTGAAAATTGAAAATCAGTCCCCATATATTTTCACGTTTTTTTTGCCTTATATTGGACATTGTGCATAATATCATTATTAAAGCACATTGGTTATATACCAACACAGGGGTGTGAAAAAAGACGATGTGTTCTCTATATATCAAGTCACGGACAGGCTGAAACTTCTTCCATAGCCGGTGCGCTTTGTCCCGCCGAAAAATTGAAAATCATCCCATATATTTCCACGTTTTTTTGCTCAATAAATTTGGGAATCATAAAATTGCATAAATCATTATTAATACACATTGGTATATACGCAACACAGGGGTGTGAAAAAATACCGATGTGTTCGCTATATATCAAGTTTACGACAGGCTGAAACTTCTCATGGCCGGGTGCGGCTTTTGTCCCCGGCGTGAAAGTGAAATCGGTCCCATATATTTCAAACGTTTTTTTTGCCTTATATTGGTACATATTGCATAATATATTATTAATAGGCACATTGGTATATACCAACACAGGGGTGTGAAAATACGGATTGTTCCTATATATCAAGTTTACGGACAGCTGAAACTCTCCATCCGGGTGCGGCTTTTGTCCCCCGCCGTGAAAATTGAAATCAGTCCCATATATTTTCACTTTTTTTTGCCTTATAATGGCACATATTGCATAATATCATTATTAATCAGCACATTGTGTATATACCAACAACAGGGTGTGAACAAATACCGAAGTTTCGTCTATATATCAAGTTTACGGACAGCTGAAACTTCCATGCCGGTGCTTTTTTGTCCCCGCCGTGAAAATAGAACATCATCCCATATTTTTCACACGTTTTTTTGCCTTTATTATTGGAACATATTGCATACTGACATTATAATAGGCACATTGGGTATATACACACTAAAGGGTTTTGAAAAACACCGATTGTGTCTCTATATATCAGTTTACGACAGGGCTTGAAAACTTACATGGCCGGGTGCGGCTTGTCCCCGCCGTGAAAATTGAAATCAGTCCCATATATTTCAAGTTATTTGCCTTACATATACACGTATCATAATAACATTAATAATAGCACCTTGGTATATACCAAACAAAGGGTTGTGAAAAAATACCGATGTGTTCTCATATATCAATTAACGGACAGGCGAACTTCTTCATGGCCGTGCTTTTGTCCGCCGCCGTGAAATTGAAATCATCCCATATATTTCACGTTTTTTTGCCGTATATTGGTACATATTCATAATATCATTATTAATAGCACATTGGGTATATACCAACACAGGGTGTGAAAAAATACCCGATGTGTTCTCTATATAGCAAGTTTTACGGACAGGCTGAAACTTTTCAATGGCCGGTTGCTTTTGCCCCGCCGTGAAAATTGAAATCAGTCCTCATATATTTTCACGTTTTGGTTTGCCTATTGGTACATATTGCATAAATATCATTATTAATAGGCAATTGGTATATACCAACACAAGGGGTTGTGAAAAAAATACCGATGTGTTCTCTATATTATCAAGTTACGGACGAGTCTGAAACTTCTCAATGCCGGGTCGCTTTTGTCCCCGACGTAAAATTGACGATCGTCCCCATATATTTCACTTTTTTTTGGCTTATATTGTACATATTGCATAATATCATTATTAATAGCACATTGGGTATATACTCAACACAGGGTGTGAAAAATTAACCGATGTGTTCTCTAAATATCAAGTTCCACGGACAGGCTGAAACTTCGTCATGGCGGGTGCGGCTTTGTCCCGCCGTGAAAATTGAAATCAGTCCCATATATTTCACGTTTTTTCTTGCCTTATATTGGATCATATTGAATAATAAACATTATTAATAGGCACATTGGGTATATACCAACACAGGTTGAAAAAAAAAATACGAAGTTTTCTCTGATATATCAAGTTTACGGACACTGAAACTTCTCATGCCGGGTGCGCTTTTGTCCCCGTCGTGAAAGTGAAATCATCCCATATATTTTCACGTTTTTTGCCTTATACTTGGTACACTATTGCATAATATCATATTAATAGGCACATTGGTATATACCAACACAGTGGTGTGAAAAATACCGATGTGTTCTCTATAATCAAGTTACGGACTGGATGAAACTTCTCATGGCCAGTGCGCTTTTGTCCCAGCCGTGAAATATTGAAATCATCCCATATATTTCACGTTTTTTTTTGCTTATATTGGAACATATTGCATAATATCATTATACTAGGCACATTGTGTATATACCAACACAGGGGTGTGAACAAATAACCGATGTGTTTCTCTATATATCAATTTACGACAGCCTGAAACTTCTCATGGCGGTGCTTTGTCCCCGCCGAAAATTAAATCATCCCATATATTTCACTTTTTTTGCCCTAATTGGAACATATTGCCTACTATCATTATTAATAGCACATTGGGTATATACCAACAAAGGTTTAAAAACTACCGGATGTGTTCTCATATATCAAGTTTACGACAGGCTTAAACTTCTCATGGCCGGTGCTTTTGTTCCCGCCCTGAAAATTGAACATCAGTCCCATATATTTCACGTTTTATTTTCCTTATAATGGTACAGAATATTTGTAAAATATCATTATAAATATATCACATTGGTAAATACCAACACAGGGGTGTAAAACAATACCGATTGTCTCCTATAAATCAAGTTACGGACAGGCTGAAACTTCTCATGGCCGGTGCGGCTTTTGTCCCCACCGTGAAAATTGAAATCAGTCCCATATATTTCACGTTTTTTTGCCTTATATCGGAACATATTGCATAATATCATTATTATTAGGCACATTGGGTATATACCAACGACAGGGGTGTGAAAAAATACCGATGTGTTCTCATATATATCTATTTTTACGACAGGCGAAACTTCTCAGGCCGGGTGCTTTGTCCCGCCGTGAAAATGAAATCAGTTCCCATAATTCACGTTTTTTTGCCTTATATTGTATAACGGATTTCTATAGACATTATTAATAGCACATGGGTATATACACAAAGTTGGTGAAAAAAATACCGATGTGTTCTCTATAACAATTACGACAGGCTAAAACTTCTCATGTTGGCCGGGTGCTTTGTCCAGCCGTGAAAATTGAAATCAGTCCATAATTTTCACGTTTTTTGCTTATTTTGGAACAATTGCATACTAACATTAGTAATAGGCACATTGGGTATATACCAACAAAAGGTTGTGAAAAACTACCGATGTGTTCTCTATATATCAAGTTTACGGACAGGCTGAAACTTCTCATGGCCGGGTGCTTTTGTCCCGCCCTGAAAATTGAAATCAATCCCCATATATTTCACGTTTTATTTTCCTTATATTGGTACATATTGTAAAATATCATTATTAATAGGCACATGGGGTATATACCAACACTGGGGTGTGAAACAATACGATGTGTTCCTCTATTATCAAGTTTACGGACAGCTGAAACTTCTCATGGCCGGTGCGGCTTTTGTTCCCCACCGGTGAAATTTGAAATCATCCCATATATTTCACGTTTTTTTGCTTATATCGGAACATATTGCAAATATCAATTTAATAGGCCACACTTGGGGTATATACCAACACAGGGGTGTGAAAATATACCGATGGATCTCTATAATATCCAAGTTACGGACAGCTGAAACTTCTCAAGGCCGGTGCTTTTGTCCCCGCCGTGAAAATTGAATCAGTCCATATATTTTCACTTTGTTTGCCTTATATTGGAAACGTATTCATAATATCATTATTAATAGGCAATTGGGTATATACCAACAAAGGGTTGTGAAAAAATACCGATGTGTTCTCTATATAATCAAGTTTTTCGGACAGGCTGAAACTTCTCATGGCCCGGGTGCTTTTGTCCCCCCGCCGTGAAAATTGAAATCAGTCCCATATATTCACTTTTTTTGCCTATATTGTACATATTGCATAATATCATTCATTACATAGCACATTGGTATATACCAACACAGGGTGTGAAAAAAACCGATGTGTTTCTTCTATATATCAAGGTACTACAGGCTGAAACTTTTCATGCCGGTGCTTTTGTCCCCGCCGTGAAAAATTGAAATCAGTCCCATATATTTCAACGTTTTTTTTTTTGCCTTATATGGTACATATTGCATAATATCATTATTATAGCACATTGGTATATACCAACACATGGGTGTGAAAAAATACCGATGTGTCTCTATATATTAGTTCACGACAGCCGAAACTTCTCAGGCCGGGTGCGGCGTTTGTCCCCGCCGTGAAAATTGAAATCAGTCCCATATATTTCACGTTTTTTTTTGCCTTATAATTGGAACATATTTGCATAATATCATTATTAATAGCACATTGGGTATATACCTAACACAGGGTCGTGAAAAATACCGATGTGTTCTCTATATAACAAGTTTACGACAGGCCGGAAACTTCTCATGGCCGGTGCGGCTTTTGTCCCCGTCGTGAAAATTGAAATCGTCCATATATTTTCCACGTTTTTTTGCCTTAATTGGTAAATTTGCATAATATCATTATTAATAAGCACATTGGTATATACCAACACAGGGGTGAAAAAATACCGATGTGTTCTCTATATACTCAAGTTTATCGGAAAGGCTGAAACTTCTCATGGCCGGTGCGGCTTTTGTCCCGCCGTGAGAAATTGAAATCAGTCCCCATATATTTCACGTTTTTTTGCCTTATATTGAACAATATTGCATAATATCATTATTAATAAGGCACAGTTGTGTATATACCAACACAGGGGTGTGAACAAATACCGATTGTTTTCTCTATAATCAAGTTTACGACAGGCTGAAACTCTCAGGCCGGTGATTTTTGTCCCGCCGTGAAAATTGATACATCCCATATATTTCACGTTTTTTTGCCTTATATTGAACCTATTGCATACTATCGATTATTAATAGCACTTGGGTATATAAACCAACAAAGGGTTGGAAAAAGCTTACCGAGATGTGTTCTCTATATATCAAGTTTTACGGACAGGCTGAAACTGTCTCATGGCCGGTGATTTTTGTCCCGCCCTGAAAAAAAAATGAAATCAGTCTCCTATGCCAATATAATTTCACGTTTTTATTTTCCTTATAATTGGTACATATTGTAAAATATCATTATTAATAGGCACATTGGTATATACCAACACAGGGTGTGAAAAAATACCGATGTTTCCTCTATATATCACGTTTCCGACAGGCATGAACTTCTCATGGCCGGGTGCTTTTGTCCCCCCGCCGTGAAAATTGAAAATCCATCCCATATATTTTCACGGTTTTTTTGACTTATAATTGGAACATATTGCATAATTAATCATTATTAAAGCACATTGGGTATATACCAACACAGGGGTGTGAAAAAATACCGATGTGTTCTCTATATATCAAATTTACGGACGCTGAAACCTCTCATGGCCGGTGCTTTTGTCCCCGCCGTTGAAAATTGTAATCAGTCCCATATATTTCACGTTTTTTTGCCTTATAATGGTCATATTGCATAATATCATTATTAATAGCACATTGGGTATATACCACCACAGGGTGGAACAATACCGATTGTTTCTCTATAAATCAAGTTTACGGACAGCTGAAACATCTCATGCCGGGGTGCGGCCTTTTGTCCCCGCCGTGGAAAAATTGAAATCAGTCCCATATTTTCACGTTTTTTTGCTTTTTTTTTTTCCAACCTTATATGAACATATTGCATACTATCAAATTATAATAGGCACATTGGTAATATACCAACAAAGGTTTGTGAAAAACTACCGATTGTTCACTATATATCAAGTTAGCGGACATTCTGAAACTTCACATGGCCGGTGCTTTTGTCCCTCCTGAAAAGTTGAAATCAGTCCCATATATTTTCTTTCACGTTTTAGTTTCAGTTATATTGGTACATATTGTAAAATATCATTATTAATTGGCACATTGGGTATATACCAACACAGGGTGTGAAACAATACCGATTGTTCTCTATATTTCAAGTTTTACGGACGAGGCTGAAACTTCTCATGGCCGGTGCGGCTTTTGTCCCCACAGTGAAAAAATGAAATCAGTCCCATATATTTCACGTTTTTTTGCCTTATAAACGAACATATTGCAATAAATCATTATTAATAGGCACATTGGGTATATACCAACACAGGGGTGTGAAAAAATACCGATGTGTTTCTCTATGATATCAAGTTTTACGGACACGTTACTTCTCATGGCGGTGCTTTGTGCCCCGCCCGTGAAAATTGAAATCCAGTCCCATATAATTCACGTTGTTTGCTTAATTGGAACTTATTTCATAATATCAATTATTATTAGGCACATGGTATATACCAACAAAGGGTTGTGAAAAAATACCGATGTTCTCTATAATAGCAAGTTTACGGACAGGCTGAAACTTCTCCATGGCCGGTGCTTTTGTCCCCCCGCCTGAAAATTGAGATCAGTCCATAATATTTCACGTTTTTTTTTTGCCTTATATTGGTACATATTGCATAATATCATTATTTATAGGCACATTGGGTATATACCAACACAGGTGTGTGAAAAAATACCGATTTGTTCTCTATATATCAAGTTTACGACCAGGCTGAAACTTTTCATGCCGGTGCTTTTGTCCCCCCCGCCTGAAAATTTGAAATCAGTCCCCATATATTTCACGTTTTCTTTTTTGACTTATATTGGTTATATTGCATAATATCATTAGAATAGGCACATGGTATATACCAACACAGGGGGTGTGAAAAAAATACGATGTGTTTTCTCATATATATCAAGTTCACGGACAGGCTGATACTTCTCATGGCCGGGTGCGGCTTTTGACCCCCCGCCGTGAAAATTGAAATCAGTCCCATATAGTCACGTTTTTTGCCTATATTGGAACATATTGTAATAATATCATATTAATAGGCACATAGGTATATACCAACACAGGTGTGAAAAAAGTACCGATGTGTTCTCTATATATCAGATTTACGGACAGGCTAAACTTCTCATGGCCGGTCGCTTTTGTCCCCCGTCGTGAAAAATTGAAATCCGGTCCCATATATTTCAAACGTTTTTTTGTTTTGCCTTATTTTGTACATATTTGCATAATATCATTAATAATAGCACATTGGGTATATACCAACACAGGGTGTGAAAAAATACCGATGTGTTTCTCTATATACTCAAGTTTACGGACAGGCTGAAAACTTCTCATGGCCGGTGCGGCATTTTGTTCCCGCCGTGAAAATTGAAATCAGTCCCATATATTTCACGTTTTTTTGCCTTATATTGGAACATATTGCATAATATCATATTAAGAGCACATTGTGTATAAACCAACACAGGGTGTGAACAAAATAACCGTGTGTTCTCTATAATATCAAGTTTACGACAGGCTGAAACTCTCATGGCCGGTGCTTTGTCCCCCCGCCGTGAAAATGAAATCAGTCCCATATATTTCACGTTTTTGCCTTATAGGGAACATGCATACTATCATTATTAATAGGCACATTGGGTATATACCACAAAGGGTTGTGAAAAACTACCGATGTGGTCTCTTTATATCAAGTTTACGACAGCTGAAACGTCTCATGGCCGGTGCTTGTCCCCCCTGAAAAGTTGAATCAGTCCCCATATATTTCACTTTTATTTTCGCTTATATTGGGTACATATGTAAAATATCATTATTAATAGGCACATTGGGTATATCAACACAGGGTTGAAAAAATACCGATGTGTTCTCTATATATCTAGTTACGGACAGGCTGAAACTTCTCAGGGCCGGTGCTTTTGTCCACGCGTGAAAATTGAAATCATTCCCATATATTTCCACGGTTTTTTTGACTTATTATTGGAACATAGTGCATAATATCATATATTAATCAGCACATTGGTATATACCAACACAGGGTTGTGAGAAAATACCCATGTGTTCTCTATATTTCAAGTTTACGAACAGCTGAAACTCTCATGGCCGGTGCTTTTGTCCCCCGCGTGAAAATTGAAATCAGTCCCATATAATTCATGCACTTTTTTTTGCCTTATATTGTACATAATTGGCATAATATCATATTAATAGGCACATTGGGTATATACCAAAACAGGGTGTGAAACAATACCGATGTGTTTCTCTATATATCAGTTTACGGACAGGCTGAAACTTCTCATGGCCGGGTGCGGCTTTTTGTCCCGCCGTGAAAAATGAAATCTAGTCCCAATATTTCAACGTTTTTTTGCCCTTATATTGAACATATTGCAGAATATCATTATTAATAGGCACATGGGTATATAACCAAACACAGGGTGTGAAAAACTACCGATGTGTTCTCAATATATCAAGTTACGGACAGCTGAAACTTCCTCATGCCGTGTGCTTTTGTCCCCCGCCCTGAAAATTGAAATCATCCCATATATTTCACGTTTATTTTCCTTATATTGGTACTAATTGTAAAATATCATTATTAATAGGCACATGGTATCATACCAACACAGGGTTAAACAATACCCGATGTGTTTTCTCTTAATATCAAGTTACTGACAGGCTTGAAAACTTCTCATGGCCGGTGCGCCTTTTTCCCCCCCACCGTGAAAATTGAAATCAGTCCCATATATTTCCCGTTTTTTTTGCCTAAATCGAACATATTGCATAATATCATTATTAAAAGCACATTGGGTATAGTACCAACACAGGGGTGTGAAAAAATACCGATGTGTTCTTCTTATATCAATTTCACGGACAGGACTGAAAACTTCTCATGCCGGTGCTTTTGGTCCCCGCCGTGAAAATTGAAATCAGTCCCATATATTCACGTTTGTTTGCCTATGATTGGAACGTATTTCATAATATCATATTAATAGGCACATGTATATACCAACAAAGAGGTTTGAAAAAATACCGATGTGTTCTCTATAGATCAAGTTTACGGTACAGGCGAAACTTCTCATGGCCGGTGCTTTTGTCCCCGCCGTGAAAATTGAAATCAGTCCCATAATTTCAACGTTTTTGCCTTATATTGGTAAATATTCATAATATCATTATTAATAGGCACATTGGGTATATACCCAACACAGGGTGTGAAAAAAATACCGATTGTTCTCTATAATCAAGTTTACGGAACAAGCTAAACTTTCATGCCGGTGCATTGTCCCCCCAGCCGTGAAAATTGAAAACATCCATAATATTCAACTTTTTTTTGCCTTATATTGGTACATATTGCATAATAATCATTAGTAATAGCACATTGGTTAATACCTAACACAGGGTTGTGAAAAAATACCGAGTGTTCTTCTATATATCAGTTCACGGACAGCTGAAACTTCTCATGGCCGTGTGCGGCTTTTTGTCCCCCCCGTGAAAATGGAAATCTTCCCTAGATTTCACGTTTTTTTGCCTTATATAATTGGAACATATGCATAATTATCATTATTCAATAGGCACATTGGTAATAACCAACACAGGGTGTGAAAAAATACCGTGAGTTCTCTATATTATCAAAGTTTTACGGACATGCTGAAACATCTCATGGTCCTGGGTGCGGCTTTTGTACCCTTCGTGAACATTGAAATCGGTCCCATATATTCCACGTTTTTTTTGCCTGATATTGACATATTGCATAATATCATTATTAATAGGCACAGTGGGTATATATCCCAACACAGGTGTGAAAAAAAACGAAATGACCGTGTGTTTCTCTATATATCAAGTTTACGGACGGCTGAAACTTCTCATGGCCGGTGCGGCTTTTGGCCCCGCCGTGACAATTGAAATCCAGTCCCATATATTTCAGCGTTTTTTTGCTATAGTGGAACATATTTGCATAATATCAATATTAATAGGCACATTGGTATATACCAACACAGGGTGTGAACCAATACCGATGTGTTCTCTATATATCAAGTTTACGGACAGCTGAAAACTTCTCATGCCGGTGCTTTTGTCCCCGCCGTGAAATGAAATCAGTCCCATATATTTCACGTTTTTTGCCTTATATCGGATCATATTGCATACTATCATTATTATAATAGCACATTGGGTAATACCAACAAAGGGTTGTGAAAAATTACCGATGTGTTCTCTATCGATCCAAGTTTACGGACAGGCGAAACTTCTCATGGCCGGGTGCTTTTGTCCCGCCCTGAAAATTGAAATCATCCCCATAAATTTCCCGTTTTATTTTCCTTATTATTGGTACATATTGTAAAAATCTCATTATTAATAGCACATTGGGTATATACCAACACAGGGGTTGAAAAAATACCGAGAGTTTCTCTTTATATCAAGTTTACGACAGGCTGAAACTTCTCATGGCCTGGGTGCTTTTGTCCCCCGCCGTGAAAGATTGAAATCATTCCCATAGATTTCACGGTTTTTTTGACTTATAATGAACATATTGCATAATAACATTATTAATAGCACATTGGGTATAATACCCAACACAGGGGTGTGAAAAAATACCGATGTGTTTTCCTCTATAATCCAGTTACGGACAGGCTAAAACTTCCTCATAGGCCGGGGTGCTTTTTCCCCGCCGGAAAATTGAAATCAGTCCCATATAGTACACGTTTTTTTCCTTATATTGGTACATATTGCATAATATCATTAATAATAGCACATTGGGTATAATACCAACACAGGGGTGGAACAATACCGATGTTTCTCTATATATCAAGTTTACGGAACAGCTGAAACTTCTCATGGCCGGGTGCGGCTATTTTGTCCCCGCCGTGATATATTGCAATTTCAGTCCATATATTTTCACGTTTTTTTGCTTATATTGGAACATATTGCGATAATACATTATTAATAGGCACATTGTTATATACCAACACAGGGGTGTGAAAACTACCGCTGTGTTTCTTCTCTATATATCAGAGTTTTAAACGGACAGGCTGAAACTCTCATGGCCGGTGCTTTTGCCCCGCCCTTAAAATTGAAATCAGTCCCATAGATTTCAAACGTTTTATTTCCTTATAATTGGTACATATTGTAAAATATCATTATTAATAGGCACATTTGGTATATACCAACACAGGGTGTAAACAATACCGATGTGTTCTCTATATAATCAAGTTCTACGGACAGGCTGAAACTTCTCATGGCCGGTCGCTTTTGTCCACCCACCTGAAATTGAAATCAGTCCCATATATTTCGACAGTTTTTTTTGCCTTATATCGAACATATTTGCATAATATCATTATTCAATAGGCACATTGGGGTATATACCAATCCAACACAGGGGTGGAAAAAATACCGATGGGTTCTCTATTTATCAAGTTACGGACAGGCGAAACTCTCATGCCGGTGCTTTTGTCCCCGCCGTAAATTGAAATCATCCCATATATTCACGTTTGTTTGCCTTATATTGGAACGATTCATAATATCATTATTAATAGGCACATTGGGTATATACCAACAAAGGTTGTGAAAAAAACCGATTGTTCTCTATATATCAGTTTACGGACAGGCTTGAAACTTTCTCATGCCGGTGCTTTGTCCCCGCCGTGAAAATTGAAATCAGTCCCATATATTCACGTTTTTTTTGCCTAATATTGGTACATATTGCATTATATCATTATATAGGCACATTGGTATATACCAACACAGGGGGTGTGAAAAAAATACCGATTGTTCCTCTATATACAAGTTTACGGGAACAGCTGAAACTTTTCATGGCCGGTGCTTTGTCCCGCCGTGAAGAAATTGAAATCAGTTCCCATATATTCACGTTTTTTTGCCTTATATGGTACATATTCATAATATCATTATTAATAGGCACAATTGGTATATCCAACACAGGGGTGTGAAAAAATACCGATTGTTTCTCTATATATACAAGTTCACGGACAGCTAAACTTCTCATGGCCCGGGTGCGGCTTTGTCCCCGCCGTGAAAATTGAAATCCAGTCCATATATTTTCACGTTTTTTGCCTTAGTTGGAACATATTGCATAATATCATTATTCATAGGCACATTGTAATAAACCAACACAGGGGTGTGGAAAAAAATACCGATGGTTCTCTAATATCAAGTTTACGACAGGCTGAAACTTTCATGCCGTGCGGCTTTGTCCCCGTCGTGAAATTGAAATCGGCTCCCATATATTTCACTGTTTTTTTGTGCCTTAATATTGGTACATATTGCATAATATCATTATTATTAGCACAGTGGGTATATACCAAAAAAAAACAAAAAAAAAAACACAGGGGGTGAAAAATACCGATGTGTTCTCTATAGATCAATTTAACGACAGGCTGAAACTTCTCATGGCCGGGTGCCGGCCTTTTGTCCCCGCCGTGAAAATTGAAATCAGTCCCCATATATTTCACTTTTTTTGCCTTATATTGGAACATCTTGCAAAATACATTATTAATCACTCATGTTATATAACCAACACAGGGGTGTGAATAAACAAATACCGATGTGTTCTCTATATATCAAGTTTACTGACAGGCCGAAACTCTCATGGCCGGTGCTTTTGTCCCCGCCGTGAAAATGAAATCATCCCATATATTTCACGTTTTTGCCTTATATTGGAACATATTGCATACTATACATTATTTTTAGGCACATTGGTATATACCAACAAAGGTTTGTGAAAAACTACGTTTTCTCTATAATAACAAGTTTCCGACAGCTAAACTTCTCATGGCCGTCTTTTGTCCCGCCCCTGAAATTGAAATCATCCCATATATTTCCACGTTTATTTCCTTATATTGGTAACATATTGGAAAATATCATTATTAATAGGCACATTGGTATATACCAACACAAGGTTGGAAAAAAAAATACCGATGTGTTCTCTATATATCAAGTTACGGACAGGCTGAAACTTCTCATGGCCGGGTGCCTTTGCCCCGCCGTGAAATTGAAATCATTCCCATATATTTTCACGGTTTTTTTGACTTTATATTGGACATCTTGAATATATCAATTATTAATAGGCAAATTGGGTAAATACCAAAACACAGGGGTGTGAATAAATACCGATGTGTTCCTCATATATCCAATTAACGACAGCTGAAAACTTCTATGGCCGGGTGCTTTTGTCCCCCGCCGTGAAAATTGAAATCAGCATCCCATAAATTTCACGTTTTTTTGCCTTAGTTTGGTACATATTGCATAATATACATTATTAATAGGCAGCATTGGGTATAGTACCAACACAGGGGTGTGAAACAATACCGATGTGTCTCTATAACTATCAAGTTTAGCGACAGGCTGAAACTTCCTCATTGCCGGTGCGGCTTTTGTCCCGCCGTGAAAATTGAAATCAGTCCCATATATTTTCACGTTTTTTTGCCTTATATGGAACATATTGCATAATAATACATTATTAATAGGCACATTGGGTATATACCAACACAGGGGTGTGAAAAATACCGATGTGTCTCTATATATCAAGTTTACGGACAGGTGAAACATCTCAAGGCCGGGTGCTTTTTTGTCCCCGCCGTGATAATTGAAATCATCCCCCATATATTTTTCACTTTTTTTGCCTTATATTGGAACATATTGCATAATATCATTATTTATAGGCACATTGGGTATATACCACACAGGGGTTGAGAAAAATACCGATTGTCAACTATAATATCAATTTAACTGACAGCTGAAACTTTTCTGGCCGGGGTGCTTTGTTCCCCGCCGTGAAAATTGAAATCATCCCAATATTTCACGGTTGTTTGCCTTATATTGTACTATTGCATAATAACTTTATTAAAGCACATTGGTATATACCAACACAGGGGTGTGAAAAATACCGAGTTTCTCTATATATTCAGTTTACGGCGCAGGCTGAAACTTCTCATGGCCGGTGCGGCTTTTTGTCCCCGCGAGAAAAATGAAATCGACCCATATATTTCACGTTTTTTTTTTGCCTTATATTGGTACATAATTGCATAATATCATTATTAATAGGCACATTGGGTATATACCAACCAAGTTGAAAAAATACCGATGTGTTTCTCTAGATATCAAGTTTTACGGAACAGCTGAAACTTCTCATGGCCGGGTGCGGCTTTTTGTCCCCGCCGTGACAATTGAAATCATCCCCAACATTCACGTTTTTTTGCCTTATATTGAACATATTGCAAATATCATTATAATAGGCAACATTGTTTATATACCAACACACGGTGTTGTGAAAAATAACGCGATGTGCTCTCTATATATCAAGTTTACGGACAGGCTGAAACTTCTCATGCCGGGTGCTTTTGTCCCGCCGTGAAAATTGAAAATCAAGTCCCATATATTCACGTTTTTTTGCCTTATAAATGGAACATATGCATACAAACTATCATTATTAATAGCCACATTGGGTATATATCCAACAAGGTTTGTTAAAAACTACCGATTGTTTCTCTATATATCAAGTTTACGGACAGGCTGAAACTTCTCATGGCCCGTTGCTTTGCCCGCCGTGAAAATAGAAATCAGTCCATAATTTCACGTTTTATTTTCCTTATATTTGGTACATATTGTAACTATATCATTATTAATAGGCACAGTTGGTATATACCAACACAGGGTGTGTGGAACATATACCGATGTGGGTTCTCTATATATCAAGTTTACGGACAGGCTGAAAAACTTCTCATGGCCGGCTGCGGTTTTGTCCCCTCGGAAAATTGAAATCGGTCCCATATATTTCACGTTTTTTTGCCCTATATTGGTGACATATTGCATAATAATCATTATCATAGGCCCCACATTGGTATATACCAACACAGGGGTGTTGAACAAATACCGATGTGTTCCTATATAATCAAGTTTACCGGACAGGAGAAACTCTCATGGCGGGTGCTTTGTCCCCGCCGTGATAATTGAAATTCAGTCCCCATATATTTCACGTTTTTTTGCCTTATATTGAACGATATTTCAGTAATATCATTATTAATAGGCATCATTGGTATATACCAACAAAAGGGTTGTGAAAAATACCGATGTGTTCTCTATAATCAAGTTTACGGACAGGGCTGAAACTTCTCAATGCCGGGTGCTTTTTGTCCCCCCGTGAAAATTGATATCAGTCCCATATATGTCACGTTTTTTCCTTATGATTGGTACATAATGCTAATATCATTATTAATAGCACATTGGGTATATACCAACACAGGGTGTGAAAAAATACCTATGTGTTCCCTTATATATCAAGTTACGGACAGGCGAAACTTTTCATGGCCGGTGCTTTTGTCCCCGCCGTGAAAATTGAAATCATCCCATATAATTTCACGTTGTTGTTTGACTATATTGGTACAATATGCTTAATATCATTTATTAATAGGCACATTGGGTATATACCACAACACAGGGGGTTGTGAAAAATACCGATGTGTTGTTTCTCTATATATGAAGTTTAACGGACAGGCTGAAACTTCTCATGGCCGGGTGCGGCTTTTTTGTCCCCGTCGTGAAAAATTGAAATCGGTCCCATATATTTCACGTTTATTTTTTTTGCCTTAGATGGAACATATTCATAATATCATTATTAATAGGCACATGGGTTTATCCCAAACACAGGGTGTGAAAAAATACCGATAGTTCTCTATATATCAAGTTTACGGACAGGCTAAACTTCTCATGGCCGGTGCGGCTTTTGTCCCGCCGTGAAAATTGAAATTCAGTCCCATAATTCACGTTTTTTTGCCTTATATTGGAACTTATGCATAATAATATCATTTATTAAATAGCACATTGTGTATATACCAACACAGGGGTGTGAACAAATACCGAAGTGTTCTCTATATAAAAAAAAAAAAAATCAAGTTTACGGACAGGCTGAAACTTCTCCAGGCCGGCGGCCTTTTGTCCCCCCGTAGAAAATTGAAATCAGTCCCATATATTTCCACGTTTTTTTGCCTTATATTGGAAACATATTGCATACTATCATTATTAATAGGCACATTGGTATATACCAAACAAAGGGTTTGAAAAACTACCTATGTGTTCTCTATATATCAAGTTCAGGACAGGCGAAAACTTCTCATGGCCGGGGTGGCGGCTTTTGTCCCAGCCTTGAAAATTTAAATCAGTCCATAATTTTCACGTTTTTTTGGCCTTAGATTGGAAACATATTGCATAATATCATTATTAATAGGCACATTGGGTATAATACTAACACAGGGTTTGAAAAAATTCCGATGTGTTCTCTAATATTTCAAGTTACGGACAGCTGAAACTTCTCATGGCCGGTGCTTTTGACCCCGCCGTGAAAATTAATCAGTCCAATATATTTCACGTTTTTTTTGCCTTATATTGGAACCGTATTTCATAATATCATTATTAATAGCACAATTGGTATATACCAACAAAGGGTGGTGAAAAAATACCGATGTGTTCTCTTATATATCAAGTATAACGGACAGGCTGAAACTCATCATTGGCCGGTGCTTTTGTCCCCGCCGTGTAAAATTGCAATCCGTCCCCCATAACATTTCACGTTTTTTTGCCTTATATGGTACATATTGCATAATATCATTATTTACTAGGTACATTGGGTATATACCAACATAGGGTGTGAAAAAAATACCGATTGTTTCTCTATATATCAAGTTTACGGACAGGCTGAAACTTTTCATGGCCGGTGCTTTTGTCCCCGCCGTGAAAATTGAAATTCAATCCCATATATGTCACGTTTTGTTTGCCTTATATTGGTACATAATGCATAATATCATTATTAATAGGCACATTGGGTATATACCAACACAGGGGTGTGAAAAACTACCGATGTGTTCCTAATATATCAAGTTTACGGACAGGCGAAACTTCTCATTGGCGGGTTGCTTTTGTCCCCGCCGTGAAAATTGAAATCATCCATATATTTCACGTTTTTTCTGCCTTATGTGAACATATTGCATACTATCATTATTAAGAGGCAAACATTGGGTATATCATCACACAGGGGAGTCAAAAACTACCATGTGTTTGTCTAAATATCAAGTTTACGGACTTGCTGAAACTTCTCATGGTCGGGTGCTTCTGTCCCCGCCGTGAAAATTGAAATCAGTCCCATATATTTCACGTTTTTTTCTCCTTATATTGGAACGTATTGCATAATATCATTATTAATAGGCACATTGGGTATATACCAACAAAGGCTTGTGAAAAAATACCGATGTGTTCTCTATATATCAAGTTTACGGACAGGCTGAAACTTCTCAAGGCCGGGTGCTTTTGTCCACGCCGTGAAAATTGAAATCAGTCCTATATATTTCACGTTTTTTTTGCCTTATAGTGGAACATATTGCATAATATCATTATTAATAGGTACATTGGGTATATACCAACACAGGGGTGTGAAAAAATACCGATGTGTTCTCTATATATCAAGTTTACGGACAGGCTGAAACTTTTCATGGCCGGGTGCTTTTGTCCCCGCCGTGAAAATTGAAATCAGTCCCATATATTTCACGTTTTGTTTGCCTTATATTGGTACATATTGCATAATATCATTATTAATAGGCACATTGGGTATATACCAACACAGGTGTGTGAAAAACTACCGATGTGTTCTCTATATATCAAGTTTACGGACAGGCTGAAACTTCTCATGGCGGGTGCTTTTGTCCCCGCCGTGAAAATTGAAATCAGTCCCATATATTTCACGTTTTTTTCTCCTTATATTGGAACGTATTGCATAATATCATTATTAATAGGCACATTGGGTATATACCAACAAAGGCTTGTGAAAAAATACCGATGTGTTCTCTATATATCAAGTTTACGGACAGGCTGAAACTTCTCAAGGCCGGGTGCTTTTGTCCACGCCGTGAAAATTGAAATCAGTCCTATATATTTCACGTTTTTTTTGCCTTATAGTGGAACATATTGCATACTGTCATTATTAATAGGCACATTAGGTATATACCAACAAAGGGGTTTGCAAAGCCACCGAGTATAGATTAGTTTACAGACAGGTTTCAACTTCTCACGGTCGGTTACATATCGGCACATTCATATAAATATACGCCATTTGGTAGAAGAACTACGGTACGCGGTGTGCATATTGCGTAATATCATCGTTACCATTCATATTGTGTATATACCAACAAATTGGTTTCCACGGGCTTACCCTTTAAGCCACTATGACTAGGCTGAAGGTTTTCACGGACTTAAGGGGCTCACACCGCCCCCAGCGTCAGCCCCTTAAGCCGCTTGGCTAGGCTGAAGGTTTTCACGGACTTAAGGGGCTCACGTTACACCGGCACTGACCCCCCCCCCCATCAGTAAACACGTTTAAACCTAAATTTGCGACAAACAGTGCAGAGAGTATTGTTAATACGAATTAAATCAAATCGTGTCCATAGAACAACATCTGTAAACCAAGACCTGCATAAATATGATTTAATATGTATGTACATGTACGTAACACATTGTTGTATACATACATGAATGCAGATTTATCTGAGTGTATCTACATATTGGAATACCGATTGTAAGCTAAGGCTGGTCACATTCAAATGAAGGTACATGCCCATTAATTAGGCACAAACTATTCTTTATAGGAATTAAATAAGTGTATAATTGCGTCATTATTCCACTAGTTCTAAACAAAATAGGAGTGCCCGCTATACAGATATAATCATTTATAGTAATATTTATTTTACTCATAGTGACTCGCGGTGGTATTAGGCTATTTTCATATGCAAATGAGGCATGATATATTTTAATTATTTATACTAATTAAATGCGTCACCTGAAAAAATAATATTTCGACAGATTATAAAGTATGATCATTACCCATCAACAAATAAATACAGAGAATAAATAGTAATGTCCGTTAACATTTTAAGGAAACACTATTATCGCCCCTGATGTCAGTGTGGAAATACTACGTCTGATATAAATTGTATATTAATGCCAATCAGTACGTGGGGTTTATGGTGAAATGAATGTTTATTTGGCCTGAAAATGCCATATCTACAGAAGATACAAAACTATCTATAAAGAACAGTGTGTGCCTACTGAGTGGGCATGTACATTTAATGTTGAACGTATTGTCCTCCTATTTACATGTGTATTCCCATCTGTATTTGCTGAACTGTCGTATAACCCAATGAACCAACCAGTTAATCAATACAGAAATGACATATATGGACAGTAAAATATTACTGTCTGTTTCATATACTTATGTGGTTTTCTACAATTATAAATTATTAAAACGCTCAATAAACAGGATTTCAAAAAGAAGAAATACGTATACCGAATCCGCCGTACACGCGCACACGTTTATACTTGCTGGTACATGAACTTGCCGGTTTGTCTTTGTCGCTTTTCACTTTTATGTATTACCAAAACAATCAAGCTCATCTGTCTATACATTCATTATTCAATGCCAAACATGCTTCTAATTTGTCAACTTGCAAACTGTTGTAAATGTTGGCGGATACTCTATGTGCACCGGTAGCTACGTATATATGGTAACGTCGTTTTGACGTCGTTTGACGTCGCTTTTATGTGACGTCGTCTCATTTGTGGTGTTGTATAAAATATAATATCTTAATGAATATTGCAGACATTATGTGTACAGTCCCATAGAAAACGAACAGCCAAATGCCAAGCTGATTCTGACAGGTTAATGTTCCTGTTAATGATTTTGTATTGCACTATGGGGTCAGCTAATGAGATAACAAAGCATGCAGAACTACTTTCACTGCCTTACTGGAGTCTCCAGTAACCGCCAGACTCGACCATCGTGCATGAGAATATGTACAGGTGAGTTTTATTACCACCAGCGACTATTATGGCCGTAATATTTGCAGCTTAGTCCAGATCAGAATGAGCAGTCACATCAGGATCTAGACTGTCAGTTTATTTGATACTGAATGAATGACTGTTAAAACGTTTGATTAGAAAAGTTTTATAAACTATCAACAGAGCTCAAGCTAAGGTGCGTAATTTTATCAATTCTGGATAACAAAAAATTTCTGCACCAAAAAATGGCAAGTTGGGAGTCTCAATGATCTCGATGAGACGATTCTAAAGGACTCCTAACTTGATATCTTTCATTGAGAAATAAGAATTTCGCCACCAAATTATGCACCTGACACGGAGCTCGATCTGTATCAATCTCAAGTCCGCGCAGTCTGATCAGGGCTAAAGTTTTTTGAAGGAGTAATATTAATGATACCAGGAAAACGCTTCGACTCCCAATCATTCTCAGTGTCAATTAGTGCAAATATCTAATCAATAACACACAATTGCAAATTATACATATTTGGCCTTATATTTGTATATGCGTATACTATGTACACAGTGATCCGTTATGAGACCAACCATGTAAGTAATTTGATACATTTCCACAGTTGTCATAGTTCATGAAAAATATTTACATAATTTATGATTTTCTTCCGTACATGACAACGAATATTTATGACACTTTCAAAGCATATTACAAGATGTCATCATTTACTAAAAAACACAAGGCTGTTATAAATATTATTCTTTGAATATCGCGGCTGCTATTATGTATGAAATCAATTGAGATAGACGGAATGGCGAACCGTGCAGACCCTGATCAGACTGCGCGGATATGCAGGGGATTTGGTAGAGGAGTTTGGCAGCATAGATCATAAGCCCCATTTCTCCGTCATGACAACATATGCCATATGTATGCATGTATGGCATAGATAATTGCAGGTTTTGCAATCGTGGTGCCATAATTATGTGCTCTTCATATTTACTGCTACATTTTGAATAAAATATAAAAATACAGCAAATATCTAGTACATATCTCTGCTATCGAATAATAACAAAAAAAGATTAGTATTTATTATATCTTCCCATTTTAGTTCAGAAACCAGACATATTTATTCTGTCCTATGCAGTGGTCAAGCCGCCTGACCATTATCCATGCGCGGACACAAAATAGTTCTCACACGTCCAGTTTCATTTTCGCACATAAGGATTATGTTTGGCGATTTGGCTTCTTGTTAGTTTTCGTTTGTTTAGTGGAATGCATACATATATCGATTCACCTCGGTGTATATAAATATTGAATACGATTTATATTATAATATCATAGATAGTATTTTGGCCCGCATATTCCTACGCCGTATTGGAACCATTTTGGCGGGATTTTGGAGAGGTCTTCGGAACACATTTTAGTAAAATATTAAATTTTTTTCACAATATATTTGTCGTTGGTCAACCGATTTTGACGGGAGAAAAGGCATTTTTGCATCTCTGATAATGATAAAATTGATCATAGCATTATTTATAGATTTTATTTGCGTTATAACATATTTAGAATTTAACTGGGAATTTCAGAATCTTATCATATCGCCTAATGGGCCATTTGACCCGGTGTTAGGAACATTAAAGGAACATTAAATCTCGCCGTAGGAACATTAAATCTGGTTGGTGTCGGGGATGCAGACAGGTTTATTCCAGTATCCAGCTGTGCAACTCGGGTTTCCCGACCCCACGTTTTCTTTGAAGTAGTGGGGTTTACAAGTACCCGACTTTCTATGGGAGCGTACACCTAATGGATATCATGATCAAAGAAAAAGCATTCAATTCATCATACAAATACCATTGTCATAGTAACAAAATGTCAATTTGACCAAGAATTTCCCGAAGACAGGTTTTCTCGCGACGCGGCTCATATGGTCATCATACATAGATCAAGAATAATTACGGTGCTGTCCTTATTTTTTATATGCATGTTAGATTGATTCTTTGAACTTGTATATATTGATAATTCGGTTCCCGTCACTGTGTTCATCATATATCTGAACTAATAATAAGTTCAGGAACATGTTAAACACCGTAGCGGGAACCGATAGCACTAATACTAATCAATTTGTATTGACAAATAATGTATTTACAATGTACTTTTATAAAATATGATTTTTCACATGCAGCTAATGTCACCATTTCACATTGTCTTACAGTGACTGTGTCTCATATGATGTCTCAGATATCCAATATGTGGGGTTTCGCTTCATGCACAGTATATGACACAGAGACACCAATTATAGTTAACCATTTTGTTCTATGTATTATCAGGTACTTTTAGAATTATCTCCCTTTGACGCAATGTTCACCTTTTTTATTTAGGTCTTTGTCCGGAACATAAGTTACATGGGGCAAACGGCAAACGGGGTTTATGGGATTTGTGGCCGAAGATCCAAATCGAATAACACACTGCTGTACATAGCCTGATAACGATCTATATTCCTTGTTAGAAGCATGACTGGTGATTCATTGATGGAATCACGAGCGGTCTGGGGGTCTTCCCCCATGAAATTTTTAAATGCCAGATCGCCGCAGATGCGATGTCCGGGGGGGGGGGGGGGGGTGGGGGGTGGGTGGGGGTAGGGGGGGGGGGGTGGGGGGGGGGGGGGTCCAGACCGCCTGGATCCCCCTGTATCAGCGCCTGGGTGCATATCATGATCACATGCTGATATATATTTATAAGCGACTTACACTTATTGGAAAGGTTAATATATGCATTGTTATGTGATATGCTGCCATCATATGTGTGAATATGTTCATTATCATGAGTATAGTCACCTTAATGTGTTTAGTACATTTATGGCAGCCATCTTGGACGCCATCTTGAATTCTGCATTAAGCTCCAGTGGGATTCTTGGGGAGTTTTGATATGTTTCTCCTAATGATATTCTGGACCTACACTGAAATATTCAGCTTTGGCTTATTTTTTTTTCGATCTTTGGCGATTTTATGTCCAATACACTTCGCCTAAAATTGGTGTTTTCTAACCTATTGCTAAAAATATGCATTCTTGTCAGTTTTCAAATCGAGCCCGGCCATACAATTATTAGGTGCGTACATAAATGTAATAGGGTATGCCTAAATGGCGTAATGAGGAAGGATAATAGAGAAAATGATGGATAATTGAGGAAATGACGGATAATGACGGGATAATTGGGAAATTACGGCGTTATGGTGGATTTTTTATGGATACATATATACAATGGTGGGCCAAGACCACCCGTATTACGCTGGTCAAGGTCACACCGATTGTATGGTGGGTAATGGTGATTGTTTAGGGATAGTGGTGGTAAATGACGGGTGTATGGTGGATAATGGTGATTTTTGTGTCACCCACGATAGTGGAAAGTGAGACATAGCGGTCACAATTCCGGCGTCGTCGTCGTCATTAATTTTGGACCTAATTTTTACGTGAGTCCAAATAACGCAAATATCTTGATCCGTTAGTCGGATCATTACCAAACTTCACCAATGGCTTCATCACATTGACAGCTATGCATCCATTTTCATTCGGGTGGCATTGACATTTACATTGGTAACTTAACCTTTGTGTCTATAAGTTTGAACGTACATCAAAATTCCGCACATCGGCTGATAAATGTGTTGGATGTGCGCCAAACTTCATAAATACTGTTTTTACATTGATATATAACCACCCTACTGTCTGTTCCACGTTTTGTTGCCGACAAACGTTTGGCTATTACACACATTAAACTAAAACATATTTAAAAGTAAGAACATTTTAATCAAAAAAAAAAAAGAAAAAAGAAATTACATCAAATATTGACTTTAATCTGAAAAGAAAAATTCCTTTTGGGAATTTAACATGGGATAAGAGGAGGTGGGGGAGCTGGAGAGAAGTAAAAAAACGGGGGGAAATGGAAATTGACTCCTAAACCTGGCTAGATAGCTTGGAAATAATGTACATAAGCAAACAAAAGTTAGATTTTGAAAATCGGTTCAAAGGTTCCAAAATTATTTATAAAACGATGTTTAACTAGATTTACCATGTTAAATTCCCATAGGAAATGAGTTTTATCGCAATAAAATCAATATTTGATGGAATTTCAACAACTATTTTTTATGGAGGGTGTATTTTTGTTACTATAGTGAAAACTTATTGACATTTAAATAATTTTTAGTTTTAACGTGTTTAATAGCCAACAGTTCGTCGGCAGCAAAATGTGGAACAGAACTATAGGTCATTCGGGTGACCTTTACCTTGTTATCTCGAAATATAGGTGAAGTCTTTCAATACTAGGATGTACGTCCAGATTTCGTATATGTTCGCCAAACTTCATGTGTAGCTTCCTTAAATTGATACATAACCACCCTGTGGTCTAGCACCATTATCCCTAAAAGAATCACACAATTACACTACATTCCAACTCAGTAGGCACAAAATGTTCTTTATATCAAAGACATCACCTGAGACATTTTCTGGTAAACTAAACATTCATTCACCATTACCCGACGTATTTATGGCATTGTTATGCATATTATATCGGACGTAAATTGCCACACTGAAATCAGGGGCGATACCCGTGTTTCTTTAAAATGTTAACGGACATTACTATCTATTCTCTGTATTATTATTTTTTATGTGCAATGATCATACTTTATAATCTGTGGAAAATATTTCTTTTTCAGGTGACGCATTTAATTAGTATAAATAATTAAAAAACAGCATGCCTCATTTGCATATGAAAATAACCAGATACCACTGCGAGTCACTACCAGTGAGATAACTATTACTAAATGATTATATATGTATAGCGGGCACTCGTAATTTTTAGAACTGGTGTAATAGTGACACAAGTATACACTTGTTTACTTCCTATAAAGAAAAGTTGTGCCTACTGAGGGGCATGCACCTTTAACTGTCAGTTTCACCATTATCTGTCATTTTCCCCACTATAGCTTCAATTTTTAATATACAAGTAGAAAACAAATAAATTTAATGCTTTTATTAAGAAGATATATAACTTATAACACTCTAATGCGCCCCGAAATCTCCAATGCGCCTTGGCCATCTTATATTTTCGGGAGGTATTTACTTAGGTATCCACTTTATACATGCCATTCACCTTGACTGAAATATATATTATACATATGTAACAGTATATTATATATAAGAAGAAACAAATAAATTTAATGCTTTTATTAAGAAGATGTATAACATATAAAACTTCAATGCGCCGTGAAATCTCCAATGCGCCTAATGCGCCTAAAAATCTCCAATGCGCACTTTAGTCATACGCGTGTGGTACCCGGTTGACTATCAGATACATTCGGACCTTGAGTTTTACGGGCAGTATTACTTCGAACCTGCATTTATTACAAAAGCGGTCTCACATCAGTTAAGACAGGGCCTACCAATTAACATTAATATTCTACCCAGGACATAAGTAACACATCGATACAGTTAGTATCTATCTATCTATCTCCCAGATAGTCAAACCCCTGTAGGGGACCTAGACTTTTGTATATACAGTTCAGAGACCCGTTTCTCTAAACTTCTTACGAGTAAGAAGTTCGTAAGTGCAAACTTAAAATCAAAGGTAAAGTTCGCATTAGACGGAGGCCGGTTTTGTGAAATAGATTGTGTATTTGTTCGAATCCAATGACCCCTACATGTTGATGGAACATTACGACATTAGTGCACCACATTCATGCGTTAAATCTGGGACGAACATGAATGGTGTATACATGTATGATCACTGGTGAAATACAAATTAAATTATCTTCGTACCAACGTTTTTATCGTACGTTGTTTTGTAATCCCCCCATCCCCCTGGCCAGACGTATGTATAGACACAATGTTGACGTGAAGCTCTCTATATAAACAATTGGAAACAGCCGATGTGTAAGGAAGCGTCCTGGTGCCAATGCCAATATATTTATCTCCTAATTATAGGACTTAGTATCTCCTAATTAGGAGTTGAGATAAACATATTTTAGCATTGGCATCAGTGGCCCGTTTCATTAAACTTCGTACGACTAAAATGTTCATAAGTGCAAATTTAGGACCGTCTGGAAATTCAATTGATGGATTTACATTTATTGAGCATATAGCAAGCATGCATGTTCAATAAATGTAAATCCAATAATTGGTTACAAGAAAACATGGTTTATGTGAAATTTACAGACTATCATGAGTTTGCACATACACACATTTTAGTCGTACGAAGTTTAGTGAAACAGCCCCCAGGAGCTAGAGTGGCAATAACTGTCACTTGTTGTTAAGCATCGTTCCTCAATCCATATATCAGGAGCAGTTAGACTGGTCAGATCGGTCTAAGCTCACATTAAACTGTTGTATGTAGGGCCTATATTTCCCCCAGTTACAGTTATGAGCTAGATATGAACTAGGCTGACCACAAATGCCGTAAGCCACATTTTACCAGCCACAGCGACATAAGCGTAATATGATATACGCATCATTCCTCCGTTCAGTCTTGGAGCACGATATAGACTTGTCCATTATAGAAGGTAATATCCGCCATAATTCTATGTGACTTGATGCTTGCGTGCTGATGACATTCACCAGTCAATGGAAATCCCCGCCCCCCCCCCCCCTGGCCCGGGGAATAGCGGGGTTTATACTTTTGACTCAGTTAAAGCCCCGCTATGTCCCCGCAGTGCGGGGCAATCTGGCTGGTTAAACCCCGGGTAAATGGCCCCG
This sequence comes from Conchocele bisecta, assembly GCA_029237695.1. NCBI lineage: Eukaryota > Metazoa > Mollusca > Bivalvia > Lucinida > Thyasiridae > Conchocele > Conchocele bisecta. The sequence continues at coordinate 50,351,129 of CM055274.1, forward strand.
CACCCCGGGGACATCAGTAAGGTGAAATCCCCGGTAAAGGCCCCGCAGTGCGGGGCATATTTCAAAGCTGATATTAAAAAAATTGAGAAGAGAGGCTTGTTCAATCAGTGTGTATAGATGATGTACAAAACATTTAAAAATAACAATTCAATCACTGGGTACAACCCAGTCTAGAGGACAAAGATTGATTGATTGATTGATTGAATATTGTTCAACGTCCGTTCAACAGCAAAGGTCATTACAGACAGGTCGGCAGTTTCGAATCCCTGCTCAAAGAGGACAAAGAATTCATCACTGACCTTTATACATTATCTTGTTCTGGGGCGATTTTACGACCGTTTGCACAATTTCCATTTTAGTGGACTCTTCCCACAAGCAGGGCCTACTGCAGACTACTTCTAACCTCACCAAAATCACTGGGCGCCAGTCTCCATTTACTCAGCTCTTAATATACAAGAATCAGGAAATACGGTTGATTTATTTTAGCAGTCAGAAGCAACAAACTGGTCCGGCTGACTCCATTGGTCTGAAGAGCCACACATGGGTATGAGTAATGCAGATTATTAATAGCAGCTTTAGATTTACGCTACCATGATTTGGTGTCTGTCTGCTGTCAGATGGCTCTTCAGTCACACCAGTAAAGTAACTTAATCCCATTCTTATCCACCAGCCGGTGGTACAAAAAGCAATGGAGAATGCAACACCAAGTTTGAAATCAGAAAAGGACTATAGCTTTATATTCTGACATGTACTGCATGTTTAGATATCAATAAAGACAGTGAAAGAACTCAATATTGTCACATGTATACAATGTAGAAGACTTGACATAAATGCTGTGTTCCAGCTAGAACATGACCTCCAAAAAATATGTGTCTCATCATGGCCCTAGAACCACCAGACCTTCCTAATATTTTAATCGGCATAAAACTGTCCGGTGGCAATTTTCGTAAAAGACCGGTGTCAACTTTCGTGTTTAATATTTGTCGATTATTTGACAACGACATTTTATCAATTTTATCAAAAATATCGGAATGCTATGCGATGTAATTTTGAATATGAAACTTTCAGAAGAAACAAGTTTTACAATCCATCCGTAATTGATGAAGATATCGCACTTACAACATGACAAACAGGCAGATCTCAAGTTGTAAGTGTGATATCTTCACCAATTATGGATGGCTTGTAACACTTTTTCTTCTGAATGTTCCATATTCATAATTACATCGCATAGCATTCCCATTTTTAAAAAAAATGCCGTTGTTGTAAAATAATCGTGAAATAGTAAGATCACAATATTGTGAAGGTCCGGTGGTTTCAGGGCCGTGCTCATGGCAGACAGTTGTATCATACAGTGATACATGTTGTCCGACGCCCACATACAGTGTACATGTTTACAGTGATACATGTTGTCTGACGCCCTCATACAGTGATACATGTTGTCTGACGCCCTCATACATTGCCCTCATACAGTGATACATGTATGTTGTCTGCTGTCCCCTGTGGTGCGGGGAGGGATCAGCAGCATTCCTATGACAGATGAAATGGTGTTTTACGGCTCATCAACTTTTTAAGTCATTTATAGCCGGGAATACACCTGTATCAGGGAGAGAAATAGTAATTCAGATCTGAATTTACGAAATCTCAATTTGGTGCCAGGTTCCCTTACCACACCAAATCACTTGGCTCCCCGCCCCCCCCCGCCCCCTTTCACCCGGCTTTTATGAGAAGCAGGGGATACCGTAATTTACTCCATCGTAGGAATCAGCAGCACCACTGCAGCTGACCCACCCCCCCCCCCCACCCCCCCCCACCACACAGGGGGTCCTATGATAGAATAAGCCACAGTATCCCCTGCTTCTCGTAAAAGTCTAGTAAAAGAGGTCGAAAACCAAGTGATTTGGTGTAGGTGTGCCCGGGGAAAACACGTAGTGATATCATGGTTATAGTTCAATAAATAAAGACTGCTGAGATCCAGAAAAGAACTAGTTAAAAAGTATGTTAAAGCCCCGGTAAAGTCCCGGGGTTACGTCCCCGCATATTTTGGCGAAGTTAAAGCCCCAGGGTTGTCCCCGCAGTGCGGGGCATCGTGACAGGTTAAAACCCCGGGGTATGCCGGCTATGTCCCGGCTATTCCCCGGGCCAGGGGGGGGGGGGGGGGGGGGGGGGAGGGACGGGGATTTCCATTGACTGGTGCATTACAAAAAAATATTCATGTTATTTCATTCGTCATTTGTATTTATTACATTTTAAATCTGCTTGTTGTAGTTGTATTTGTCTTTCTTACATGTCCATTCTGCTGATTGCGTTGTTAATGCGTCTTATTTACATTACAATTATTGATACGTCGTTATTCGTGTCCCCGTTTTATTGCACTAAGCATTTGCAATAGAAAGTAAAAACAAAGCACATAGCACTTTGAATAAGGCCGAACGCAGTAAGGACAAAGCCGCAGGAAGTTAGCATCAAGCTACAGTCCGAAAGCTGAAAGCCGCAAGCAGAAAGCATCAAGCTACAAGCAGAACTAGAGCAGCTGAAGCTGCATCAACGGTTTGAGGCTTGATGTACTGACAAACGTACACTGGCAAAGTGATTAGAAGACATTGCCAATGACGAAAACATATGAAACTCAAAAAAAATTGATGCAATTCCAATGAAATTGAAAAAATAAAGTTTTGTATTTTCAGAATCGCTTGACTATCCTAAGCATTTTTCATTATATAACGTTCTACGAAATGTGTACCGTTAACCCCCTAGTCTGACATTGAAGTTGAGACGATTCTAAAGCACTCACAGCATGTCAGTTCGTATATAAAATGAAAATTGTTTAAGTTCGAGTCCAAATCTAAATCTCCACGTAACTCGTTCCATTTGGTGATTTGGTCGCCAATATTAACCACTATATCTCTCTCTCTGTACTGCCTGTCCCTCAGACATTTCGCCTTTTTTTGGCCGACGCCGTTTCATACAATTTCCGTCCTGGACGTTTCGACATGTTGATATTCTTGTTTACATATTGGAAGCCGACTGGCGCGCGTAGTATACTGCGCATGCGCACCGCAAGCCGTGATGTGAAAGTCGTCGTCCACGCACATTATCAAATAGACTGTTACCGCCGCGCGTCGCTAACAGTAAATTGATAATTAATAAAGTATAGTATACGGGCACTCGTAATGTTTAGAACTGGTGGAATAGTGACATAATTATACACTTATTTAATTCCTATAAAGAACATTTTGTGCCTATGCGTGGGCATGTACCTTTAACAACGCTGGTCAGTGGTCGCATAGAGTTAACACGCGAAGTGTGCCATCCAACTCTAGACAGTGACCTCATGAACTTAACACGTTGCTAAGATCAAAGGATTTAGCCGCAGCCACAGGCATTCGGCCTGTTTCGGCTTTCATCGGTATAATTATCATGATTATGTTGAACAACAAAGAAAACTAGAGCAGCTGAAGCTGCATCAACGGTTTGAGGCTTGATGTACTGACAAACGTACACTGGCAAAGTGATTAGAAGACATTTCCAATGACGAAAACATATGAAACTCAAAAACAATTGATGCAATTCCAATGAAATTGAAAAAATAAAGTTTTGTATTTTCTGAATCGCTTGACTATCCTAAGCATTTTTCATTATATAACGTTCTACGAAATGTGTACCGTTAACCCCCTAGTCTGACATTGAAGTTGAGACGATTCTAAAGCACTCACAAGCATGTCAGTTCGTATATAACTTCAAATGCCTACAACTCTCTCATTTGGGCAGATAGCCAAAAACTACCAGCGAAACGGAGATAGAGAATTTTGTTGGCTTTTTAATGCAAAAAAAATATTTGAAATCGGTTCGATAATAAAAAAGTTATGACCATTTCAAATTTGAAAAATGCATTCGGCCTGTTTCGGCTTTCATCGGTATAATTATCATGATTATGTTGAACAACAAAGAAACTTCAAATGCCTACAACTCTCTCATTTGGGCAGATAGCCAAAAACTACCAGGGAAATGGAGATAGAGAATTTTGTTGGCTTTTTAATGCAAAAAAAATATTTGAAATCGGTTAGATAATAAAAAAGTTATGACCATTTCAAATTTGAAAAATGCATTCGGCCTGTTTCGGCTTTCATCGGTATAATTATCATGATTATGTGAACAACAAAGAAAACTAGAGCAGCTGAAGCTGCATCAACGGTTTGAGGCTTGATGTACTGACAAACGTACACTGGCAAAGTGATTAGAAGACATTGCCAATGACGAAAACATATGAAACTCAAAAAAAATTGATGCAATTCCAATGAAATTGAAAAAATAAAGTTTTGTATTTTCAGAATCGCTTGACTATCCTAAGCATTTTTCATTATATAACGTTCTACGAAATGTGTACCGTTAACCCCCTAGTCTGACATTGAAGTTGAGACGATTCTAAAGCACTCACAGCATGTCAGTTCGTATATAACTTCAAATGCCTACAACTCTCTCATTTGGGCAGATAGCCAAAAACTACCAGCGAAATGGAGATAGAGAATTTTGTTGGCTTTTTAATGCAAAAAAAATATTTGAAATCGGTTAGATAATAAAAAAGTTATGACCATTTCAAATTTGAAAAATTGAAAACAAACGTCCAAGTTTGAAAGACAATAGAATCAGAACTATTCAAGCCATTGCTCTGAAAAATATCATCTTCTGTGCGGATGAATGTCCCGCGTGACGCTGTCAAAAAATTATGTTGCTGAGATTAATGTACAAATTGGAAACTGTTTTCAAAGACCACCCGTTAAAATAAAATAAAAATCAGAAATTGTTGATTTTTTTCATTTTTCTCAATTTCACATGTCTATAGCTCTCTTCATTTGAGCAGATAGCAAACATTGTCAACGAAGCGAAGATAGAGAATTCTCGCTGCTTTACAATTCAAAAATAAAGAATTTTTGAAATCTGTTGGAAAATAAGGAAGTTATAGGGAATTATATGATATATGACGTCACTTCCGGTTTCGTTAAAAGTGACGTCATGAGAATTCTGAAAATTGCGTTATTCTCGTCTCACTGTTGATGCGAATCGGTATACAAAATTTGAAGTCGATCCGACCAGCGGTTTGGGCTGTAGACTGAAGGGCTGAATAAAAAAAAAAAAAAAAAAAAAAAAAAAAAAAAAAAAAAAAAAAAAAAAAAAAAAAAAACCAACGAAAACAAAAGGTTTGAGGAATCAAATTCCTCAAACCTAAAAAGAAAAAAAAAACCAACGAAAACAAAAGGTTTGAGGAATCAAATTCCTCAAACCTAATAAAAAAATGAAAGAACCAAACTTCAAATGCCTACAACTCTCTCATTTGGGCAGATAGCCAAAAACTACCAGCGAAGCGGAGATAGAGAATTTTGTTGGCTTTTTAATGGAAAAAAAATATTTGAAATCGGTTAGTAATAACAAAGTTATGAACATTTAAAATTTGAAAAATTGAAAAAAAAATGTAGCTCGCATTTGATCAGATAGCTTAAAAACTACCAGTGAACCGGAGATAGAGAATTTTTATTGGCTTTTAATGCAAAAAAAATATTTGAAATCGGGTTGAATAAAAATAAGGAAGTTAGACCATTTCAATTTCTTTAAAAACTTCAAATGCCTACAACTCTCATTTGGGCAGATAGCCAAAAAAACTACCAGTGAAACGGAGATAGAAAATTTTGTTGGCTTTTTAATGCAAAAAAAATATTTGAAATCGGTTATAATAAAAAAGTTATGACCATTTCAAATTTGAAAAATGCATTCGGCCTGTTTCGGCTTTCATCGTATAATTATCATGATTAGTTGAACAACAAAGAAAATAAAAAAATGAAAGAACCAAACTTCAAATGCCTACAACTCTCTTATTTGCAGATAGCCAAAAACTACCAGCGAAACCGATAGAGAATTTTGTTGGCTTTTTAATGGAAAAAAAATATTTGAAATCGGTTAGATAATAACAAAGTTATGAACATTTAAAATTTGAAAAATTGAAAAAAAATGTAGCTCGCGCATTTGAGCAGATAGCTAAAAACTACCAGTGAACCGGAGATAGAGAATTTTATTTTTGGCTTTTTAATGCAAAAAAAATATTTGAAATCGGTTGAATAATAAGGAAGTTATGACCATTTCAATTTTTTTTAAAAATCTTCAAATGCCTACAACTCTCTCACTTTGGGCAGATAGCCAAAAACTAACAGTGAAACGGAGATAGAGAATTTTGTTGGCGTTTTAATGCAAAAAAAATATTTGAAATCGGTTAGATAATAAAAAAGTTATGACCATTTCAAATTTGAAAAATTGAAAAAAAACGTCCAAGTTTGAAAGACAATAGGAATCAGAACTATTCAAGCCATTGCTCTGAAAAAATATCACTTCTGTGCGGATGAATGTCCCGCGTGACGCTGTCAAAAAAGTATGTTGCTGAGATTAACTGTACAAATTGGAAACTGTTTTCAAAGACCACCCGTTAAAAATAAAATAAAAATCTGAAATTGTTGATTTTTTTCATTTTTCTCAATTTCACACAATCTATAGCTCTCTCATTTGAGCAGATAGCCAAACATTGTCAGCGAAGCGAAGATAGAGAATTCTCGCAGCTTTACAATTCAAAAGAATTTTTTGAAATTGGTTGGAAAATAAGGAAGTTATAGGGAATTATATGATATATGACGTCACTTCCGGTTTCGTAAAAAGTGACGTCATGAGAATTCTAAAAATTGAGTTATTCTCGTCTCACTGTTGATGCGAATCGGTATACAAAATTTGAAGTCGATCCGACCAGCGGTTTGGGCTGTAGTCTCGACGGCTGAATAAAAAGAAAAAGAAAAACAAGAAAAAGAACTAGAGCAGCTGAAGCTGCATCAACGGTTTGAGGCTTGATGTACTGACAAACGTACACTGGCAAAGTGATTAGAAGACATTGCCAATGACGAAAACATATGAAACTCAAAAAAAATTGATGCAATTCCAATGAAATTGAAAAAATAAAGTTTTGTATTTTCAGAATCGCTTGACTATCCTAAGCATTTTTCATTATATAACGTTCTACGAAATGTGTACCGTTAACCCCCTAGTCTGACATTGAAGTTGAGACGATTCTAAAGCACTCACAGCATGTCAGTTCGTATATAAAATGAAAATTGTTTAAGTTCGAGTCCAAATCTAAATCTCCACGTAACTCGTTCCATTGGTGATTTGGTCGCCAATATTAACCACTATATCTCTCTCTCTGTACTGCCTGTCCCTCAGACATTTCGCCTTTTTTTTGGCCGACGCCGTTTCATACAATTTCCGTCCTGGACGTTTCGACATGTTGATATTCTTGTTTACATATTGGAAGCCGACTGGCGCGCGTAGTATACTGCGCATGCGCACCGCAAGCCGTGATGTGAAAAGTCGTCGTCCACGCACATTATCAAAATAGACTGTTACCGCCGCGCGTCGCTAACAGTAAATTGATAATTAATAAATGATTATATTTGTATAGCGGGCACTCGTAATGTTTAGAACTGGTGGAATAGTGACATAATTATACACTTATTTAATTTCTATAAAGAACATTTTGTGCCTACTGCGTGGCATGTACCTTTAACAACGCGGTGGTCAGTGGTCGCATAGAGTTAACACGCGAAGTGTGCCATCCAACTCTAGACAGTGACCTCATGAACTTAACACGTTGCTAAGATCAAAGGATTTAGCCGCAGCCACAGGCATTCGGCCTGTTTCGGCTTTCATCGGTATAATTATCATGATTATGTTGAACAACAAAGAAAATAAAAAAATGAAAGAACCAAACTTCAAATGCCTACAACTCTCTCATTTGGGCAGATAGCCAAAAACTACCAGCGAAGCGGAGATAGAGAATATTGTTGGCTTTTTAATGGAAAAAAAATATTTGAAATCGGTTAGATAATAACAAAGTTATGAACATTTAAAATTTGAAAAATTGAAAAAAAAATGTAGCTCGCGCATTTGAGCAGATAGCTAAAACTACCAGCGAACCGGAGATAGAGAATTTTATTGAAAAAATATTTGAAATCGGTTGAATAATAAGGAAGTTATGACCATTTCAATTTTTTTTAAAAACTTCAAATGCCTACAACTCTCTCATTTGGGCAGATAGCCAAAAACTGCCAGTGAAACGGAGATAGAGAATTTTGTTGGCTTTTTAATGCAAATTTTTTTTTTGAAATCGGTTAGATAATAAAAAAGTTATGACCATTTCAAATTTGAAAAATTGAAAAAAAAACGTCCAAGTTTGAAAGACAATAGAATCAGAACTATTCAAGCCATTGCTCTGAAAAATATCATCTTCTGTGCGGATGAATGTCCCGCGTGACGCTGTCAAAAAATTATGTTGCTGAGATTACTGTACAAATTGGAAACTGTTTTCAAAGACCACCGTTAAATAAAATAAAAATCTGAAATTGTTGATTTTTTTCATTTTTCTCAATTTCACATGTCTATAGCTCTCTCATTTGAGCAGATAGCCAAACATTGTCAGCGAAGCGAAGATAGAGAATTTCTCGCAGCTTTACAATTCAAAAGAATTTTTGAAATCGGTTTGGAAAATAAGGAAGTTATAGGGAATTATATGATATATGACGTCACTTCCGGTTTCGTAAAAAGTGACGTCATGAGAATTCTGAAAATTGAGTTATTCTCGTCTCACTGTTGATGCGAATCGGTATACAAAATTTGAGGTCGATCCGACCAGCGGTTTGGGCTGTAGTCTCGACGGCTGAATAAAAAGAAAAAGAAAAAAAAGAAAAAGAAAAAAAAAACCAACGAAAACAAAAGGTTTGAGGAATCAAATTCCTCAAACCTAAAAAGAAAAAAAAACAACCAACGAAAACAAAAGGTTTGAGGAATCAAATTCCTCAAACCTAATGATGCATGCAATATATGGGTTAGTAGTGCGTTATTATGACGTCAGATGGCACTTCTGTCCGCTCAAGTAATTCTCCCTCTAATAAATTATAGTCCGACATCTGATTGGCTGTTCAAGTCACACCTCCAATGCCGGTGTTGATGTAAGATTTCACCCACAAATTTTCACAGCATAGGTTAGAAGACACCAAATAGTTTTACTATATACTTTAACCGAATCCCATCCAATAAGGCCAGTCTCTCCTACTTTCACTATTCGTATGGATGTTGTGGGACCTACTTGTACATGACCTGCAGCAGGTCTGTACTGGTTCTGCATGAATTAAACAATAGGTTCACTTATTCCTAAGAAAGAAAAATCCAACCTCGTCATGGCCCCCAATATTGTTTACATTTTGTATTGGTCATGGAAACTCTGTTTACATCACATGACCAACACACCCACATGTACCTCAAGTGAAACTGGGTAGTAATGGATCAAGATTTGCAAGCAAACTGTGTCAGTGACCTCAAAACACCCGCACGATTTTGTTCATACTGGACTACTATTAACCTCTTGACGATTTCGCACCATTTATTATTCTCTATACTATATTAACTAAATTACATACGTATGTTTGGTGTTTGACTCACTAATGTTTTTTATACATACATGTATCCTCATAATTAAATTACATATGTACGTAATTGAAAACAATCACATTTTTATAGTAAGTTACACATATGGTAACTTACACAGGTTGACTGTCAAACTGGTCCGTTATCGATGCAAACCAATAACCGTCAGGGATCAGACTAAGGTGGCCCACCACCATTGATTTTCCCTAAAACACTAACCAGTTACCACACATTTTGCTATTCTCTTCTACTTTCATTTTTCTTATGGATGTTGTGGGACCTATTTTCCAATAACCTGCACTTATTCTGCTCTGAATCTTGACTAATTAAAATATAGATTTAATTATTGTTGAAGCTGGTGTCCCATCTAGTAGGTACACTTTTTTCTTTATGGAAATTAAATAAGTGTATAATTGCAACTAGTCCACCACTTTTAAAAATTACGAGTGCCAGCTACACAGATATAATTATTTAGTAATCTTTAATGTACTCATAGAGACTCGCAGTGGTATCAAGCTAGTTCCATATGCAAATGATGCAGTATTTTTAAAATATTTGTATTAACTAAATGCTGAATAAATATTTTTATCGACATATCATAAAGTATGATATTGTACATCAAAAAATAAATAAATGGAATAAATAGTTGCTTCCGTTATCATTTTAAGGAAACACCGGTTATCGCCCCTGATATCAAACTTTTCGCGTTTGATATAAAAAGTATAATAATGTCAATTAGTACGTCTGGTACATTTTGCCAGAAAAATGTCAGATTGAAAGAATAAAGAAAAACATGTCTGCCTATATTATAACCTGGCATGTAGCACTCTAGGTTTAAGGTTAGAGAAATTGACACCAGTCTCAGCATAGTTGAAGCATTTAAAAGAAAACACTGAGCCTGATGGTCACGAGATGTAAACAGAGTTTCCGTGGGCAAATAATGTAAACAATATTGGGGGACTTGCTTGGGTGGATTCAGGGGGGGAGGGGGGGGGGAGGGGGCGAGACGGACCGGCGCGCGCCCCCCCCCCCCTAATATTGCCGACTAAAGATATTGACAGCAGCCACAACAACAACAACCTGAACTACAATCCTACGCTCGTTCGATAATATAGTCAAGTATTGCAAAATAGTTACGCCCCTCCCCTCCAACTCGAAATCCTGGATCCGCGCCTGACATGACGAGGTTGGTCCAACAACATCCATACGAATAGTAAAGGTGGCAGTCCTCACACATTTTAGGCAATTTATGGAGTTTTCGGGCCCGCGACACCAGCCGAAACAAATTTAGGAATATTTTAACTTCAAATAATCACATAATCTGTTTGATGCATGCACTGACTACCTGATAGGTACAAGAGCTATATTAACAACAAGCGCAAACTCAGACATAATGCACAGGCTGTCAGCACTCTGCTATGTTTACACAAAATGTGCCCAAATCTGCATTTATTTGGCCGCGGCCACACATTTCACAACATGGATTTCAAATATCCCATGCAGACACTGCACTAATACTTGCTAACTGTACCAATTCTGCAATCACACCTTGTCACACTGATCATAGTCTGTACTGGTACCGACCGTTTTGTTTTCAAGCAGCAGACCTGCCTTTCTGACAGATAAAATGGCTGCCAATATTTCGGACGAAAATTCCGAGCAGCAGTTTCGCACTCTTCTGCAACTGAAATCATGCCAGCATGACACAGATGCAAGCAAAATGACATATTTTTGCAAAAAAGTGTTTTATGCAGTGGAAAACATCATATGATGTTGGCTAATTAATTGTAGAACATTTTCATAAGCCACAGACATGTGTTTTTTATGTATTTACTAGAAGGCCCATAGGAAAAATTCGAAACTAACCAAATCGCCCGAGGACTGCCACCAAAAGTAGGAAAGACTGGCTGGGATTCGGTTACATTATACAGTAAAACTATTTGGTGTCTTTTAACCTAAACATGGCGCAACAGAAAAGGCAGCATCAATCTACATCAACACCGTCAGGGACATGGAACCAATTTAGAGCGCAACGCATTGTAGGACAGGTACCAGCATATTAAATACTTTTAGGGATAACTATTTTAAGTTTTAGCAGCGCACCTGGCGATAATGGTTGTTCCCAAATTACTGTTGCAATTAGTGTTGTCAAGGGGCGTGGCTTAGCGAGCTAACAAACGCGCATAGCAAAACAGCGATGTAATAATCAATAATGTAACATCAAGCTACTTAGAATGTAATCAACACAAACGCATTGAAACAGTACGAATGAATAAAGCATCAAGTCACATACATAGAAATGTAATAAGACGGATATAACTTAGAATGTCATCAGCCAGCAAGCATCAAGCCACATATAATTGCAATAAGACGGATATAACTTAGAATGTCATCAGCCAGCAAGCATCAAGCCACATATACTTGTAATAAAACGGATAGAACTTAAAATGTCATCAGCCAGCAAGCATCAAGCCAAATATAATTATGGCGGATATGACCTTCCATATTGAATGGCCTGGCAAATTAAATAAACACGGTCTGCGCAACTCCCACTTCAAAAAATCCATTTGTCTGTCATTTACATTTAGTCTTGAAATTGTGTAACACTATTGTGGACCTTTAACTTTTATGTAGATATGGTATCAGCATATCGTGATACGTATTCACTGAACGACATTTCTGTTGGATTTTGCACGTGTATTTCATGCAAATGCGATCAGTGTGAAAGGTAACTCGCATTCTGTCCACTTCGTCATCTTTTCGCGTTTAATGGTAAAAAAATAATGGCGTCAAAAGGATGACATTATTCGATTTACGGAATGGTGCGAGGGTTTCCGAATGGGTAACTCGCACAGAGAATCATGTTTGACTGGATAAATCATGAATAGGCTAAAATGAGCATGAGGAAAGTTATTTACATGCACTTGATTACAAGTCTCTAATATAATTAATGACTGTATCAGGCGCGGATCCAGGATTTCGGGTTAGGGGGGGGGGGGGGGGGGTGGGCGGGGGCGTAACTATTTTGCAATACTTGACTATATTATCGAACGCGCTAGGGGGATCCGGGGGTATTCTTTTGAAATCTACAAAGCATTTCCTGCGTTCTGGCGCGAACGCGAACGTAGAAACGTGCCTTGTAACTTGTAAAAAAAATAAAAAATCTTTACTCGGCGAATTTTAGGGGGGGGGGGGGGGGTGGCGCCGGGTCAGCACCCCCCCCCTGAATCCGCCATTGTGTAGAATCGCTTATATACAGACAGTTAGCCGTTTTTAAAGTCTGCCAGTATATATTTTTCTTGTAGTCGCTCTCCAGACGCGTTTTCTTATTATCTCACATTGGATTACTGTAAAATAGTTCTGTCCGAGATGCTATGATTGGTCCCAAGACTAGAGCAAGGCTGTTATGATTGGTCCCAAGACTAGAGTAAGGCTGTTATTTCCACATTTGTTCACGTTCAAACTCTTCTGGGGCCCGTTTCACTAAACTTCGTACAACTAAAATGGCTGTGATAATGTAATAAATTAAGTATAATAAAAATTAATAAATTTCTCCTAAAATTGAAAATTTCTCCCTCAAAGTATACTTTGCTAGAAAAGTATACTTTGCAATGTTGGTGAAATCGGCTACTGAAACGGATCACAAAGGCGCGGCGATAAAGTGACACTATGGCGGGGGTATTAGTAATATTATATGTGCGTATTCTATACTACATGTTGTAGTAATTTATGCAGCAGTGATACGATGCTATTCAAGAACGTCGACATATGCCGAAAACGACTTTAAGTGGGTGTGTAAGTATTATATCAACATTTGGAAAATATGCATGTAAAAAATACAGTGGCGGATCCAGTATTTCGTCGAAGGGGGTGGGGGCAGTAGAAATTGACTAATTTTCAGTACATACTGCTCATGTGTTAAGGCACATTGTGGTAATATCTTCTGAATGGGCTCTCTATACTATCAGCACCTTAATCTGATAAAATTACCGTAAATTACTTAACCGATACGTACTTTGCAACGTAGCGTGAACGATGGACTATTTGCACTAATTATATACTCTCTATACCATCTTTACATCACCAGCTACACCATGTTGCTGTCGTTTATATTTCCTTCAGCCTAAATTCCACTGATATTGAAACGTTTAATATCCACTGGCAATTCAACACCATCATGTCCTGGACGTATTTCAACAGACCACTCCATGTTAAGCACTGCATTGTACTAACTTAAAGGTAGTCTGTGCCAGCCACAGTGTCGACGAAAATGTACACATGATAACCATGACAATCATTTAGTGTATTCCATAAACCGAGCGGGGATGTTTACTTGGAGGCTATTTTACCAAAATTTCAAAGTATACTTATCTAGCAAAGTATACTTTGAGGGAGTAATCATTTATTTTTCCTGAAATGCATTATTTCATATAGAACTAACGACTACATATATTTGATGATTAAAAGTATGCATAACTATTATACTGATAATGTAATAAATTCAGTATAATAAAAATTAATAAATTTATCCTAAAATTAAAATTTCTCCCTCAAAGTATACTTTGCTAGATAAGCATACTTTGCAATGTTGGCGAAATCGGCTACTGATGTTCGAATTGGCAATAATTTATGCTGAAGGCGGATGCTGTGCACTTATGCGTCGTATTTTACTTTTTATGGCGTGCTTTAACCGCTACTGGTAATACTTTGAAAGGCAATGTTGCTACGAAGTGGAAATAATGGTAAATACATGGCATATGGTAAAATGTGTTGTCCGGCAGAGCTCGCGACAGCGTCCACCATGCTACATATTTTATTTTCGTCTGCAACATTTGCTTTGAATCGTTGTGCTTACTTGTTTCTTATATTATAGGAATGAATGGCTTTTTTTGTGGAATTTATCGGGGTATAAACTTGAAAAAGTCGCGGGAATACTGGACGAAGGCCGGAAGGCCTCGTCCAGTATTCCCGCGACTTTTCCAAGTTTATATCACCGATAAATTCCACAAAAAGGCCATTCATTCCTTATAATTCCAGCATTTGAATAAAATTCATCAAGAAAATGTGTTTGTTTTCCGTTTTCTTAAGAATTATTTTAACCGCGCCTCACGGTTACGGAAAGTAGTTCGGCGTGGGAGTTTACTGGGATATAAATTTTGGACAGAGACTTGCTACGGGCCAATCAAATGTTAGGGAATTGTGTAAATAGATTGTGTAAATGTGCTGGAATTATGACATGTTACATGATTGTCGCACATTACACCGCTGTTTTGTCAGAGTGTCAAGTTACATGATCACGTGCATAAAACAACAACAACAATGGCTGAAAGTGTTGAAAGCGCGCCCAATCCAAAGTAAGTATTATTTGATGTTGTCCTTAATAGGCAACGGGTTTTGATGAAATGTGGCGCAGCAAACGCGTCGTCATGAGCTGCATTTTGGTGGTCCCGGGAGTTCGGCACATACTTATGTCGTTTTTGCGAAGAATCGATATCCGTGCCAAAGTACCGAGGCCACCAAATGCAGCTTAACAAGACGTGTTTGATGCGCCATATTTCATCAAAATACTTACTTTGAACCGGAGGGCTTCTGGAAGTTTCAATACTTGTTGTTGTTGTTGTAACCACGTGAACATACACATTGAGTGTTGCGTTATTGGTCGTTTAACTCTTTGCATGCTAGCGGTGAAAATATCCGCCAAACAAATTAGGAGTATATTTTTTATTTCTCTCTGTACATATGTCTTGAAATGTTATTAGAATTGACTCAATTCTAATGAAATTCCAAGACATATTCATGATAGAAATACAAGAAAATATGATGGTTTTTTGTCCGCAAGTTTTGAACTATTTATAGCCCACACGTTTCCCAGTATGCAAAGAGTTAATTTCGTCGATGTATATTTCCCCTATACTACTGTCTTGTGTGCGCCATCGTAATAAATGAACTTTGCATGCTGGGAAATGTGTGGGCTATAAATAGTTCCAAAATAGCAGACGACAATTCATCATATTTTCTTTTCTTTCTTCTTGTACATATCATGAATATGTCTTGGAATTTCATTAGAATTGAGTCATGAGGACTCAATTCTACTGAAATTCCAAGACATATTTACAGAGAGAAATAAAACATATACTCCTAATTTGTTTGGTGATATTTTCACCGCTAGCATGCAAAGAGTTAAGGAGACCTTTTGGGCGTTGCGACGCCATGATAACAAGGTTTAACTGTATCTTCGAAATATATTGCTCACTGATTGTTCATGACGGTACGCTTGTGTGTACGCTAGGGTTACATGTATATGTCTCTGACTTATGTGAGTGACTTATGGATTCATTGATTTCTTTGCTCGTGTAAAATAGCGTTTATCCGATGCAGAAACAGTACTTATGAAACATACACAGTATATATCCGTGTGTATTTATCATATGTGTGGTTTAAATAAATGAATGTCGTAATAGTAGCACATTTCACAGTATGTGAAACCTATATTTATATGAAATATTTATCAGTGGTGCCTGTAAATGACGGACCTACACATGAAGTACCAAAGAGACGTATATATATGTTCAGTATATATCGCGGAAGATTATAATGGTCTGGTGTAAACAAGATAATGCCTTAATTGCGCTCTAATACAATTATGCATACAACTAATCTATTCAAATATTCTCTAGATCTGGAGAAAATTGTATCGTCGACGTGTAGAAGTGCAACATATACAGCATGTATAGGTATGTACTGCTCATAACAGTTTGAACCCGGTCGAATGAATTGTACGAATATCTCCATGCACCTTTGTTACACTTTTCGTGTTCCAAATCATGCAGTATAATTGGCCTAGACTGTGTAAGTCTCAACCAATACATTTTCACGATTCAGACCATGATAACGGCTTAGTACATGCTAGTACATGCTCATAAATTTGTAGTGTCGCGGTCCCTGATTTTGTGCAACTATTATGATGCTTATTATTACTATTATAATAAAACTGTGCTCATAATTATACAGTTCAATTGGCCGGTGACTGAGCAGAGCTCGGACTGTGCCAATTGAACTTCATGATTCATTCAAACTGCAGGCCGAGTTGGCCGCCATGACGACGGAACTCAATAACGACCTGCTGACGCAATCTGAGGAATTCGACAAGCTCATGTAAGGGGTGATCATTCGTATACGGCGTATGACATTTGGGCTCGGCTCTGGTATTGCCTCCCTGTTTAACTAGACATTTTCGCCGATATTAATTTCGAACAATTGAAGCATTGTCATTAAGCATGAGCTCTGAAATGTATGACTTCTTGTCAACTTTCGAGGTCATTTTCTGAACATGGGGATGCTTTTCAACATCAATAAAACACTTTATGGATAATAAGGATGCATCGAAAAAGACAAAGAATATGCAGAATAGATAAATGCATGTGTAGTAAGTGTGTATATCAACTCCAAAATACTTTCACGAACGCTAACTCTTGATTGCTAGGGATGATATGTACAATCTAGTAAAAGGTTCACTAATTCACTCATGCAGCCTGCTGATAAGCTCTTCTGTTCGGTAGAAATGTAACTCTTCATTGCAAGGGATGATATGTACATGACATGACCAATGATATTCCCGCCATTGCAGGCGCGAGATGAGCATGAAGATCACAGAGCTGCAGGACCAGTTGGAACAACAGCGAGAGCGCACCTCTAACCTCGAGAGGGTTATTAACGTGCGGACTGCAGATCTCGACGAGGTTACCACCGATACCACCGAACTCGAAAACGTAAGTACACGCGAAGAGAAGCGAATTTTTCAATACATCGCGTTTTGAAATAAATGTAGTTGACTACTCAGCAAGCTTCGTGAGGTCATTATCGAACTAAAGAACGCAAGTAAAGAACCCTCGACTACAAAGTTGGCATACTACATGTCATTATATACGAAAGCGAAGCGATGATATGATAATGCATTTGGTTTACCTACTTTTTGATTTGTTGGTACTCTTCCAGCAGCTTATTACCATCTTTCATGTCTAATGTGTCTTTAAGCTGGAATTTAGATTAGAGGACTATGAATGTGCCTGTAAATGGGCTCAATTATCAAACACATGCTTGCTTACAGTACCAGAGCATTGTGTACGACCTGACAAAGAGGAACCGCGAGCTGGAGATGTTGGTGGCCGACCTGCATGCCGAGCACGCCGGTCTGTGCACCGACAAGGCCAACCTCGAGACTGAAGTGGGCCGCCTACGCGTCGTCAACGCAGAACTATCGAAGAAGAATAACAACCTGGAACGAGAGAATTATAGTATTTCTTGTAAGTGTGTGTGTGGATTATACAGCTTTCTATTTGGGATGAATCTAGTATTGAATAACACTTTAAAAAACTTAGATAACGTAAGAGGATTGGAAGGAAACATAAATCTCAAATAGAGTTCCTCTCCTTAACTATAAATGTGTATGTACCTAAAATGTAGTCATGGTATGTGAATGTGTGTCAATGTGTGCGACATTGTTCGGAAACCCGACTCTGGCTGTAGTGAAATGTAACTACATTACATAAAGAAAACCGAATGATGAGTTTGTTTTGAGTATTACTTTGTTATGGATTTAAATATATGTCTGGTTGTTTGGAATATACTTCCGCCAAGCACAGATATGTCAAATTAAAGTAGCCCACACGTATTTCCAGATAGTGTAGACCCGTTTAATGTACTGACCTTGTAGACCAGCTTCGCGAAATGTACAAGCATGTTTAAATTATTAATCTGTACTAAAGGGGGACCGCTTTATATTTGTTGGAAATGTATTTATTAAGAACATTGCGATTTTCCTGCATCGGAAGTGAAAGTTGGAAGATGATAATAAAATATATACAATTAACCGTCTTCTGTGTATCTATATTTCTGACCAACATCGCGAAGCCAACCAGGCATTGGTGGATGCCAAGAGGAGACTGAACAACCTTACCGCGGCCAATGCTGCCCTCATCACGGAGCGCGACAACCTCGCCGCCGCTCTCCGTGAGACCGAGGACGCTCTTAAAGGAGAATAACAGACATACCAAAACCGATATATTTGTCTGTGTTGTGTTGCTGAAAATGACTGTTTTGTACCGCAAGGGGTACATGTTGTATACATAGGTATCGTCTTATATATGGCATACAAACGAAAACATAAGTTGTATTATGAAATTGCAAGTGTTTTACTTTTGTTTTTACACGTGCATGCACGTGCTTACATAGAACATGAATGTTACAGGCTGGATAAACTATTCTCTTGATGTCTTTCGCTTCCTAGCTGGAACTCAGCTTAACACCTTCTTCCCATTCTATTAATTTCAACTTCTTTCTATCTATACTAAAAAAAACACAATTGTTTTCTCATGTAATATTGTAATTGTATACTTGTATGAATGTAACATATTCTGAGAAATAAATAATAAAAAAAACCCAAAAAAAACCCGATATATTTACATTACATAGTTATATTAAAGACATATCGTGCTTTTAATTGACTTGTATTTATTATAATCTCACATAAAGTTGATTTCCATTATTTATGCGCTCTGCATTCCATGGAGATTTTAGGCTGCCTCCATTAAAATCATGTGATACACATTACAAATGCGCCACGCTGCAACTTGCTTCTTCCTTGGTGAATGGAAGCAATCTAGGTAAACAAATCCTTCAGGTTCCCTTTGTTGCTATTCACGTTCATATCACCATCAACACTATAACGTTACATTAAACAAGTGCACATTTCTCAATTCTCATATAACTTCTTTATTACTGTATGACGGATTGGCTTAACATTGAATGTGCACGTTCATGATCCAACTACTACATCGATACGATACATGCCGTTGGTGGCGTTCTTGTTAATGTTAGACTGAATATGCAACACCGAACAGCAAAGAGGTTTACTATACATTATTTGCCCGATGTTATCGACTTCTACAGTCATTCAATAATTTAATCATCACAATGTGTAGGGATAAGTAGGTATTGGATGCAGATAATACTATAGAGTTAATGTGAAATTGTATATAATATATTATAGTTCGTGAAATATAACATTTGCTTTTCTATCCTTTTCAAAAAGTACATTACGCATGCCTCTGAAACAATAGACCACTACAATTTAGAAGCTGGAACAATAATTATAATGGCATGTACAAGCAGAAATGGAGAAAATAATTGAATTCATAACGGCCACTTTGAAAACAACTTGATGTACATGTACAATTAAACACCATTCCAGTGCCTGTAGGGAAATACAAACCCTATAGTCAGGCTATTGGAATAAAGCACTGCTGCTAAACGCAGACATAAAGTAAATTCCACCAAATGGTCGGCCATCTTGAAAATCAAAATGGCCGGCTGTTATAGCTAACTATTTCAATGTTCATTTTTGTCTGTTTGAGTACCCATCGCATGTAGGTTTATATCATTATATGACACATAACATGTACACATAATCAAATAAAACATATATCAATGC